>WHVE01000033.1:0-393834 GCA_015178995.1 Trichophaea hybrida | reverse complement strand
AGTTCCCTCTTCGCCGTTGCTGCTCTGTCTTGATCTCCAAATGCTACATCCAGCAGGTAACTAGGTCTTTCAGGGTATTGAGTTTGACTTCCCCTGAGATTCATCACAGTGTGGCATTAACTGTGCCAGGGCCACTCCCTTTAGACATCCAACCGCGTATCTTAGCTTCTTCTGCTCGTTGTTGAACGCCTTTGGTTTTCCGGCTATCTTCAATGCTAGCTGCACCTTCCACCCTCGAAGTTCCTTCCTATCTTCTCCTGAAAAGCTGGTGATGTCGTTTACCTTCTCTTCTCGCTCTTCCCCTTCTGTTTTACTCTTGATTCTCCCCCTCTTCCTTCTGTTAACTTCAGAATCCTGGTTACCTGTTGTCGATTTTCTTCTGCCAGGTCCCTAAACTTCTCCATTTGAGCTTGAGCATCTTCCAGATCTTGTTTCAATTCCACCAGGTCTGGGTTTGCTTCCTCCAATGCTTGTTTTAGGATCCGGATTTCATCAACCAGGTCCCCATGACTGCATGTTTGCGGTGTTTCTGTTGTTGCCGCTGTTTGTTGAGTAAGCAGTAGTTCCTGCTTCAGATTGTCCCTTTCTGGACGACTTTTTCTCCTTCTGCCAACAATTCCGATATTCGTACTTCCGCATTCTTCACAGATTGCTGTTCCTTCAGCAATTCGTTCAGTCTGGTGGTCGTTGGTAGTTGGTTATTGCTTTCAGCCCTTTGTTGATGTCCCCGATGTGCTCCCTGAGCTGTATTCCTCATGGCTTCTATGTTTTTGTTGCCCATTTCCAGCTCGTCTGTAAGGCTCCAGTCAACGTAATTGCGAGTTGGTATCGAGGATTCTCCGGACATCTTTCTGATGATGTAGAGCGCGGCTGTGAGAGGCGGATCTGTCAAACAGTCTCTGACTTCGTTATGTTGTTTTGGATTTGTTGGACTGCCGCTTTGATTTCGCTTCTAGAAATGGATTGAATCTACCAGAAGAACACCTCGTGTTGCTGGTGTTGTTACGATGATCAGTGGGGTTGGTAAGGGGCCGGATGTGACTCGGTCAACTTACTTTCCCTTGTTTGCTTTTCGTTGTGTAATCCGCCCAGAATTTGGCTTTCTATTCTTCTGTGTTGCTTTGATCGTCGATTCAGATTGGTTGATTGAGCTTCTGCTGCTCTGCGATTGTTGTATCGTCCTCCGCAGTTATGTTCGCAGTAGCACGTTCCTCGTTGGCACTCGACTGAGACGTAATACTTGTCCAGAATTTTAAATACTGTGTCGTCGATTTGGTCTCCTCGTTGCTTGCTGCATCTGTCATAGTATTCCAGGAGATACCGCTGTGGTTCGTCCCAGAAGTATGATCCAAGGGTTCCTCCGGTTCGTTGAGGATAGGTCGATGGATCAAGCGTTCAGGGGTTCTTGTTCGAAGAGTTGAGGTGCACCAGCTAGTCGAGGAAATTGATTGGGAGTGTTGAGGTTTGTTGCTGTCGTACGCTGGCATTTAACACAGTGTGGATCTTCTCGTCGATGTTCACAGGCCAACAACGACGAGTGTCTCAAAAGCAGTGTACTGTGAGCTTGTTTCGAAGTTTCCAACTGACTTAAACATGGAACAAAGGGGGTTGCATGGTCTGTGGCAAAAGTAACAACCGCTTTGATGAAAGTAGCGGCACATATACTGAGTTATAACCGGTAGAATCGATTGTACACTCGTTTTTCTGTCAAGGTTCAAGGCTCGGAGTTCTAGGGTTATTAAAACCAACGGGAGGACACAGTGATCGCAGGTACTGGTAACAAACTAGAGACTCGAAATCCGGAATCACAGAAGTGAACAGAGGTTGGTGCCGAAGTTATTGATTGTTTTGTAGACTAGAGAACGAGTGAAGAACAAAGCTATCCTCCGCAAATCCAGCATCCTTATATACAGTTAATGCGACCGTCGTCACCTTGCTCACTCGTTCCGAAATACATCCTAACTCCCCCAACTATGTATGCAACCCTTTCAGTCCGCGGCCTACACCATAACATCACGCCATATTTACAACGCAACCAACGAAACCTGATTCAACCAACGAAACCTGATTCTTTCCAGCAAAACCTCATTCCAACCAACGAAACCTGATTTCCTTCGTATTCCTGTATTCCAATCATCGATCCATATTCCTCCTCAATCCTCACTGACACAACTGTGACAAATCTCCTCAATATACGGGTTTGGATTAGTTATATGTCAAATAGAGTGGCAGTGCTTATCCTCCCCTCACTTACAATGTCCATTTTTGGCGGCTTCCTCATTCACAGAGTCAATGTGGACTGTATATAGTAAGATTGGGACAGCTTGTCAGGGTTAAAGTTATATCATTGTGCCTGGATCAGAGATGGCAATCAGAGGCAATATTGGTTAGGTTGTTCTGTAAGAGTTGATTTACCATCTGTGTCAGAGTCAGCCATCGGAGTTAATATCAGTTTGACTGCCTAGTCAGAGTTGAAGTTATATCATATGTTGTGATATTGGAGCCTCTCCTTGTCAGAGTAGAAGTTAGAATATATGTCAGTATCTTTTAAGAATCATTGCATAATAGGGGCAAAGGTAATTCTGAATCCTGTGGTCATGCAAATTGAGCCAAATTTCTCCACTGATACTCCATGGGCAAGAACCACTCTTCTGTACTGATGGCAAACAAAAGATGGGACACATAAGTCCAATGTTTCATTGTATGTAGAATATCATCATGAATTTGCACATAGTTAGAGGTTGCAAGGCATTGTGTTACAGGAGGATATATCTGAATTGAATGGAGTAAAACTTACCTGGTATATATCCCAAGCTACCGAATAATCTGTGTGTGGCATGGTACCTGAAATTCAACAACCCTGCCAGTGGCATCTGGAAAACATCACTGTACCCTGATACATTCATTGCTTCCAGGTGTAGGTTCTGTTGCAGGTGCACCTGCAATATCGGTAGGCAGGGTGATATGTATATCAATGATGATACGATGCGATGCCCTGCAAAGACACTTCTTTATACTATATATTCATACAGTCGCATATTATACTGCTGAGTGCCTTGTGACATTTGATATACAGCGTTCTTTGTGCAACCATTGCAATTGCATGGAGCTTGGTGCTTGATGGTTATACTGTTCTGTTCATCATAATAACAATACTGCGCACTAGATATATCACTATACCATCTCCCTTTCTCAATGTATTCCTTCTTAAGTCTATTAAATCTATTTATACTTCTGAACATTGTTTATACCTTTGGCACCACTGTATTCAACCAATCCTCCAGCATATGATTAACAGTGTTCTGCGTTACTAGGTCTATATGACTAATAACTACCGATTTTTGATTTTCCAACTTTGACAAGATTGACTTCTCTAGAAGTAAGTGATCTGTACCCACAATATTCCTGCACTAATAACTGCATATGCATCTCCAGATTTCTATTTCACTATCCTGACTGGCTGTGATGCACTTTCCGGCATTCCACAGTTTGTAGACTTTGTCACTTCAACCAATGCTAGCCAAAATGGATTTTTGCCAGGAAGATAAATGACTTGCAGCTTGAATAGATGAAGCATCTAGTACTGTATATATCCCTGCACAGCGTGGTGCAACAGTTTCTGCCCCTCATTACAATACCAAGTCTCAACCCCTACGCAGTCATGGGAGGCAGCCCCAGAATACCATAGTTTATCTCCTGTATATCTGGGCGTCTGAATGATGTGCTTGCCATGCTTGTTGCATGATTTTACATCCAATACATGATCAATTGCAACTATACTGCTTGAGGGATCATCCTAATCGATGTTGAGCAGTATAAAAAATCACAGGTGTCCTAATATAATCGATCTTGGAGGATATTATCACAGATTGTTTTCAAGAGGCCATGAAATTCCATGACTTCCTTATTTCCTTTATGCTGTTGCAGAGATATAAACCTGTTATACCTAACATATTACCCTCGGAGCGGGGACACACACAATCACTCCCAACAGCATCGGCTGTCACTAGTCTTGGAGGCCAGAGTGAAGCTTCTCGAACTGCAAAGTTCTTGAACAGCAATGCTTCTCAAACAGTGACGCTTCTCCACCAGCAAAGTTTCTCTCTGGTGAACGAATCTAGAGTGCGCCGCTCTGGCCAGAGTGAAGCAAGAATAGAATCGCTCCGACAGTCTCTATGCAACGAAAGCTAGAGTATACATGGCTCCGAAACTCTCTATGCAACGAAAGCTAGAGTATTCATCGCTCTGAAACTCTCTATGCAACGAAAGCTAGAGAACACACCGTGCCAACAACGAAGCTAGAGGAAGCTAATCTCTACACAATGAATGCTAGAGAAAGCTACTCTCTATCCAACCAAAGCTCAAAGCATACACCACGCCATACAACGAAGCTACTCGATCGAACGTAGCCTATTCGTCTGGAGGTTATTTAGATCGACAGGATATGTTTGGGCCGGAAATGGAGAAATTCATCGAAGATTATGTCCGTTCATGCCCAGAGTGCAAAGGAATAATGCAGCTAGTCACACTCGCTACGGACTCCTCCAACCTCCGAATAGCATACCGCCTATGGGATTCAATTTCTATGATTTCATTATCGATTGACCAGTGTCAGACGGTTGCTCATCGGTATGGGTTATCGTCGATCGTTTTACGAAAATGGCACACTTCATTCATTGAAAGATGGTGAGAAGAAAGCTACGGATTGGTCAGAATATTCCTAAAAGAAGTATGGAGATTTCATGGCCTACCATCAAACATAGTGTCAGATTGTGACTCTAGGTTCACCTCCGCGTTCTGGAAAGCTCTAGTCGAAGCTCTTGATATTAGACTAAAGATGTCTTCGCCATTCCACCCTCAAACGGATGGGCAAACGAAAGAGTCAACCAAACGCTGGAATGCTATCTGCGGAATTACTGCAATTACGAGCAGGATAATTGGTCTGAGATGTTACCGATGGCAGAGTATGCCTACAATAACTCTCTTACCACCGCTACGGGAATGTCACCATTCTTTGCAAAATTTGGGTTCGATCCTCGAACGAATTGGCCCATCGAAGCAGAAGCAAGAATCCGGCATCTAGGAATTACGTTCACTGGATGACCAGGCATGCATACACTTTGCCGTAGGAGCTTAGATCATGCACGGGAGACAATGGGGAAGTACCACGATAACGTGCTAAAGAACCTCCGAAGTATTCGGTTGGCGATTTAGTTATGCTAAATGGGAAGAACCTCAAAACTAGAAGGCCTCTAAGAAATTAGATGCGAAGCTTCACGGACCCTTCAAGGTCTCGAAGGTGCTCTCGCCCACAGCGATTAAGCTTGAGTTACCGAATCGATGGCAAATTCACAATGCTTTTCATGTATCACTCATCGAACCGTACCGACTCGCCACAACCCTACTAGATCACCACCCGAGCTTGCTTCAGCCAGTGAGCAGAATGAGCTTGGTATGATGTAGATGGCTACGAGTACGAAACAGGCTACGAAGTTGAGGAAGTCATGGGCAGCCAGTATAGCAAAGAACGGAAACGAGTTTATACCTGGTTAAGTGGAAGGGATACCCGACAAGCAGATTGGACGGAAGAACCTTATGAGAACTTCGAGGACAAAGGGTTATTGAAGGAGTATCATAAGCGGAATCCTCAGGCCGCGAAGGATAGTAGGATCAGACGTTGAGCTAGTACCTTTTCCCCACGAAGGGTTTTTAACGGCTAGCAAGACACCTGACGAAGGATTGGGTTTTTGGGCACAAGGGGTCATATTTTACCGAATCAAGAGATCAAGAGAGAAGGATTTGGTTTTCAGGGCACAAGGGGTCATGATTTTTCCAGATCAAGAGAAGGATGATTATGGTTTTAAGGGCACGCGGGGTCACGATTTTTCCAGATCATCATACGAAAAAGAAAGCAAAGCACGCAGCAACCTGATTGGCCTACTTTGCTTGCTGCCATGATTCAGATGGACGTAAGCAACTTGATTGGTCGACTTTGCTTGCATGTCTCAGCAAGGTCGAAGCGAAATGGTCTGTGCGGGCCCACTAACTTAGTGGATCTCGAAAGCACTTCTTGGGCACGCTGGATCATACATCACCAAAGGCAAGGAGCAATAAGGTCGTTCAGAGACGAACTCTCTAAGAGAGGGGGTACTGTTACACCTAACATATACCCTCGGAGCGGGGACACACACGATCACTCGCGACGGCATCGGCTGTCACTAGTCTCGGAGGCCAGAGCGAAGCTTCGAACTGCAAGTTCTCGAACAGCGAAGCTTCTCGACAGCAGCTTCTCGACAGCGACGCTTCTCGACCAGCGAAGTTTCTCTCTGGTGAACGAATCTAGAGTGCACCGCTCTGGCCAGAGCGAAGCAAGAATAGAGTCGCTCCGAAACTCTCTATGCAACGAAAGCTAGAGTATACATCGCTCCGAAACTCTCTATGCAACGAAAGCTAGAGTATACATCGCTCCGAAACTCTCTACAACGAAAGCTAGAGAACGCACCGCTCTGAACAATACAGCTAGAGAAAGCTAATCTCTACGCAACGAAAGCTAGAGAAAGCTACTCTCTACCCAACGAAAGCTAAAAGCATGCGCCGCACCATACAACAAGCTACTCTATCGAACGCAGCCTATTCGTCTGGAGGTTAATTAGATCGAAAGGATACCACCGGTCTGGAAGGCAGGAACCGCGGTAATGCCAAAAGGATACAGCGGTCCGAGTATAATCTATCAACGGTAATGATACGGTGGGCCTGGGAGATTGAGTTCTGCAGTAGTTGTGAAGTTAAGGGCATTGGCTCGAATGACCGGGTAGTTGCAAAACTAGTTGCACTGGTTCGAAAGTAGTTGAGGTATGGGAGTTCTAGAGTAAAGAGTGTAATTAGCAGTTAAGAGCGAAGACGAAGGTATAAAGACCTTCGTTTTCGAGGGTAGAAAGGCATCAGATCATCGATCACTTTCTCAGGAGGAGAACAAGCCTTAACAATATACTCATTTGGAAAGCCATTCATTTTGTTGTGAATCTTTTAGTTATTTCCACATCCTGAGCAAGCTCCTAAACCGCCACAATCGAAGCAAGTCCCAATCCGAGTACGGCTACTACTTTGACCGGTGAACCAGGGGTGACGCTCCCGGTGTTACAAAACCTCAATGATTGATGTCTAGTACTTGCTTCCATTGTCACTTCTGTCATCACTTCTGTTGTCCCCTGTAGAACATCTTTTTGACGATTCCAAGTATCGCAATTTGACTTTCTTACTGCGAATGCATCACTCCGACGGTGGTAGTTCATGATCTTTGTATAGTAATTACCGGTCTTCTTTGAGGCATTAAATCCATCCTTCATTTGCTTCCAGTGGGAGCTTTCTCAGATCTCCTGTACTTACCGTTTAGACAATTCATACTGTTGTATCTGCTCTTGGAAGTGCTGCATTGGATGGATCTGGGGCAAGTTGAAATCACAACTATCTCCAATGTATTTGGCAATTTCGAAATTGTTCATATCTTTGCATGTGTCTTGAATACCCTGTCCAAAGGGTACTATTTTCTTCTTGCTTTCCACTCAATTCAACTTGGTATCATACTCAGCATACAATTCTGTATGTCTCTCTTTGGCCTCTGCTGCCAGTCATTGCCCACTGTGAATTGTTGAAATTGATCCTTCAAATTGTGGAAGCAATGTAAAGCATTATCCATAAGGTCTAGCATTTCATCGTCGTGAGAATTATGCTCATAATAGTAATAGAATGCAATCAGCCAGTGAGAGCACTCAACTGCATGATCAAAAACGATAGGTTGAGAGGGGCTGGGGTCCCGTAAAGTATTGCATATGTCAACCACAAGGAATCATGCCATCAGCTGGATATTTCCTCGATTCCAATGCAAAATCTCCGTATATGCACATTTTGGCTTCAATATATGCAGGTATGCAGGCACCAAGATCGAAATATTGTTGAACTTGTCTAGCAATTTATACTGATTGAGCAATTTATGAAGCCATGTCAGGATATACTTCAACATCCCAATTTGCATAGTAAGAAGCAGATCTGAGATGGAGAAATTACTTGTAACGCAATCAGGGATACCATGATATTACATCCTGGATTGACATTCTGGAGTTTGAGTTCAGCAATACTCAGAGGTGTATTTGAATCGCTGAGCATACCATAAATATCATGATCGTGGAGGTTGTGTCCCTTATGTCGGTTTGGTTAGAGTACCCATTGCCTGCTTGAGGCATTTGCACCAGTAGCGTACACGATTCATGATGTGATAAAGGTCACGGTGGTTTGTATAATCAGCCATCCATGTTGCCAGTGGCAAATATCAATGCCACAAGTTCCCATTGGTACAATGGACATAGAAGGTGCAAGTTTCTGAATTAAATCATAGTTGCAACAGATGCTGGAGCACGTCCCAAAGGACTATTTGGATATCTTTCCTTGGAGTATTTCTTCTTTTGAGGAGAACATAATGCATCTTCACAGCAATGGGCAAATAGACTACGAACAAGATGCTTTGTACTGTGTGCTTCATGCATATGGTTGCTGTTAGATTGCTGATTGTTATATATATCAGCCATACTATCACATCACCAGAGATGTTCATGAGGTGGGTACGGTTAGACATCAGTATCATTGGCACCACCATGGCACCGATAGGTAGTGTTGTCTACACAATTGTAAACCATTTCTAGGGCATAAGAAGGAAGTTTACCTGCGTATCCCAGCACCAATCTTCAGTATGCATCTCATTGTTTACACCGTACCCAGAATTATTGAAGCAACGTTTCCCAGTATATGCAGGATGTTCCACAGACGCTGGCTGCCGATGTAGCCATTCCGCACAATGTTTAATTACGGTTCCAAAACTCAATTGCATCTGGAGGCTGCACACTCCATGCCATTGGCAATGTGGCTATCATCTAGGAGCCATGGCCAAGACCATCCTCCATCGCATCTATTTTCTGTCGGTAGTGGAAATTTGATTTCAGAGAATTGTGCACACTCTCTGTACAGCCACAGTTGCCCTGTGGTAAGTCATCAATGACATTGGCAGGAACACCTTTAATGTGACCAGCTGTACAAAACTGTACTCCTCCTCAATATCCAATGGATGAAATGGGTTGTCCAAGCACTGCTCAATATCATTTTCATCTGTGGTCCGATGGTATGCGTCTGAGGCACCAGCATCGGAATATGAGAAGTTTGCAATTTGGTTCGAGTCCAATTCGGAAGGTTTGAGATACAATGGTGTATGCAATGGGGAAACGCGTCAGGATCTTTGACCTGATTATGGCTTATATCAAAACCACACAGAGAGTTGTAGACAGATTGCTGAAAGTTGTTTCGAATTCATTCATGGGGCTTCCAGTCTGTCATTGCCTCAAGAAGTCGGGTCCAATATCGAGCATAATCACTGTCAATGTGTTCGTTGAGCCACAGGTCTGACTTGTAAGATTTCAAGCAAATAGAACAGAAATGATTCAGAGTTCATATGGAAGCTAAGGTGGACATGGTGTAGGCAATGCTGACAGCTGTATATGAAGTTGGCGGAAAGTCTTGAATATGGGGTTGTTGCCATTCATGGGTCATAGCCTTGCAAGGGTAGTTGAATTAAGTATAATGCCATCGCAACTCTGCAAGGCGGACATATTGCCCATAAACATGTATTTCTTAGAGTATCACCTCGATTTGGTACACTTGCGGTTCAATGCAGGCTTGAACGAGCTCTTGGGCTCTAAATCCACTTGGCTGCGAGTGCATTTGGGCTGCTAGTGGACATGACTGGCGAAACACAGGTAAAAATATTCATTATCAATTGTTTTTTGTTCCAAGACTTATTATTACATGAATTGCTTCGAGCATCACCTTGATCTGGTTTGCTTGCAGTTCAATGCAGGCTTCAAAGTATACTTGGATTCCAAAGTCACTTGGCTGCAAGTGCATTTGGGCGGTTAGTGCACTTGACTGGCAAAATACAGGCAAAAACATACAATATTACTCCTGTTTTGTGCCAAGACTTGTCTTCACAATTCATAACACCATAGCATTAAGTCAAACTGGTGTGCCTTGATATGTATGCACAGTTAGAGATGCTGGCGACATTTCTTTCACTCTAAATGGCAGGTTCCAACTGTTAATGACACCGCACAGCATCATTATTTGGAACTTGATCTCACAGCCTTATGGTACAGATTCTAAATGGCAGATTTTGATACTTTGTCCCTACAATCACTTCACAACAGTGTCTGATACTCCAGAACTGGTTCAAATAGCTCCAGGGTCGAATGAATCATGCTGTACATGATTTGGGCTGGAAGAGAAGCACCAATTATGAGTCACAAGTGGGAACACTTCTGTTCAAGTACGATGTGTGATATCACCAACTTTTTGGACTCTTCTTTGAGCTGCTTCTATCATTCTTGCACCTTAGATGGTCCACTTTGCACTGTATATATAATGCTTTATACTCCTTCAATTTTGATTCTTCTCCATTTTCTCTATCCACTCTATCTTTTGGTATTTACTCCCATCACTGTTATAGACACATTGACCCTAACCCTGCCTCACCCTTCTTACCCCTCATATATACAGCTCAGAATATTGCAATGCCACCCAAAATGATCTCATTCAGCCCCCAGAACTTATGTCATAAAGGATACTCTACTCCTAAATTGCTTTGCGAAGAAGTTCATGACAAAGTACATTTGTGGAGATATTCGGATATACGCAATTCACAGTATCATCAATCATGATGCAATTGATTGGATTGATGATATCCTATTTATGGACTCCATGATGACAAGGCACTTTGGACAGTTTCTGCAAATGTAGAATCAGTGGGCATCAACACAACCACAATACATCAAATGGTAGAGTGAGCTCCGACCATTTTCCTGGGACTGTTTGAACAAATCTCAGGTCCAGATGAATCAGTATCACAATGAAAGCCCTCTCCTACCTACTGAAACTGACATCTGTACCAACTCCAACACCAATACTGACACAAACCTTGACTTTGATACTGACACTAACACAGACACCGAAATTGACACTGCCTCCTGCGATGACTGCAATCATTGGAAATGCCATGCAATGAATGGCAGCTGCTATCTCGGGAAACTGAAGGTGAACCAACCATCCTGCAAATATGGAATGCCACCTACCATTGTTGCCAATACCCTTCAGATGAAAGGAAAACTAGATGACATTGTGACCAATGCCATTCACACTGCCCCAAACCTTGCATAGACCTTCGGGGTTTATGTTATGGACCATGTAAACAATCCAGCAGACTACGACTGTTTGGATGACCTCTTCATACACTACCGTGCAAACAGATGGCATCTTTCAAGAATCCAGAGTCTCACATCAAAGATACTAGAAGGTGCTGTGAGTCAGCTATGTTCTGCGAGGCATGCGAATTGAATTCTGGGGTGTTTGGTTTATGCCTGGCAAAACCTGTCTGTGGCCACGTGATGCAACTCAAATGAATAGCAACAATTCTTTTGCCACCTTCTGCTCTGTTGCAGCTTACAACCCTCTCATTGTTGTGGCTGTTTCGCAGGAGATGGCAGTTGCACCTCCAGTATTGCAAGGGCTACTCTATGAACCCCACCACCACAACATCAACTATTTCTTTCAAGAACACCTGGTACCTCCAAACCGACCAATAGTCCAACCCCTGCTCCCAGTTTCATCTCAATACATCACCAAGCAACGACCCAACCAGAGGTGACTGCCACTGGCCACATCGCAGCAAAGGCACAACTGGAGGTTACTGGTACTCTCTGTATCAAGTTTGTCCCTCTCCAAGTCATGTCCACTGCGCTGCTTGAAATGGAGTCGTCAGCTGTGCTGGAGGAATCAGTAAAGGACCCAGTAGTTGCTCAATTCAAGAACAAGAGATCACAAATTGTGAAGCTACTTCGTAAGTGGTGGAGGGGCAGAAAGTGAACACACAGATAGAGATGCAGTGCGAGATGAGATTGATAATGGCCAGGGTGTTGATAGAGTGTGAGGCAATATATGACAATGTGCCGGGGTCAGAGAGTGTTGAACTGTTGGAGTCAGTGGCAATGGGCATACACCAATATGCCAATGCAAGTATGAACTTTACAACAGCTTGAGGCACTGCATTTGACTTCAGCGGGAGGTATTTTTGACTTATGATTTTCAGTACATCTAATAGTGTTACAAGGGACTAGCATACTGAGATATATATTAGGATGGTGTCTTGGGGCTGGTAATGGATGGATTAGATTGGGTCTTTGCATATAGTATTATGGCCAGGTAAGCTTATTTTGAATTTTACAGAGTTGTTTTTAGTTTGATTTGGGTTTCTTCACCAGTGATTGATTGACTTATTTAAGTATGTCTCTGATCGTTCCTGCGACCAACTAGCAAGCTCACTATGTATTGGGATTTGGTTCCTGTATATTGGTTTGGGTATGGGTTTTCTAATATTTTGCATTGGATATGGGCTAGCCAGGCTGTATTTGCCTCTTCAGAAGTTGCTTCTGTCTGATTCGTGATGGTATGTGATACTTTTGTGACAAGCTACTACAATGTCATGTAAATCTACCCCTTTATGTGACAACTTGTTCCTTTTCTGTACTGCAATGATCTTTGTCTGCATTGTGAAATCCAAATCGCAACTCTATTTACTGCAACAGCATGCTTTTGGCACTGTTTCTGCACTCACTTACCTTTTGAAAATTACTGAAACCAGGCCACTGCACAAGGCCATATTCTCAATTGCAAAGCCACACAGCAACGCCTGAACTTGTTTCCCTCATGCCACACTCTGCCAATAGTACAAAGAAGAAATCCACATTGCATGCTGACCAACAGAAATGAAATCAGATGAAGGCTATACCATGATGTATTAAAGATTCGACTGTTCAGGTTGTCTCAGCATCGAACACCCATTGTATCTGTGCCAAATCCAGCCCTAAATCCATCTCTTCCCCCACCAAATCAAGCTTCCAATTGCATATGGCCAACACCCAGTATCATTTCGGTCAGTATTCGTTAAGCGACATACGGTAGTCAGCTCCAGAATCCACACCCAGCATAATCGAATTCACAATTTATTCCATCCTCTCCACTGAATACCCATTCAAGTCTGCGATTCAGCAGCAAACAATATGGCAGTCGAAGTGTCCTTGCCCCAGGCAACCTTTGAGTGACGGCTGAACAGAACAAAATGTATTGCATGATGCAGAAGAAAATGCTGAGCTAGAGAACATTTCTAACTGAAGCTGAGTTAATGCTGGTAGCTGATACAATTCAGAGAGTGTTAGATACCAACTAACATATCGTTTTCACACAAAGTCAGTTGTACTATACTGGCCCAAGACATGCATACAGTAAGAAGTCAATATAGGCCTACCAGAATATCAGAAGAAGTGTCTCAATATAGTTAAGTATCTCCCAGAAATGTATTCTCGTTGACTAACTGGCCATATGTCAGATCAAAAAATGATTGCAATGCAGTCGGATTGCACATGATCAAGAAGGCCCATGATTGTGTAGGGAGACAATACAACTGATATCGTTTAGAAGACAATGAACACTGCATACACAGTGACCAATTACAGTTACATTTCACATTGACTGTGCATCCATGCAATTGTGCAAATGAGTTTGAGGTGAGTTCTGTCTACAACTGTCACCATCGCTAACACCATCACTAACAAGCTAGATACTTTCTTGCCAAGGGGATTACCCAATTGCTCTATCAACATTTCTTTCGATGAATGTGGCCATGTGGTAGGTCAATAGAGAGCTTCCACGACTGGATTGGAGAACAGGCCTCCCCCTGCACTGATTGTGTTAACATGTACGGCATTGTATCACGAACTAACAGAGTGTCGATGAAATCGCGATTTAGCTGCAACAAAGATTGAAACGAATGACTTTTAAATCTGGCAGCACAGGCCAGAGTGGGATTACTACTTCAATTGAGATGATGACGGCGGTAAGTATGGTTTTCACAATGCATATATTTGCTCAAACATTTGGCAGAGACTTATACTGATTTCACCAATATTTGGAATGATCTCCCATCTCCATTGAGACAGAAGACAATCAAATCGTTATGGGCAGCTTAAAAACAACTTCATTCTACATGAAAATGGAGCAAATAATACGCCTGCTGCTGCATTGAAAGCTCATTGGGTGGTGTCAAACAAGACAGCAATGTATGCTCCAATGATGGAGCTGGACATTGAAACTCAAATCATTTCAGCAATCAGCATCCCCTTTGTTAATAATTTTCCATTTCAATTCTGAGGATGGGGTTAAAGATGGCAACAATGATAATGACAAAAAACATCATGACATTTACAGTGCCAGGAATTATGCTTGGCAACACCATGGCCTGCAACTTGATAATGAAATCAAAATTGAAGTGGATCAGGACAAGGATGAGGACAAGGATGAGAAAGAAAATGGTAATGAAAATAGTAATGTGGATGAAAATGAGGATGAAGATGAGGATGAGGATGAGAATAAGAATGAGGATGGGGATGAGGATGAGGATGAGAATAAGAATGAGGATGAGAATGAGAATGAGAATGAGAATGATAATGAGAATGAAGATGAGAATGAGGATGAGGATGAGGATGAAAATGAGAATGAGGATGAGGATGAGCATAAGCATGAGCATGAGCATGAGGATAAGGATGAGCATGAGCATGGGGATGAGAATGAGAATGAGAATGAGAATGGGAATGAGGATGAGGATGAGGATGAGGATGAAGATGAGGATGAGGATAAGGATAAGGATGAGGATAAAGATGAGGATGAGAATGAGAATGAGGATGAGGATGAGAAGAAGAGTGCAGAGTGAGAGTTGGTGGATAACTGCAAATGAGGAGAGTAGTTTGAAGGATGTGCTTCTAGCTGCCGGCAATATATTAAATAGAATTTAGAATGTGCGGCATTTGGAACAGAAATATTTAATACGTAGTCTCGAAAATTGAACATCATACAAACTACACCGAATCCGCTGCATGGGATGTCAATGCAATTGCAGTCAGTATATGATTGTCTGATGCAGTGAATACTGTATTTTTCTAAAGTGTTCATTGCACTAAGGTGTCGTGGAAGTTGTGTTGTCGATCAACGGATGCGCACACTGTATGACTGCATCGGTAAGAGATTCTGCCTGAGTAGGATATGAGTGCACTACATGGCTGTCTCAGTAAGGGATACTGCATCCATCAGATGTGAGGGCACTGCATGGCTGTATCAGCATAAAATCTTATGTTGGGAGGTGCAAACAGAATACCAAGGGCCATAAATATGAACGTGCAGTGCTACAGTACAACAGGGCTCAAGAGGTTTCGTCTGAAGTGACCGCTGCACCCTAGGCCTCTGTATGTTCTGGTCATGCCTTGGTTTTTTGCCAATATATCTGTTGTAATCCTCTTGATGAATATAATCATCTGGAGAGTGAAAATCCTGATCTTCAGTATTGTAATTGGTATTGATTTCTGCCTTGTTCTGTTATCAACATCCTCGGAACCACTGGATTCCAATAATTGATTTTGTTGTCTGGTAGCCCACTATCAATGTGTAGAGAGTTCCCTGCTACTTACAAACATTATTAAAAGTTGAGTTGAAGAGAGCTTGACAAAAGTAATTTAACGAATAATTGCTTGTTTTTTGCAGTTTTGTATGTTTTTGTAAGTTTAGAGACACATTGGAAAAAAGATATTGATTATGTGTTCCATATTTGAAATATATATGCTTGCTGAAGAGCAATGTTAGTGTAAGTATGGATAGGGGCCAGTATGGCCCTGTGGTCAAGAATAGAAATAGATATACTTGCAAACGGAAATTAGTGATGATGTTATATCATCGAAAGGAAAGATGATCACTGGAGTACAATTGTACTCCTGTCAAGAATCAACATACTGGGATAGTATCCGGCTTTAGCCCAGGGCCATCACTCAGCTCCCGCCATTATAATTACAGCCTACTTATAATATTAACTAACTGGTAAATCTCAGAGGTAGAGCTCACTTATAGTAATGCGGGAAGTGACTAGAAAGATATAGAAAAAAGATGGACAAGACCTAAAGAGCTGCAAAAGTACCATAAAGGGATAAAAGATAGAGAAAATAGGATATAATTATAAAAAACAGATCTTGAACAAGTTTATTCTACATTTTAATCAATATAACAAGTTATACCTCCCAACCCACAAATGGAACTTCGATTCAAATTCAAGCTGAAATTTCAGCCTGCCAAGTTGTTGATGGTTGAGTCCATGAACTAACAAACAGATTTGAAAACAATAGAAAGTCAATTCAACCCATCAAGTAATAGTTTGCCATGTACAATTGCTATTGCCCAAAAGACTTCTATCTATTTTTGTTTCTCTCAAGTTCTCATGCATTTATTTGAATTTTCTTTTTTTTCTTTTTATCAGTCTCCTTTTCCAACCTTATCCAATACAGCTTGTCTGATGATAAGTTTCCCCCATAAGTATTGCCAGTCAATGACAGTCAATATTGTTAGCTGCCACTTATCTATCAATCACATTGCATACTGGGTGGACTTTGGTTCTGCAATTGACTTCTGCAACTGACATCTTTTTTTGTCTAAATCAAGTTCTCTACATTGGCAAAAACAGATTTTTGTTGATTAAGGTTATTGAACATGCTGCGCCCATGAAGGCCAAAACACAATGTGGGTGTTGGCGAGAATGGTCCTTCGAGTTGCATCATAGTGACGACGTTCTGAAGCTTTTGTTATGCTTTAATGAATGAGCTCCAGTTGTACTGTTATTTCCACGAACTCTCCATACTACTTTCGTTATCACTTTGGTGAAGTCAAATACCATGGGCTCAAATGGGGTCGTGACCGCATTTGAGGCAAGAAATGATCATCTTGTCTTCGTCGTCGAGATGTTTGAAATACGCCTTCATTTGCTTCATTCAAACCCCTTGTAATTTGTATGGCCATGCCTTACGCTTGCTTAATTTTCCAAACTCACGATAGTCGTCATCCTGCACTTACTCAAATTGATAAGGCTGGTCATTTGATCTAAGTTAGTATCTATTGTCATGATAATAATTTTTGTATGCAGATGATGTGTTCTCATAATTCTCACGAGTTGACATCATAAATGGTTGTTACAAATATTTCTTCAGTAAACGTTGATTTTATATAGTGTTTACTGACCGATGACAATTACGATACTAAAGATTACAAATGTCGGTGCAATGATTGTGAAAAAGAAATACAACAATCTTAAGAACGAAAAAACGATATCACAAAGACCGAAATAAGTGTCCCTCTCCATTATTTATATTACCTGCATCAGATACCACTCGCTCTCTCTCAACAGTCATTGAGGCCAGATATGTTGAAGTCAAAGCTCCCATAATCCTCTGAACGAACTTTTTCGGGTCCGGAACATTGAAATCGTGATTGCAATTGTCGTTGATGTTGTTGGTGTTGGTGTTGCTGGTGCCGCTGACGTCAACAGTACTGGGATCATATCATGTTGCATGCGACTTGGTAGGAGTGCAGATTGCCCAGCTTCAACTTCGGCGGTCATACGACGGAATGGGTTGTCAGAAACATCAGCAAGCGCGTCAGGGACATATGACAGGTACTCCTCCTTGTGTACTCCCAGGTCATTGTACAGCATTGATGCATTCACCTCAACAACTCCTGTCCATCTCTGCCTTCGACAAATCATCATTTTGGCATCTTCAATTGTCTTGGTTTGGACCTCAGTGGAGGTAGAAAGGAACTCGGCTTTGAGACGACAAAATACAACTATGCATTGACAGTTAGTATTCATTATCAAATATGATAGAATCTGATCTCACAATGTGCACCTCCACCAGGGCCAAACTCAGCTGGTGCCTTGTATTCCGTTGTTCCATCCTTCAAGGGAATGGTGAGTTGCGGTCGCTGCAAGTACAATGAACGTCAAATTGATTGTATCGATCATTCCACGGTCTTTCATTCCCAATTGTCTTACTCCTGCACAGAATGTCTTGTAAAGAAGGTCCACAATTTCGGTCGCCCAAAACGATACTTGCAATCCTAAAAAGATATATTAGACGACACATTTTGACATTGTTTACAGACATACTGTTTTCGTCCGCTCAGGGCATGTGAGTCGGTCTCCACCGAGGAGGTGTTCGACACATTGATTGACTCCATCCTGGTCCATTGTTCGGAAGCCATATGAACAATCCACCTTGTTCTTGCACTGATAGACCATTGCCGTGCGTGAGGAGGTAATCTTGCCAAGGGCCTATATGCTGTCAGACTAAAATTGTCATAAAGAGGATGAAATAAATTCCACCGAAATGCTTGAATGAGAAGGGTCGGTGTTTCTCATTGCCGGATTGACTTTTGTGACATAATGATACCACCACGAGTGGATCTGGGCGGTCTTGACAGCATCAGTGGCGAAAGGGTTACTGAATATTGCCTAATTGCTGGCGATGGCCTTCACTTCGGCAAGAACCAATGCTTCCACACCAGAAAGCATCTGTTGGATACCGTATTTTGATCCAACTATTTGTCCTGTCTCCTCGTCAATAGATTCCAAGGAAGTGAACTCCTGCCAAAGCTCTTTCAAGACTACACAGTGCTCACCCCTTTCCTTACGTGTCATGTGCTATAATAATGGTTAGAATATGAAAATCGTCGTCCATTATCAGAGTCCATACCATCTTGTGAGATATCTCGGGGGCCTTTGCTCCTGCTCGTAATCATCATCGATTTCAATATGAACCTCTCGTCAACTTGGGCGTGAGATTGGGCGCCAGGAGGAGTTAGTGGCGAAGAGCAGAGCGCTTACAAGTATGTCTTTGAGAGGAGAATTGTGCATTTTTCGTCCTTAAGGCGGCGATAATCGTACGTATCAGGAATTTCTGAGAGCTCGTCATCGGCATCATCGTCTTGTCCGGATGGTCGATGACTCAAATTGGATGGAGGTGGAGAATGCTTGCACCTACGGGTCATTTGATCAGAAAGGAGTATGTAATAACGCGAGAATAAATGAAATATAATGAGCGTATAATAAACAAATTGAGAGTATATGAAAACTGTAAAAGATAGGACGATCATAGTCATCGAATGGACGTTATTGATCATAGATCAACCAACATGGTGGATGGAGCTACCCGTTCAACTAACCCCCTGATTTTGGCCGCTCCCATCAGAACATGTACCATCGCTTGAAAAGAGGATAGTCTACTGAATTTTCATTGGTCTAAAAAGCGAAAATCATCGTCAGGAAGATTGGGCTGCACACCACTGACCAGATCAGAGTTGAAACAACGAGAGCACTGGAGTGTGGTATATGTTCACTGTCTAGGCAATGGAGTGCAGTGTATATTTATAGTATAGGCAATGGAGTGCAGTGTACATTTATGTATAGACCACGGATTTGTCATTCCGGCAACAAAAATTTGGTTTGAAACTGCATTTGTGTTTGAGCACATCGGCAAGGTAGCTTGAAATGGCAATCATCGTATGAACCTCAATTAGCGTCTGAAATCCCATTGGGTGTAGCACAGACTGAATCGCAGACACCAAAAATTGATATATCTTGGAGCATTTAAGCTTACAATTGAAAACGTCAGGCGACAACGAATATCTTAATTCAACTACACAAACACTGCATAAGAAACCTATTCCATTGCTACCAATTACCCCAAATAAACCCAAGCAAAAATCAAACAAAAAGTAAACAAATCCCAAGCAAAAACCAAGCAAATTATAACCCAGCGAAAACCCATTCCCAGTCAAATCCCGAAGCAAATTGCCACAACGATTTCCATCGTCTCAGTTTTTCTTTCGCTTTTCATTAGGTTCAGATGGGCTTCCGAACCTGGAAGGGAGGTTGACCAAATACATGGTCGCTCAACCAATTGACGCTTTCCTCCTCCGGATCCAGGGGTAGATAGTCGTGACTCCAAATGGCGCGGCCCCTGTTCTGAATAATTGTCAAATATCGTTTTTGACAATAAGCCTCCTCTGTGTAGTTTATCCTGGCCTCAAGTTTCGCTAGGACGATGGAAGCTGCGAGGTCTGGGTCTGGAAGATGCCAATTCGTGTCGGATGCTTCACCTATGTCGTCGATCATCTCTTCCTCCTGAGGAAGGATTTTGTCGAGTGGTAGAATGACCTTCCTGCAGGCATTGGAGTATTCAACCTCGTCGTTTCGCAGTAGAACTCAATAAACAGTGTTCGGACTTCCAAATTGGTTGTCGATCGAAGCCATGCAAGTGTTGTATTGTCGTTAAATATGGGAGCCACATCTCCAACTCGCGGTCCTTCATCGTACCCGGCGAACATCTGACGCCCCACAATTCCCGGATTCTCCGTGAGGGATCAGGCATCCCTTCATTCACCGTCTTTACAATGGCCAATATAGTAGCCTCGATGACGCTCATAAGCACTGTGAACAACAAAAGGTCATCCTTATTGGGCCATTGCCATTGGAAGTTTTTTCTCCATCGCGTTTCAATGCCGTGACGGGATCGACATATACAATGGTATAATTGAACACTTCCTCATCGGGAGGGGTCACTGGACGTCGACACTTGATTGGCGATATGTCCTCATCACCATCGAATTTTGTTGCTTTGAAAAGTGATCACGACGATGCAGAACATACCTGATTCGACGTTTCGCTTTCTCTTTGGTGTATTTCCACTGGCATCTGCCCTTCCTCCTCCTGATGGCCATTTCCCAAGGTCGTCAATGGCATTTTGCATTTTCTTCTGACATTATTGGCACTAGAATCCGCTTCCCATCGACGAAATCGCGCTCTCTGACCAGCTAAATCGGGATTGAATTGATGCATTGTTTGATCATGCCGTCCCATTCGGCTTTGCTTGCTTCCTTTTTGCCACGATACCAAGGCTCGAAGCGATGCTAAAAATCGACTCTCTGATGCGATTGGCCTTCTTGCCTGTTGTTCCCTTCTCTTCGTAGAGCCCCAATTCTTCCAATGTCCAATTAGATTCCCCGATACCCTTTCCACGCCCATACTTTGAGTTGTTGAATCGGCATCTAGACAAAGTTAGTATGTCTAATGACAAGTTCATCGTTCGAACAGGGCAAAAGAATTTACGTTGAGAATGGGTACTAAATTTATACGAAACAATAGAGATGGGTTTCGAGGGTTGCAAAGATGGAATTGAACGTCAGGCGATATCAACTTGAAATAAGATTAAGGTAATGATGATATGGAGGAATAAGGAGGAAAAGGAGATGAGAAGCAGAATGGAGGGCGGCGAAGATGGGAGTATTATATAGTTCTTCTCGCTCATCTCCATAGTGATCGAGCTGACTAGGTCAAGTTGACTTCCGGAATCCTGGTCTGTGGCGGCAAAGAATTGAGGCAATTTCTACGTTCTAATGCCAATTTCGATGTGTCAAACATTCAAATCGCGTTTCGTCGACGAATATCTAGTTGTTAGACGTCTACCTCCCCCATACACCCCATGATTCTGCCCTGCATGACGTAGAACTACTCGGTCAAGTTGAAACCCATTTGCCATGAGTTCAGGTCAGGTACGAAATGCAGTATCCAGGGGACAGTTACCTACCGTGGGAACGCCAGTTTAGTATCGAGGAGATCGTCGCGATGCGCAGAATCGACGTCTATCATATGCAAGGCATTTCTACTGACTCCCAAGTTGCGATAACTGTAAGACAATTGATGATTGCACTCGGCTGGTGAGGATGAAGCCAAAGTGCGATAGGACCCCTTTCGCCAAAAAGGAAACACGAGGTTAGGGGTTTTACCAGATATCTCCGCCCAAAATAAGCACTTATTTTCTCTACTACATATCTCTCTTTGCGACGACGAAAATATATATCCAATGAGTTCGATTAATTGTACACTTTGCAATTATTGCAATAAAGTTTACCATTACACTGGTGCATACATCAATCACCTCCGACGTCACCATTCAGAGAGGGTAAATTACGTGCCTCTGGAGCAGATTCCAGACGAAGGATACACAATTACTGCTGATAATGATATCCTACTTCCAGACTATTCTCTCTATGTCCAAATGACCGTTTCAATTTTCCACACATTCTACAAGTGAGGACGATGACAATGGCGATGGCTACATGGATCCACTACAGCCGACTTTCGAGTCGAATGAACTACAATCGATGACATTGGACTCGCACGAAGCCGGAAAGGCAATAGATGGTGATTTCCACATTTTGGACGACAAATCGACCAATGGGCACCGTTTTCTTGTGAGCAAGAATATCGTTTGGCACTGGTGTGTCAAGCACAAACTGAGTAGGGCTGCCATCATGAGCTGATGAAGCTTCAGGGGGTAAATACGAACTTCACATCTGCATATACTCTGTACACTAAAATCGATGAAATGACCTATGCACTTGGAATTGACTCATGGAAATCTGGTAAAGTCAGTTATGCAGGTCTTGTCAATTCAGAAGCTACGCACGATGGAAAGACGCGTTTTTATCGAAACCCTGTTGACTGCATCAATTTCTACTCCAACAATCTGCATTTAAGAGCATATGGTATATGCACCGATTAAGGATTATAATGAATTGGGGGAGAGAGTATACTCTGAAGTTCACACATGCGATTGGTGGTGGAATGAGCAGGTATGAGTTTTTATTTCGTCGACGCGTCGTCATAATTAATGTTCTTCATAGTTGAAAAAGCCTGTCGTCCACTATTGTTCGATCTTTGGCAGCTCTGATCAAACGCATTTGACCAACTATTCTGGCGATAAAAAGGAATGGCCGATCACCTCAGTCTGGAAACATTAATTTGACATTCGATCAAAGCCCTCGAGCCTTGCCAGTGTCGTTGTCCCTGCTCCAGTACCTCTGAAGCATCATCACCGTGGTCGTGGAAAAACAGCCGCCATCAAAGAGCAACAAGAATACAATCGGAAGTGCTTAGACGGTTTTTGAGATTATTTTTCGTCCTCTCGATGCTGTTTTCGAGAAAGGAAAACCCATGCTCTGTGCTGACAGAAAAATGCGACAATGCTTTCCAATCATCTGTGCTTGGATGGCCGATTACTTTGAAAATATTCACCTCCATGCAATTAAACAGCCAGGTTGCCAGTGTGTGAAGCCCCAAAATCGTCGTTTGGAGAGGGCAATCAATCTACCTGGCCACACCGTGATTATCGACTATATTTCCAAAAGATGATTCAAGCCACACATTCGATAATCAAGACCAAAACCATGCATGTATTATCATGGAAAGAAGTGAGCGATGACGAAGCATCTTTTGGAATATGAAATGCGTTTCTTTGCATACAATTGATTTCCTGATGTTTTACACACTATCTATCTCGGTATTCTGAAGCATTTGATGGAGTGGATAGTGCCATTTTTGGAGTTTCACAATCGAATTGACTGATTCAATGATCTTTGGGCAATAATGCCTCATTATCCAGGATTTGCACGATTCAATAAGCCCTACACAGCCGTGACACAATGGAGTGGCAAAGAGATGAAAGCATTAGGCCGTGTTATTGTTCCCATTGTCGCACGACGCTTTTCATCCTTCTTCGGAGCAGCAAGGTCCATTCAAATCTGCCATGCTCTGTGTCAAAAACCTCATCTACTTTCACCTCATGACTCAGTATCACAACCATACCGATGCGACAATCAAATATATGGAAGACTATCTCAGTGAATTTCATCGTCACAAAGATCTTTAGTCGTTTTCTTGCCAAAAAGTCAACCAAAAGGTTGCCGAAGCTCTGCGAAAGCAGCTCACCATCGATATGCAACATGAACGCGAGAATGATCCTGCATGGTCAATCTTTCCGCGGCAAAACATCATCGCATCACAAGGACAAAATTCAAATCGATTCAGAAATAGCATCACTTGGGAGATGTGTCTGACTTCAACTTTGTCAAGATGCATATGTTGAACCACTTTTCAGATCACATACGTCAGATGGGCAATTATCAATATGCCTGATACCGAAAGGTCGATGATGGACTTGAAAGATGAGTACTGACAATCAAACTGCCATGAGCCATCTTTCCAGATTTGTGCACGAAAGCCCGGAACGAGGTGTTAATTCAAAGATTTAAATCTCAACCCTGAAAAACATCGTCATGAAAACCAAAATCTATTTCCCATGTCTCAGCATTCGAATGATGAAAAATCACCGGCCAGGAATCAAGTCTCTAGCAGACCTCTCATTCTGGTTGGAATGCCAAAAGGGGAACTTCAAAATCACATCGCATGGTGTTTCAAAAGATATGGTAACTACACCGGATATGTCGATAACACGAAGAATTTTGTCATCTACACATCGCAAAATACAGTCGTTATGATTCCGCAGCCATTCCAGTGACATCATTTCAAGGCACAGCAGACGATTCACATTGTACGATGCACTGGAACCAACCAATGGAGGAAGCATAAGCCTTCCCAAAACGATACAGTTTTACTCTGGATGGAACGCAGGGACAGTTCAAGTCACTAGAGGACAAATTCCAGCGTGATTACGATGTCTTTTCATCATTGCGGATACAGAGTCAAACAACATCACTTTTGGCCCTTGACACACAATGGTTGCGGGCCAATGCGCAGGTTCCGGGATGGTGATTGTTGAGCAGCGAGATCAGACACCTACATTACCTTTGGAGGACAGTAGTTATCGTCAAAAACCCCTTTTTGGTGTTGGATGGACATATGTCATCCCTTTACCATGATTCAGTGTGCAGCCCATATGCTTCCATTTTCTTCTGATCCAGATAATAGTCGATGGTTTTTAAATAATACTATTGACTTGATGTGTTAATTTATTGTATGAGTAGATAGGACACTTAAAATGTCATTGCGTATATTGTATAAGTCATCACTTTTTTGTGGAAGAAATTTGTATATTAGTAAATATTGACATAGCAGTGTGAAATGTACAGCTCTGACGACAAAATATGGCATTGCGTACAATAATATGTGATAAAGATAACATAAGTTGATATTATCATGAGATCAGGATAAGTGGGAACTAAATCTTAAGTGAGAACCTTAAGAATTGCAATGAGTGTTGTTATGTGAGTTGCCAACTTGGCGATGACTATTTGAAATGCTTGGAGTACAATTTTGTATGGTGACGGTGGCAGCACGGTGACAAGTTTCAGCAACGCTTAGAACTTTCAGAACGGTATCGACTGTACCATATCATCTCGGAAAGCAAATGAGTTTTTGCTGATGTACTCAGCTTCACCATTGTAGAATAATTTCTTTTATTCCAGATTTTGTACCAATTAAACCATTACTCTATCTGGCCCTCGCTTGCAGTAGCAAGCTGAAACTATTATAAATATCTTATGATTCTTTTGAATGGTTTTGCTGATGAATACCATTCTTGAATTTCAGTACCATATGTGAAATCTCTTCTTTCTACTAAAGTTCAAAGCTCTGCTCAATCATACTATTCTTCATTAACATAATCGTTTGTCAATTATTCTTATACTTATTTGCACTTTCTTCAAGTATATCTCTTTAATGACTGTCTGTATTATTGTTACTTGTACCCAGCCACTTCAACCTCTGTTTTAACTGCCTTGATATCTACTTTCTTTGTGGTTTTAACAACAATGCGAATCAATTCAAAAGAAATTAAACCATACAGGGGTTGAGCCCAAATTGGACCTGTGATTTGGGTCAAACTACAGTATTTGTAATAATTTCATTTTTGAACCTGTAATTTTGGAATGAAAATGAATCTGTAAGTTCTTGTCTGATTGGCTTATACAGTATCTTCATTTTACAACTTCAAAATTATCCATATATAATATATCAACAACTGAAGCCATCAAACGAAAACTCACCTATATAGATTTGCTCAACATGATGGCCTGAAATAGTAGAATTTGAGTGATACATTACAACAAATATTTGATTGGCTTGAATCAAATGAATTTGTTAAATGTTTGAACCTCCAATAGTTTATTGCCAACACTACCCCTTCATTAGTTTTCAATCCACTCCAGGTCTATCTCTATTTCTTTCCAAATCTAAATGATATGAATCTTATCTGTTTCTTTCCAAGCCTCCAGCATATAAATCTGGTTACCATTTTCCAACTCTTCATGAATTCAATTATATGCACCTCTGTTTGAGCCTACTAGAATTTGCTTCATTCCATCTACATACCTTCTGAAAAATTATATTATTGTTGCTCTTCAAATATATCTGTTAATTATCATCAGTATCAATAACTATTTACACACAGAATATCATGTTCTGTAGTGGATGGAAATCTGACTATATGGTAAGATTTAAATGGAGTCCATGTTCTTGAGGATTATAAATTGCTAGGTTATTGAACAAGTTCAAAAACAGAAGTATAATTATCTACATATAACCTCTGAAATTCAAAATGTATTGCGATCAGTAATTTATATACACAATTTTAACAATTTCAAATCTGCGTTCGGGTGAGTTCAATATCATTGCTAACATTTGATCAATATGTATTGTAATATAATGCATATTTTAACTTTGTCACTACATGAAAAATACCCAATAAAATATTCAAATTTGTACTGCTGTTATTTCAATATATTGTAGTATATATCAATCACCACAAATATTTTAATATCAACTGTATATATCATGCTATTCTTGTCTACCTTTTCTACATTTTATCTATATTAAATATATTCTCACTTTGACAATTTACTTGAACATTGTATATTGGATATTCTAATAAAACTATTGTTTTTATTTCTTTAATATTATATATTGATAGCCTCTTCAACATCTATGTGTAAAATACAAAATATTGCTCAACAACAATTATTAAAATTACAAAAGAAATCATATACTCTATTGTAAAATTCAGAAATCCCAAAGCAATATATAATACAGACCATTACTCTACAATAACTTATTCCTGTTTGCTTTCTATATGTTATTTGCATTGACAGATATATAGTCAATAACAACTAGTATTACAGTATATTGCAACTTTCATCCTTGTCATATAAAACCTATAATGACAGTGGTCGCATATATATCTGATTATTCTATCCATTAGATTTAAAGAATCAGATATATATATTTCATTCTCATCATTATTCTTTCTATTGTTTTTATTCTAGTTTGAATCATTCAAGTTACTGATTCAATGGAGCCAATTATGAAAATTAGAAATAATTTCATTTAAACTGTCATTATATGTTTTGGTCGTATAGTGGCCAAATCCTTTCTATTCAATATATAATGAGGATTGGGAATTTGAAACTAGAGTTGTTAATTTGCAATAATGATGGTAGGAGTGAACATTTACCAATCATTTTAAAAGTTGCAATACTATCATTTTCAAAACCTACCACAATACTTAAAAATTACCTCTGTGTTTTAAATCAAGTCTGTCACAGTCAGTTTCATATTCTAAGCACATGATACCTTCTGAATTGTGCACAGGTTTTTACACCCCTGGAATATTTGTAGAAAGTTATTTACTTTGGCTATTGTATGCAGCTTTCATTCCTCAGCATCATGGTGGACTTCACAATATTTGTCCTATATTATAGAACAATTTACACTGTATAACCTGATAAAAGACCATGATTGCTTCAGGTAAAGTGTCTAACACATTTATATTCTGAATGTGTTTTATCCATAGTTCATTGCAGCCTCCATCCAAGTATTTATTACTGACATGAAAATTTGGGATCCACTCCAATCCTGTAATACATAATTCGCAGAATATTGTGTACTCTATTAGTTTGATTGGTAGACATTGTGTTCATTTTGTCCTGTTGGAACTACCAATCAATTATATCCGGTGTTCAAAATTAGCAGCAAATAGCTGTATACTCAGTGTGATGATGATTCAGATTGTGATTCATTTGCTCACAATTTTTGAATACCTTGAGTACTGTATTGAAATACAGTATGGCAGCCATCAATATACATACTGTATAATTATTGTACCCAGCAGTATATTCTGCCATATTTCCAAGTATAAAATATAACTCATTATTGAAAACATTATATATATCTTATATTGATTCACTTGATTCAGACACTGGTATACAGAAGTAAAAATAATAATTTAATACTCTAGTGTAATTTGCAACATTCCTAGTGAATTTTTGATACAGCACTTATAGTCTACATATTTTATTAATGTATTTATTTACTGAGAAGTAATAGAACCCTTATGATGAAAATTATTATCGATAGCCTGGTTGAACTTCCAAAATCATCACAATATGCATGATTCAATGTAGTGCAATCATTTACAATATATAACAGTGGATCAGATTCATGGCTTGCCCAAGCCTGCCAATCACATATTACTTGATCATTATGGGTAATTGTCATATCGTCTATCTTTGCAGACTCTGAATTGCCATTATTTCTACTGTAACTGCCCCAATAGTTTGAATATTTCATGTCAAATTGGGGACCAAATAGATTAGTAACTATATCAAATCATTCAAAGAGATCTCTGAACCCAAGCAATTCTGTGCAACATTGAGGGAATTGTTTTCTCTAGATAACTTATACTCAAAACTCTAACTGTTTTACTTCTTTACCATCTTGGAGAAAACATATGCAACTGAAATTGCCATCAGTGATGAACCTTCTGGGGCTGCAACTATTCCTGTTGCTTGTTGGTGCATTTGTTCAATTGGCAAGTCAAATTCATTGTTATCATCAGCTGAGTGTATGCTAGAAAGATTGAAATCAAAGATAACATTTCATACAAAGTTCAACAGCCAGTGTCTTCAAACTTTTGAATAATTCAAAGGTGCCGGCCACAGGGGCCAATCTGAGAGGCTCCTAGGTACAATAGCCAAGGTTAGTGATGAATTCAATTACAACATCAGCTCCAGAACCTTGCCAACTATACTAGAATTTTGAAGGGTGTGTAGTCAATTCCAGATTTATCTGGATGAGATATTTGATGAAGTCTTTCCATTTTTTGTTTTCTTATTTCTTTCCTACTATCGACAGCTGTTGCAATATGCTAGAGTCCAATTTGGGACCTGGCAATATTATTTCTCCACCCAATACTGACACCAGTTCCTCTATCAGCAACTGTTTGAACAATCTATCGAGCATGTTTCATCTGTCTATCCTGGGCCCAATATTGGATGTCCTTGGACAGTATCATTTGAACAAGATACATAGCAGCGTGAGCAAGTCATCAATATATAGATAACACTTATGAAGTTGTTGGATATGAATCAAAGCTTGGACTCAAACAAGAGATTCCAGTACTTGGACCAGAAAGTAATACCTGAGGAGAATTGATTCAAGAATCAATATGAGAATGTATGAAGAGGAGGAACAGAAGTCAGGAGAAAAAAGGTTATTTTAGGGACAAAATGACAGATTGATATGTTTGGCCACCCCATACCCACCAAGCTTTATTTTAAATGACTCTAGTATCACAATATCTTGCTTCAAATTGATTGGCTTCATAGATTATGGCTATTACACTTAGTATTTGGCCAAAAGTCAGTTATTTGTAATATTGATAAAGTTGTTTGTATGATCAGATTTACAGTTGTTGGATTACTCATAGCATTCCAGAGCGATAATGTACTTTGACCTGAGATTAGTTCATGCTGTTCTATACTTGACAATATGGAATATAAGTTACCATTGTATTTGTGTTTAAAATAATTATCAGAAGATATACATGTGTGGTATGAATCTATTCATCTTTAAGAATAGAATTATGCATTCTCAACCTCTTTCAACATTGTGAATATAGTAAAGCAATATCTTTTTTGACAGATTGGTATTCATAGAAATTTTGTAGATTTGCAAATTTTTCTGCACTCTGATCCTTGAAGAAAAGAAATTCATCAAATACTTATGTCAAAATCATATGATATAATTGGTTGGTTTTATATATAATGCTTTCATTAAACAAATTCAATTCTTTAACTGGAAGTACAATTTTCATCTCCATTTTTGATGCCTCTTTGATATTAAAAATTACTGCAACAATTGAATTACATATATGTTCTATTGCCAAGTATATATGAATTCAAAGTGTCTTTTAATATAACTAAAAAATATTCATGGAGAAAGGGTCAAAAATATAGTATGAAGTAGACTTCCAGATAAGAGCTACAACTTTGAAAACTGATATATTTTTATACAAAAGCAAAATCAGACTGAAATCAACTTTGAAGAGAACAAAAAGCCTAATATATTTCATACAGGATATCATACAAATGTGTAACACCAGGGGCTTTGCTTCAGGTTTACTCGGTCAAAGCAGTAACCGTACGTAATTTGGAACTGCTTTGAAGGTAGATCAGGAGGTTTGCTCAAGATGTAATATTACTGAAAGATCTGAATGAAAAGATGTTGTTTATCAATGCGTATATTATTAAGGCGTGTTCACCTCGCTGAGAAGGTTGATTATGCCTTTCTATCCTCGAAGAACCCAAGGTCTTTATACCTTCAACTTTACTTCCAACATATACTCTGATATACACTTGTTTTTATAGCTCCAGCACCATAACCACCTTCGAACCAATACCCATTCCTTTCCAACTACCGTATCCTCCATCTCTCGATGCTCTATTGTCTTTATCATCATTAGTTTATAATCAGATGATCTGTAGACTTTATGACATCAAGCTCACAGTTTGTGTCTCAGGGCCAGTGGTATTCTTTCGTTCTGATGACCGCCAGTCTAATAGGCCTCTTGGAATTGAGCGCATATTTGCTGTTCAGAGTTGGTAGATATTTGTAGTTCGTTGGCATTTGGCTGACACCGTTCAGTTGCTTGCTGGCTGTCTGTTTGCTATCGGCAAGTGTCAGATTCTTGGCCAATGCCATTCAGCTGTTTGATGGCACTCAGTTTGTTATTGGCAATTTGGAGCAGATACGACTGTGGCCATTAACTAGCCGTCGATGCTGATCGATGATATAGGTGTTCTTTTGCTAGCCATCCAAAATGATTGGCTCCGGCATCCGAGATGACTGATAGCCAATACTATTAAATCAGGGAAATCATGGGTGATTGTATATGACCCCACTGCAAACTTGCAAGTTCTAATACTACTCCATCTCTTAGAGTGTTAGTCTCTGAATGACAATACTGCATACTAATCTGCTGTTTGTTTCTTTGCGCAAAACATGATCCAGTGTGCTTAAGTAGATTATTTGAAATCTTTGACATAGTGAATCTGCACAGATTATTGGGCTTCGAACAGCTGGGACTTGCAATTACAATCTACCAATCCGTTTACTTATGTCCAGATGAAACATATGGCAGCAAGCAGAATCGATCAATCAGGTTGAGTCTAGCTAAGACACTTTGCTTTCTTTTTCTTTCTTTGATGATCTGGAAAAATTGTAACCCTGTGTGCCCTGAAAGCCAATCCATCTTTCTCTTGATCGGTCTTGCTTGGGATCTGGGATGATCATGACCCTTGTGCTCTTAAACCCAAATCCTTTGTCCAGTGTCTTGCTAGCCATTAAAATCCCTTCATGTGGAAAAGGTACTAGCTCAACCATTCATTTGATCCTGCCATCCTTCGCAGATTGAGAATTCTGTCTGTGATACTCCTTGAAGAGTCTTTTGATATTGATGTTCTCATCAGGTTCATTGGTCCAATCTGCTGCTTCCGGATACTCCTTGCACTTGACCAGATCCAAAACCCATTGCTGTTCCTTGCTATACTGGCTGCCGATGATTTCTTCGACCTCATAACCCATTTTGTACTGATAGCCATCGACATAATATCCCAGCTGATTCAGCTCGCAGGCTGAAGCAAGTTCGGGTGAACGTCTAGTAGGGTTGGTTGGGAGTCAATCAGGTTCAATGAGTGAGACATGGAATGCATTGGGAGTATGCGATTGAGTCGGTAATGCAAGCTTAAATGCGGTGGGGAAAAGCATTTTCAGACCTTGAAGGGTCCTTGAAGCTTCACATCTAGTTTCCTAGATAGTCTTCGAGTTTTGTGGTTCTTCCCATTTAGCATAACAAAATTACCAACCAAATACTTTGGAGGATCCTTAGCATGCCTATCATGGTACTTTCCCATTGTCTCCCATACTTGCACAAAGCCCTGACGGCACACTGCATGCATGCTGGTTATCTAGTGAATAAAGTGCCAAGATGCAGGATTGTTTGCTTCAGCTTCGATGTGCCAATTTGTGCGAGAATCACACCCAAAGATTGCAAAGAATAGTGACATTCCAGTAGCAGAGGTGAGAGAGATATAATAGGCATACTCTACGATGGGTAAGATCTTGGACCAAGTAACCTTCTCGTTATTGCAGTCATTTGGCAGATGACATTCCAGTATTTGGTTGACTGTTCCCATTTGGCTGTCCGTTTCAGGGTGGAATGGCGAAGACATCTACAAACGAATATGAATAGCTTCGACTACTCAGGACCAAAATGTAAATGTGAATCTAGAGTTCCGATCTGACACTATATTCGATTGTAGGCCATGGAATCTCCATACTTCTTTCAGGAAGATTCCGACCAAGTCAGTAACTCGCATTTCTGCATCATTGAATGGAATGAAGTGAACCATTTTCATGAATCAGTCAACGATGACCCATACCGATGAGCATCTGTCTGATGGCAGTCAATTGATGATAAAGTCCATTGAAATCAAATCCCATGGGCCGTACGCTGATTTGAGTGGTTGTAGGAGTCCGTAGTGGGCATGACGAGCTGCTTCATTCCTTTGGCACACCAGGGTATGAGCAGACATAATCCTCGATGCAATGTCCATGTCTGGCCAAAGAATGTTCGTCCAACCAGCTTGATTGTCTTAGGCTGCCTCATGTGTTCAGCCACCTTCGAATTGTAATTGGTTTCCAATATCTGTTTCATCAACCGCAGATTGTCTGGGATCCGCAGCCAGCCTTTGAAATAAAGGGTTTTGTTCTCAAACAAGATATCTGGACTTGGATTGCCTTCCATAGCTCGGACGTACTCTTTTTGCCATGCAGCATTGTCATTGGTGGCACTGACCACTGTTTCTTACAGACATCGGTGAAACTTGACCTCTGGGATGACTGTCAACGTTGAAGAGGAAATCGCAATTTGTTCGTCTCGTCACCTCATTACCATTACCTGAACTGTTTCTCCTTCAGAAGTTAAAAACCGATCAGGTCACAGAATGCTGTGGATAGGCTGGTTTTCGTTTTCTTCGGTACTACCTCCCTCTATTTTAGGGCAGTACTCCTAGCGCCTAGATAATGCATCCAGTTTCTCATTTGCACTGCCAGGTAGTGTTAGCAATGGTTCCGGGTTACCCTGCCGCGGTCCGGGTTGAAACCGGAACCGTGCCCAAGGGTCGGTTCTGGAACCGCCAAGGAATCAAACCGCCCAAGCATAAGTTTTTCCAAACCCAGACCGGAGCCCCAGGTCCAGTTCTGGAACTGCCGAGGAACCAAACCACCCAATAACAAGCGGTTCCAACCCTGAACCGAACCGAAACCCGCCGGGTTTTGGCCCGTTACTTCTCTCAATCTATCACTTCAATTAAGCATTTGAGTTCTGATTGGATCGCGACTTGTTATATGCGTAGATTATGCTGTTTTTGATGCTGTTTCACCTCCCGCTCTCCGATTTGCGATACGATTTGTATTCATTGAGTCGCTGCGAAAAACACTCGATTTTGGCCGAATTTTCGGCTGTATTTCACAGCGACTCAACGAATACTAATTGTATCTCAAATCGGAGAGCGGGAGGTGCAAGAGAGTCTGAAACTGAATAATCTACGTATATAACATGTCACGATCCAATCAGAACTCCAATACTTAATTGGAGTGATAATTTTGGAGACAAAACCTGCCAAATACTGGCAGGTCGGGGTCGGTTCCAGGTCGGAACCACTTGTGATTGGGCGGTTCGGTTCCTTGGCGGTTCCAGAACCGAACCGTTGGCCTTGGTTCCAGGTTTGGAACCAGAGATGAGTGCCGGTTCAAGTTTAGTACGGTTGCGGAACCGGAACCGACCCTGACCTGTAATTTGGAACTGTTGCTAACACTACTGCCAGGTCGGTAGAATATTTCAAAATCACATTGTGCCAGCTCTTGAACTTAGAGGGATGGTCTCTGATTCAAATCTTTGTCATCATACAGTATCTGTGATTCTAGTGATTGGTGAAGACACTGATTGGGTGAGTTGCACCTTCGAGATAATATCTTCATCCTTTCAACATGGATATAATGACAAGCATCTCTTTCTCATGGATTGTATAGTGGATTTTGGCTTTATACATTGTTTGAGAGTGGTAGGCTATAGAGCGCGATCGTCCATCAATGACTTGGGCGAGTACTGCACTGATTGCAAAATCACTTGAATCAGTCGCACTTACAATGGGCCACACAGACTCGAAGTGGAGTATATGGGTTCCTCGTAATGTAATTCTTGAGTATATCCAAGGCTATTTCATTTCGCAGATTGGCTCACCAGTCAAACTGTTCGTTTGTTTCCTGGGTTAACTCTGTTAGGGATGTCATAGCTTCAAAAATTCTTTGTGAAGCATTGATAGAAGTTGGCAAATCCAAGGAAATACAGGACGTCCTTGGCAGACTCCGGAATCTTCCATTTAAAATGGTCTCAATCTTGTCCTCTGACATACTGACACCTTCTCCCAACATGAGATACCCAAGGAACTCAACTTGCTTCTGGTGCCATTCGCTTTTTGTGGGTGCTATAGTCGAATTGTTCTCCTGTAATTGACAAAGAACATCTCAAGTCAATTGCACATGCTTGTTCCACATTTTCAGTACAGATGAGAATATCATCTAAGTGGACTACTACTCCATGATTGATTTGATCTTGCAGGATCTTGTTTGTCATATCTCAGAATGTAGCTGGTGCATTTGCCAATGCGAAGGGCATAACTTAGTATTCATAATGTCCATACCTTGTACACAATGCTGTTTTCCATTCATCAACTGGTTAAATTGGAATGAGGTTGTACCCTGCTCTCAAATCACTTTTGTGAAAATCCTGGATCCTGCCACCCTCTCTCCAAGTTCGTTCATAAGTGGCAATGGATATCAGTTCATAATTGTCACATGATTAAGCCCTCTGAAATCAACACACAATTGTAACCCTGTTCTGTATGGCTTTACAACAAACAGTATGGTGCACCTGCGGGTGACTTGCTAGGATAGATCTTTTGAGGATCAAGTATTGTCATCAGATATTCTTCAAGGACCAAAAGCTCCATTTCTTACAGAGCGTAAATGGGACCCCATGGCGGTTGGTTCCCATTTTTCCAGTGAATGGCATAATCGTAGATCTATGGGGCAGAAGAGCAATTGCAGTTTCTCCATTGTATGATATTTCAAAGTCTCAGTATTGCCATGGAATTTGGTGCACCCAATTGATCTCAATTATATGTGCCACATTGACATGCATTGTACCAATATTGTTCATCCGTCGAGGGTCAGTACCAAACATTGAAATTTAATCATGATATTTGATTGAGAACGAAGAATCCACTACCTTTTTGCAGTGTTGGTGGCAGTGATTCAACGTAAACTGGAGCTTTTCATTTTCTTTGGAAACTCCACTGAGTGCTCCATACTTGACGATCCACCAGTAAGATAACATGATATCAGACGATTCTTCTATTGGACCAATATGAAAGGTCTCTTTGGTATAATGAGATTCATGCCACAGAGTAACGAAGAACAGGTACTGCCAATCAGCTTCTCTATTCTTTCACCATTACAGTGTTCGACTATCTTTGGTTATATTCAAGTTACTAATGCAATACTATTTAAATCGGCCCACTACTTTGACATCATATGTGTATCACACTCTGTATCTGAGTGAATCCTTACAGGGACCTTCTTCTCGTCATAAAAGCTTTCAAGGATGTGTATTTTGGGTCTTGAATCCGTCTAGATTCTGGTGGTGATTGCTCGGACTTCTGGGGTTCAGGTGGAGGTGAGCTGGCTGCAGCCTTGCATTTTCAATCCTTTCAGATAACAACCAGGGGGAACTGCCTTTTGCCACTGATCCGGCCGCGATGGTTCATGGTTTATGAATGAGGTTTGAATGAGTTGAATCATGTTTGATGGTAATTACTGGTTACGTTTGGATACAATATGACCAGCATATTTCGAGTATTGAACTCATCCTGTGGCACCCTTTCTTAAACAGCAGAAAAAAAGTATATTGAATATCACAAAGCTATAATACCAATGACTGCATTGGTGAGACCCAAATGAAAACTGCAAAAGAAATATGAATATCTGTACACATAAAACCAAATAACCGGAGGTGTCTATACCTCAAAACCCATATTAATGACTGCAATTCCATAGAACAATGGAAAGACAAAAGAAACTTGTTTCATCCGTCAATCTCCATACTGTCAGAGTCAACCTCGTAAAGCACTCGAGTGCTTGAGGCTGCTTCACGTTTGATTAGTCGGTCAGGCAGACTCCTGGGCATGACCTTCGATGAAGACGTGGTCACTTCTGGCATCAAGTGTTCTTTTTAGGCATCTTTTCTCTCTTCTTTTTCTACGGGATCAGAGTTTGATGGCATTCTTACAGAATTCTAAGCGATGCTCCGACAACATGCAGTGCTTGCACTCATTGAGCTTGGCCCATGCTTCCAGCAAAGATTCCTGAGTGTCTTTCAGGGCTTCACCTTTGTCCGTATTGACTGGCTTAGGACCCTTCTTCTCTGTTCGAGGTTTATTGGAGTCAGAACCTTTCTCAAAGTTCTTCTTTCCTTGATTCCCCTTATCATTATCATTATCATCATCATCATACTTTCTCTTTTTTTCTCTTTGTGTTTGGGTTTGTAATTGTTGTGCTGGTGCCTTTCTTTCAGATGTCTGTTGTATGCACAGCCAACATGTTTGAGCATTAAGTTGTATTCCACGTCGTCGTCTTGCATGATCTTCCCAAAGGCTATTCGATTCTTGATTTCTCTGTTGAGTCTGCTGTGTAGAGCATTTCACAATACAATCTGTGATAAGCAGCCATGGTAGTTTAATTCTTCCATTTGTACAATGTAGTCCTGGATGTCTCCCTTGTACTGCAATTAATTCATAATTTGAAGGCATTCTGTTTCTTCTTCCAGATCAATGAATTGTTCCTCCCTAGCGCTGGTGAATACTGACCCATATATCAACCTGAAAATGATTCCTAAGCTGGTTTCTCAGTTGTTGTACCAGCCCAAGGATTTCGCTCGAAAGATAGTACCAATGAAGATGATTTTTATTGTCATCATCGTTATAATCATCCTTGAAGTATCTGAGATGGCGATCCAGTCCTGTAATCCAATGGCGGTAGGACTCAAACTTATATGTTGGGTCTCCCCTAAACCTGTAGGGAAGTTCAATTTTCTGCTTCTTGCTTGGATTCAGAGTTCTTGGCTGAGGTGGTACATGGGGTAGTACCAAAGGTAATTTGCGATAATCCATTCCTGCTGGTGGGTAGATGCGGTGGGAGAACATCGTCTCCACTGTCAGAAGAGCTGGAACTTTGCGAGCTGGTGCTAGAAGACTTGGAGTCCTCTGGGGAGTCTTCCCTAACACCTCCTGCGCCATCTCCATTACTGCTCTGTTCTGGAGTGACAGCGTCTTTGACCCAAACTCCAACACCATCACTTATGGTATATCAAAGGCGGAATTCCTGCTCAACAGACTTATTATTCCTTGCTGTGGTCTCAATACTGACCGGGCCAGTGAGCGTATTGATCTCTTTGTTTTTTCATCTGAGAACTTCATCTGCAAAGCTCTAGTGAATTCTTTGAATTTCTGCTCAAAGTTCTTCTGTATCTTACACACTGCTGCTTACCTGTGCCATTCTGCATTGTGTGTCTATTTCGGTGCTTCCTCCTGTCACATTTTTGCTACCTCATGAGACTTGGGGTATAGCCTGGATATCCACTCACCATTCTCTTGGGCTTTTATCCGAACATCCGCCAGCTCCTGGGATTGGGTAAGCACTTGGGGGGCATGGTGTTCCTGGACTTGTTCTCTATTATGGAGCAAGTTCAAAGGGTTCCCCAGGCTGTTCCAGAATGTTGGATATGCTCACTGAGGGCTGACTGTAGCTCTTTGAAGGCTTTGGTGGATTAGATCATAATTAGAAGAAAGGCTGCTTAGATGTTAGACGCAAAAGATTGGGATTGGATAACTATATCGGAATGCTCCTTGAATTGAGTGCTTTCAATCTTTTCCCCTCTGAGATAAACTGCATCGTATATCATGTTTTGCCTAACAATGTGGCCTTCACAAGCATTGGCCAATCCTGGGAGGGCTGTCTGTTTCTCGAAATTTTTCTTCCATGTGTCCTGAATCAGGGCGTCTGTTCATCCAAGTTCCATGTTGATATCATCCAACAGCTCAATAACCCAGTCTGGAATATCTTTCTTTGTGATGGGCTGATATTGTGTCACCAACGTATCATGCTTGCTGGATCGGATCAAAGCCATTGCCTACTGATCACCTCGTTGATGTCCATCATGCTGGTGTCTGACCCAACCATTATAAGACGACAAAAACTGCTCAACAGGGGTGGTTCAAAAACAAGGAATCAGGCTCCAGATTTTCTTGCAGTTGTACCAATGGCCGGTTGTCTGTGTGAGCAGCATAGGTGATTACGGACCAGCAACATCAGAATAGTACCCAAATAGAGGTGGTATTTTGTCTGAATTCATTCACCTATTCCAATGGGAGATAGCATTGATGATAGTTGATAGAGCGGCTGCTGTTCTTCCGATTGTTGTGTGGTCCCTCCGCAGTTGTGCTAGCCATATCAAACTTCCTGATCATTGCAATCGACGTGCAATCCCTTGTATCTAGTCCAATGATCAGTGAAGACTGGAATGTCAATACTTAGACCTCCTCCTTGTCTGGCTGTATCAGTTCAGTAGAGGTTCCACGGATAGGACATATCAGGTGCATCCTGAAAATAATTGTTGAAACGTTCTTCTGTTTTGTTTTAGGCAGTGTCGATGCTATCAATGAAGTTGGGAGGTTGGGTTCTGCCAGCTGCGATGGGATCCAGCTATATTGAAGAAGTTGACTCAACTGTGAGAGTTGGAGTTGTATGACATCAAGGTCACTGGATATAATGGCATGGATAAAAAGAATACCTTGCTGGGCAGCGTTTTTGCTAAAATATAATGTAACAATGGGGGCTTCGCTCAAGATATACCCTGTCAAAGAAATATCCATACTTAATTTGGGACTTCTTTGAGGGTAGATTAGGAGATTTGCTCGGGATGTGAAATCACTGAAAGATTCATAACCAAATGAAGTAGCTTTTCGATGTGTATATTGTTAAGGCGCGTTCTCCTCATGGCGAAGGCTTATTATGCCTTTCTACTATCGAAGAACCCAAGGTCTTTATACCATCGATTCGCTTCTAACAAATCCTTCTAGATACACTGTTCTCTACTGCTCCATCACCGTATCCACCTTCGAACCTATGCCCGTTCCTTCGTACTTACCCGCAGCCTCCATCTCTCAATTCTCTATGATCTTCATCGTCATTAGCATATGATCTGACCGATGTAATCCTTTAGGATATCCAGTTCATTCATTGGTGTCTCCAGACCAGTGGTATCCTTTCGATCAGATGACCTCCAGACAAATAGACCTCTTTGAGTGAGAGCAGCTGCACTGTTCAGAGGCGGCACCAATTCTTAGGTCATTGGCTTCTGGCTGGCGCCATTCAGTTGCTTGCCAGCTGTCAGTTTGCTATCAGCGAGTACCAGCCACTTGGCTGATTCAATTCAGCTGTGTGTTGGCTGTCTATTTGTTATTGGCAATTTGGAGCAGAAGTGACCACGGCCATTAACAAGCTTTCAATGCTGTTGAATGGTGTGGGTGTTTGTTTGCTAGCCATCCGAAAAGATTGGCTCTGGCATCTGGCACGAGTGATAGCTGATGACATCAAATCCGGGAAATCGTGGATAATTGTACATGACCCTGCTGTGAACATACTAGATGTAACCTGCATGGACCGCCCAAACGAATAGTGTCAGATTGAAGGCCTCAATTCGCTTCAAAGTTCTGGGTACACATCTGCAACAGATTGGCAATCAAACGAAAATTGTCATCCGCATTCCAATCCTCTGACCGACGGCCACACTGAAAGAATTAACACGGTAATGGAATAGTACCTCTGGAACTTTATGAATTATGAGCAGGACGATCGGGTCTGGTGGCTACCATTGGCAGAATTCGCAGCTAACTCTCACACCTCAGAGACGGCCAATTGCTCCCCGTTTTTGGGCAACTACAGCTTTCACCTGCAAATAACCTTCAGCCAATACCCAATTATGGATCCCAATAATATTTATGAGGTAAATGCCCAGCAGATGGCCCAAAGAATGGAGAAACTTTTCAGCAAACTCAGAGTACAGATGAAACAGGCCCGAGCCATACAGTCCGAACTGCCCAACAAATCCTGATGAGTTAGAGGCAGTTACCGATAGGAGACGAAGTATGAATGGATGCCAGAAACCTATCGATAGCCTGACCCAGTATGTAACTTGACTGGAAACATAATGGGCCATATGAAATCACAGAGGTTGTCAGTCTATGGGCCTATAGCGTTAGGCTGCCTAATGAACTACGCATTCACGATGTTCAACTGATATTCAAATTAGAGAAGGCCGCCCATGATCCTCTCCTGAATTAAAAGGAAGAACCACCATGGCCAGAAATTGTGGATAGAGAAGAGAAGTATAAAGTTGAGCGGATGGATGATTTCAGGTGGTTCCAAAGACAGCTGCAGTATATGGAAAAATAGAGTGGCAAAAATGAGTGCAGCGGGAAGCCCATGACCAATATAGATGAACTAAAAGCTATGGATAATATTCACATGGAACATCCTGGTAAGCCCAGATTGTTAACCTCATAGATTCTCGGCATTGGAGCAGGGGAATCTCCTGATCAGCTTGTGTTGAGTGACGATCGATGGTGGAGTGATAATTGGTGAATAATATACAAGATAAAGTACAACGAGAATGAAATCAGGTTTTGAATGGAGGCTCAAGCATGACAAGAATGAGATCAGGTTTTGAATCATATTTTGTGGGGAACGAAGGAATTGTACAAAAGCAGTATACAAAGTCAACAGGAGTTCGGAAACATTATGGAATGAGTGAATCACTGTATAGAGACCATGTATTTGGCTGCAGATATTTCTATCTTCGCTCGTTCTCTTGTCTATTACACAATCAATTTGGTTTGGCTTTGACTTCTTTTACACTTGGTGATTCTGGATCGAGTCTCCTGCATACAATCTTTGTTCTCATAGCTACATGTTACCCTCGGACCCCTTGGCCATCCGGCTTTAGTTTCCATCTCCCTTAGAACTCCCAGTCCTGAACCCAGAATGGCAAAGCCCTGCCCCCTTGACAGCTTCACTCTATGTCTCATTTTGGAATGTTTAATATATAGTGTGCCAAGTATATGGACCCATTCCACCTTGACACCAGTCTTGCCTTGGTTCACTTACCATGTTATTTTGTGGCATGTATTGTCAATTGACCATATTTGCCAGCCACATGTATTGAAAAATTTATTTTCAGTGTGTAGACAATATTTGTTATACTTTCATATAATTTGTGTGGACTTTGTTTTTGGAGGAGATGATGGCAGATGGATGGTGGAGAATAGATCGGTTTTTATGGTGGTATATTGGATCTAGTTTAACTACCATTTTGATAATACTAGCAAGTGCTACAGCTGTAATGGTTTTGGCATGAGTTGAACCTCAATGCAACATTCATTCAACATGAATGCAGAAACTGTTTCATATGACATGCATCAGTTATCATGACTATTACACTGAACATCCAACAATTGATAGTGGTTACAAAATAATTATATAACCAACTGTTGACTTGTATTTATTATTATCAACAATGAACAAGGTTTGTATAAGGCCAACATCCTTGCAAATCTGCAGCCAGCTACAGCTGGGTCAATTATCAAATGCTACAATACTAGAATGTATGTACTGATGGCATATAATCTGATTCAACTTGAATATCACTGAAATTTCTATATATTCTTCACATTCTCTCTCTTTTCCATACTCAATTCTTATCTCTTCACTTCCAATATTCACCAGTAATAGCTGAACTATAACACCCAACATTTATCAGTAGATCCAAGATTGAATCTACATGTACATCTGCCTCTACTGTGAATATTTCAATTCAACACACTTTGCTCCAATGGTATACATAGAATGCCTACTGAATAGCCACTGATATTGCAACAAAAAATATGTATCGGGATGACAAGTTGAAAATTGAATTCCAAACTGGTGCCAGGAATAACAGGCAAAACCAGGCAATTGTATGTGAGTAATATAATCTATATGAATAACAGTTAATTTATGAGATTGAATTAGCTGCAATCTGTTTTGAATTATATGAGCAGTTAAGAAGCCGCAAAGGCAACCATCCATGGTCAACCGAGGCATTTATTTGAACAGTCCAGGAAATTGACCATGATGTTGTCAATACCAGAGGTTTGCAGTTGAATTTCTGACCAATGACTGCAGGAGTAGACAATGGATTATTGAAAAGGGTTAAAGAAAGCCACTGAGAAGTATATGATTGAAGTAAGTATTATTTCTGTCAAGATTTCGGGGCTTGGGGTTGCAGGGGTTATCAAAAACACACTAAGCTTTCAGAGATGCAGGTACTGCAATGAAGACAAGAGTGTCAAATTCTGGAATCACAGGAGTGATCAGATGTTTGGTGCTGAAGATATTGATTGTTTTGTAGACTAGGGAATAACTGAAGAGCAAACCAATCCTCCCTGAAACGGCCCTCTTTATATACAATAAATGCAACTTTCATCATCTTAGCTTACTTATTAAATATATTTTCAAACCTTCAATCAACTTGTATACCTACTTTACAACTGACCCGCTCACGCCAATGTTACACCATTCGCAGCTTTCTCATTCTTATCAATGATTATTCAAATGCTGTTTCCACAGCAGCAAATCTGTTTGTTATTCTTGCGATGCATAAATCTGTTTTCTTTTGAATGAATTCAATCGCTCATCATCAATCCTCATTCGATTACCAATCCTCATTTTACACATCTGTGACAATTTTTTTTCTGTGAATTCTTATTGCAGCAATTGAATGATAATAGGTTTTTGACATGTCTGAAACCATAGCCAGGCAAGGTCGATGTAGACAGCTTGAGCAGACATATATATTATGCTAAACCTGTTCAATATAGCCAAATGTAGCATATGGTGTACTGGATTCAAAGAAACTGAGAAGGTTATTAAATAGACTTGGGCAGAGATTCCAGAAGAAAAGAGATGGGGTATTGGAAAAAGTGTCTGTGCAACTGGGATTGGGATTTGATACAACTGTTTCTGCGATGTTATGGGATATTTAGGCTGTTACCGGCTCCACCACGTGTATGAAATTGTGGTATGTCCTGGCTTACGTGGCACTACTAGTGTTGGCAATGAACTGAATTGGTTCAAGCCGGATCGAACTTAGCAGGAGTTCAATTCATGTTGGCTCCAAGATTTGCAAATTTCCACCGGTTTGTTACACACTGGTTGGCGAACCAATTCATTTTGAACAAAAAGAAGCAAGCAAGTAATCATCTGATTGGGGTCAAATATTTTTAATCTTATAGCGCTTGAAGTTACCTTCCGGATAACAATAAAATCGAGCTGATCGGACATGAACCTGCATATATATTTTTGTTCAAAATTCGGGGTCACATTTGGTGGGGTTTGAGCAAGAATCTTGGCAAGGATTGGGTATGAACAAATCGAACCGGTTCGTCAATTCTCATGAATCCCAGCTGTTCTTTGCCAACACTAGGCGCTACAATTCATTTATCTGAAAATTTTCAGTATACATAATCATATTGGAAAATATCAGTATCATTTGCACTGTCAGACTTGAATGCACATCCAAGTTCCCCTAATATGTTTTAGCATTTGTAAAATTATTCATTTAAGGTATATCAAATTGAAACGGTATTACAGAATCTACATCTTTCTCAATTTACACTGCTCTTGAATGCAACAACTCTTACAATTATCCCAAGATAGTCCAACAATGGCCAATGGTATGTCACTTTGACATAGTGTTTAGTGGGGACTGATACTGGCCCAGTCTGACCTGGTATGGTGGATGGTGGTGACTCCGACAGCAGCTGACAACTCTGACACAGGCTAACTCTGACACAATGGTATGGTATGTGGCAACTTGATACAGGTTGTGTGGTGTGGTGGGCAGTGGTGCTGAAACTCTGACCACTGTGACAATTCTGATAACTCTGACATCTCTGATAATGACTCTGACAATGGTTCAGACTCTGACAAGTTGGTGCGGTAGACTGATGGCATCTAGTTTATCATATTGTATGACTCCAAAGATATATACTTGTTGATAAAATATTTGTTATCATGACCACCACTTGGTACAAGATGCATGGGAATAACAACTGAAGAAAAAATTATTATCCACCACAAATTTTGAAGTTCATTCCAACACACAATGATCCTAGGATTGACATTTGGCATTGTGGATGATAGATATTGTAATTCTTCCACCAATTGAAGGCTGTGATACGCACTGCACCATTCCACCCTTCCATATGCGTTGGCTTTCCTGGTATTAATGGGATCACTGAAACAAAAGTATACAGTCACTTGGCAGAGCAATATTCTTGTTGCTTAACCCAGCTGTTAATATGTGGTGCTTGATTCTCTTGTATCAAGATATGGTTGAATCGATTGCCATATTTGCGCCATATTCCTATATATTTTTGCTGTTGAACTATAATAGCATTAGAAAAGTTTTACTGCTGTGGAGAGTCTGTGACACAATTCATTATGCGAACGTTTTCTCAGAGAATCCATGTTTGTTGGGATCCAGAGGCTAGCAGTTATGGGCTGGCATCCAGATCAATACAGAACACCGCAAAATATAAGGTCAAACATCCAATGAGCTCAGATATTGTGATGTTATTGGATAATGCTAGAGATGCAATTGTATTGCACATTCTCATCACACCATTGATGCAAGGGTTACAGCGTGGCATTGGATGGTTGCACCAATACGAGTTCCCTATATGCAACATTCTGTATATATCTGCCTTGGTTGAAGGTGGGGCAGCTTCAATCATATACTGCAGAATGCTGACATTTGATATGATATGAAAGAGATGTGTTTCCCATCACAACATCTGCAGAATATAGTCAATTTTGTTCGATATATGATAACCATCATTGATGATGATTTTGTGGGTGACTTCAGATATTGCGGTAACATTGTAATTGGAGGAACCCATCCCCCTGATTGATTTGGTGCAGTGAAATTGATTATAGATTGTGGGCATTTTGCTTATAGACTGATTGGGGTGGTATGGAAAAGAGTGGTGTATGTTTCTGCTGATGGTATGAAGTATGTCAGGAAGATATTAGAGTGTGATTTCAGTCAAAGAGTGGTATTCAGCAATCAATATAGATTTAGTGACCAATTTGAGGAACATAATATGATTGGGATATCCTTTGAGATGAGGAGCCAGTGTTGCCAGCCAAACCTTCAATATATCTTTGTATTTGCTATCAGTCTATTGTTTGACTAGATTCAATTTGTCGCCAAACTGGCAAATATTGGAGAAACGATGCAGTGGGAACAATTGTTCATCTATTAGCTCCAATGCCTTTTCTACACCATATATTCTTTCAGAATATCAACCATCTATTCTCATGTGTAATCTGTAAAAACACCTTTCAAGAGCTGATATGGCTGATCGACATTGATGCTTGCATATATATTGCAACCTGCATGAGTATTGGGAAATTCTGGGCAGTTTTTAAACTTCCACAACTATATATCATTTGCAGCCTCTATTGACATATCTGCATATCATTGGGGATGACATCATCTGGGCCTTTGGTCAAAGTGGAGCATGTCTTCAGAATCTATTTCACAATGTGGACACCAGCCATACTTGATTCTAATTGAATTACATTGCACTGGGTTGTCTGCGAAGAAGGATGCCATTCAACAATATGTGTGACAATCATGACTATCTGTACACAGAACCTTAATTCCACTTTTTGCTGGCATCTTTAGAGAACAAATCATTGTTGCCAGAGATTCTTGATATGCAATCTTAAGAGTGTGGGTTTTTGGGCTGTTTAGACATCTTGGTGGATATATAATCAGTATCAAACTGTTCAACTTAACGGATCATTGTGTCACCTTCGAATGGTTGCCCAAACTATAATATACAGCCCATGCTGACTTTTCACCACACAATGTTGAGTGCATTGTTGTGTCACTGCCAAGTATGACTGAAACAACTGTAGATCCATAAGGTGAATATTCCTGAAAAGGGTCAGCCATATAACCCTGTGACACTCCGAAACTGCAACACTCCAATACCATTTCACTTTAATACTACGATACTGAGCCAATACTGTGACACTGCGCCATTCACACTCCGAGATACTCTGATGCTGCTATTCTCTGATACTGTGATACTTTCAAAGTACTTTGATACTGCAACATTCTGACAGCACCCCTTGACTCCACAACACTCTGATACTGATATACTTTAACACACACTCTGACTGACATGTCCTGTTGACTTGCCTGTGTTTTCCACCACTAGTCTGTGGTCTATATTTTGGCATATATAAATTTGCCACTTGCATGCATTTGCTGTATTGAGGCATAAGGGAAATCTTCTGTGAACAGTCTGTGGCCAAAAAGATAATATACTCTGGCAATTGGATTCATGTATTAGAATACTGTGGCTTTTCCTTCAACATTGACTGAACCATCCTCCCATCCTTATTCAAGGCCATCCATGTGTGCCATGTCTATAATCAGTAGATGGAATTGATTTGAATGCTTCGCATCAGTACCGGGAACATTAAGCAATCATTCAAAGAGGTTATTGTGGTTTCATTTTGCCCATGTTAGTGTCCACAATGGAATAACAATATTGCTATTGTTTGGGTGTTGAAAATGGTACAAGTGGGTCCCAGTTTTCAAATTTGAATAACAGTATGTATACTATATCATAGACAGGGGCTCCTGCATTTGGCAATACTTCTGTACATTGTATTTTGTGATCAACACCAAAAATTTCATCTGTATCTGCGTCTGTGTTCAGTTGTTGGTCCTTAGATTGGAACCCAGCATCAGACTCCATGGTTTCAACAGAATTTGTATGGCAACCATGAGCTATACACAGTGGTGTGTGAGACCACATTGGTAGAAAAATGGTCAACTTCTAGATTTGTGAACAAAGAATTATATGAGTAAACATAGATGGTCAAAATCTTATGATCAGCTCACTCCCTTATCCTGAATACTGAGTGAATCACATGTAGGTATGCAATTCATAATTGCACCTACAGGTCTGTTGCAATTTAACCTTCAATTTTGCGTTTTCAACAACTATCACTTCTACAAAATGGTTTTTCAGAATCTTTTTTGTACAAAACTTTTTAAAACTAACTTTATGCTTCCAGCTCCCCAACTCAGTTTGGCTTCCATCAGGTACATATGTATGGTTTTTGTAGTGAAAGGTGCATAAAGAATGGAAAGTATGTCCAAACTTCCCTTCTTAGGAAAGTATATCACACACTCTATCATCCAATCATCTCATACTCATATCTCCCACAACTCTATCTTCAGTGCCTTTTCCAGCTCTCCCATTTTGAACGTCACTATGCTGCCAAAGCAACAACCTTGTACATGGCCATTCACTAGTACATCAGTGAAAAAGAGCATTTCCAGTGTACTCATCCTGTCAACCCCAAATATCAATAATGTGATTGCGCAACAATCAATTGTATGACACCTGAATGATGTTCAACAGTGGAAGACTTGATATAACCGCAAAGTTATTCCTGCCCACAGCCTGCTAATACTGCATTCAGTACTCAACCCTGGTGAGGTCAAAACATTTAACCAGAATTGAAAATTGTTTTTAAACCGATAGCATTTTACACACCTTATAGCAGGGCAACGCTTATCCTGAGTTGGACTCTGATGCTCACTCTTATGCTGACATAATGAGTGGGTGGATACTATAATTCCCTCGCAGAGGAAGCCAGAGAACCTCTGCAATTATGTGACTGGCTGTGTGTATTGATGACAACCTTGGAGCCATAGATTGTATGGTATTATATCAATTAAAGCCAGAGACTCAGAATACCATGAGAACAGCCAACACCCAAATTAAATCTAAGCCACATGCCAAGCCAGCAGCATTGAGCCAGGGGCCATCAAAATCAAAACCAGCCTGACAATCAAAACCATTGCCAAAGTCAGGCCCAAGAATACAAGTTGATTGTACCACCAATGTCCAAGTGGATTTCAGCTTGCTAGGCCCTTCCAGGTCATGGCCTTGGGGTGAATCAGCAGCCTGGGGAAGGTTAACTACCCATATTGGAGGGTTCTCATCCACACCAACACCTATCTGACGCAGGGCTCCCTTGCCATCCAGATTGCCCTTGCTAAGTGATTATTCGCCTCTATCAATTGGTGCAGATTGTTGGAGGTCTTCGCTTATATATTATGAATCAAGTTTGCCATTACAATCTGTCCCAGAAATCTTAAGAACCCAATATGTATGGCAACCAACCACAATTGATTTTCTAATCCAGTGGCATGAATCAGCTCTTCCTGGGAACCATGACCTAGCTTCTGTTGCAATCAAGGACTTCATGCAAGAACCTGGGGCACTCACCTCATCCAAAGAACTTATTTAATTTATTACTGAACGATTTCACCTTGTGCAATTTGCAAGGGACTTTGACAGATGTTTAGAGTCCACCAACTTTTTACCGCATGGAGATGGAGAACTTATTTCTCAGTAGTTTTGGATCAATCAGCAGCTAACAGCAGATACTTGGAATTCGGTATGTACAATTGCAGAGATTGGAGGTCGCATCTTTATAGTGTTCTACAGCACCCCAGAGAACATATCTATGGACAACTCTGACATAGATATCATGTATGCGAAGACAACGATCAACCCCAAATTACGAGAAACACCTGTGACAATTATGGCTGACCCTGTTGAAGACTTTGAGAACCCTCTCCAACACTTATTCTCATAGCCTGGGAGATTATCAACCTTGATGACAATGAACAAAATTCAGAGCTAGTAATGGAAGCTGAACCCATTGACTATAATGAACCAGAGCCCTTCCCGATAACTAATATTACTACTTCTTCAACCATAGATAATGCACCTGATGAACCAGTGGACTTAGATTTTGAGGTGGAGGACTAGGATATATCAATCAGCATGATGTAGACTTCGACAACATGGCCGTAATGGAATGTGAAGAAGGCATTGGCAACGACATTGAAAGGCAAGTACTGAAAATTAATGCCATAAACAATGTCCATGAAGCCTGGTGAGTTACCATCTGCCCCAATATTGGAGTCTTTAGCAGAGGTGCTGCTGCACCAAAGACAGAGTTGTTGTCAGAGCTTCTGTCAGAGTGGCTGTCTGAGTCCCTTGGTCAGAGCCATTGCAGCAGCAATGTCAGAGTCCCTGTCAGAGCCACTACAGCACCAATGAGATACTGTCAACTTAGAATATAGCTAATGATATTTATAGATTGGCTGATATGATAAACGACAAAATTTGTCAGTAAGACAATATGGAAGAGTCATATAAAACGTTAGAAATTACCATAGACACAGGACATTGTTGCCACTAAATACAACAACCCACCTCCACCTATACCACATTATTGCTGTTGATTGGATGGTGGAAAAGGAATACAGCCTGGAGCAGGATGGACTGTTGTCTGATGATTGTGGTACTGACCAGGTAATTCTTTCACACTCTGACAATAGTGCGATGCTGACAATTACCAGACTCTGACAGCCTTGGCATTGTTTTGTCACAATGGCAATGAGTACAAGCAATTACTGAAACAACAGCATTCTGGATTACAGCAGTGGCAGATCGGGATAGATGATATTGAAGTGTTGGCAGAATGGGTCAGAATGTCAAAAAGATACCACCAAAGACTTGTTGAGAGGTTCACCTCCCAATATTGATATCATGGTAAGCAGGTAATCCAAATATGCCTTGCTATTTTGCAACTGAAACTAATCATGAGACAGCTCAAAACCAATAGTACTGGAATAGGCTAGTACAATAAAAAAATATTCAGAGCTCAAACCATGTCTCCTGTATGGATCCAAATTGTGCAGAACAAATAATCACTATGAAGCTCTAAAATGCCATCAACCATGGTATTATATTGTAATTACAACTATCCAAAGTGACTACCAGCAGCAGGGCATTGGGGAATATGAAAGAAACAGTTTTTTGGGCCTGGTTCGGTTACAGTAGGGTATTATTGATGAGGCTCATATACACAGAGTCGGCAGGATAGCAGTTGGCAACACAAGCAGGCTTGATGGAACTCTAGTTAATACCCCAGCTGAAAGTTATGGTCCATTCAACGCTCAAGCTTCGTTCCACCTTGAACTACTGTTTAAATGGATATTTACAGCAACTCTACTGGTAAACAGAATTGAGGACTTATCTTGGGGTTTAACATTTCTACAGTGGAATTCATGGTGGGAAGAAAATTTGTCTCCTGACCCTTTGAATCAAGCAGCAATGGAACTACAAGCAGACAACTGGCAGCTGAATTAAATGAACCCTATACGTGGTAAAGAATCTCACGCCTAATACATAAAAAAACCTTATATATACTAATGAGGCCATTGACATGGACCCCATATCCACTGCACCACCAAGCTGTGGAACTGGTATTTGCTCCATTTAATCGAATCAATTGGATTATTGAAAAGACAAACCTGCCAATCTGAGAGATTCTGAGCAAAACAAAAACCCATTTAACAAGCAGTATCTGAATATTGTTATACCATATTGATGAGACTGATGCTCGGACTGAATATGGTCAGCTGAATCACATTTGATGATCGTCAGCCAATCATCAATATCCCTCAAATGGTAATGGAATGCCAACTGGTCATCTATACTGAAGCTGCAGGTGGGCACAATTTTCACTGGACATTAATAGACTTCAATTACAACTTGTTGAAGGATAGCATTACTGGTGAAACAGCAAACAATGATTGAAAACTGCTGGTGGCAAATAATGGGAAGAAACTTATCAACAGATCCCAATTATTTAGGCAATTCATTTGAATTGTTGCCCTTGCCTCTGTCCTTGGACCCACAATGATATTTCCAGTTACCAGCCATGTCGAAATGTTTTGGGAGAGCAATATGTCTGATAATGGAAGGTCCAATATGACCAAGGTGGCAGATATCATTAAGATGTTCGCTACTGCATTCCCTGGGCAGACTGATTGGGTATCTTCCTCCAACCAGGTTAAGAATATGAAATTTGCTTGCTTCAAGGTTGCAATGTGGTATGGAGCTCCAACACTGTCCTGGTTGAAGAATTAGCTATAAAAGGACATGCTATTGGGCAAGAACAATCAGAACAATTGAGAGAAGGTAATAATGTGGGTGTTGTGGCCTATTATCCAATGGTTTGTCAAGAATGTCAGTACTCCCCTTTTGACAACACCACTCCTACTCTGACATCAACCTGGACATCAACTCTGACATCCTGACTTCTGCCACTGTATTTGCATAGGATTACCATGTCCTAGGCTATATCGGCTTTGCTATCCATCATGCCAGGGCTGCCGAAGCCTGCACTTGTATCAAGAGAAGTCAATTGGAAATAATACTGTTTGGAATCTAGTATTGTCATATATGACTGGCAATGACAGTCCTAATCTTCACTACAATTGCCGGTATTTATTCATGCTGGAGCCGAGAGTTGATTATGCTATCGAGCATCAGGTGTGATTGTATGTTCACCAGAGTGGCCAAAAATTTACCCAGTTCACTCACTGCTTGGTCGATATGGCAACAATTGAGTGATTGATTAAAGCAGTGATGCGATTGACACAGCAACCAGTATTCTATGCATCTGGGGTTATTTTCAAAGTAGGCACAGATGTGGATAAAGATGAGATCAACAACTCCCACATTGGTAAAATCACTCCACAAATGTTGAAATCACAAATCATTCAGGAATCCACTTTTAATGATTATGGAATGGATGTTGATGCAAATAGAAGTTAATATTTGCTCGGAATGAAACTGGATTCAGGGCTTCTTTGAGGTTTCTTTTGGGTTTTCTTGGTGTTATTGTGTTTGGTTTCTAAGGTATAATTGGTCCATGGAATGCCAGACTTTTGAACAACTGATTTCTGTATATCTCCCTTATACTCCAATTAACTGATAGGCCAATAATGAATAAGGGGTTGGGTTTGGATTTTCTGGCATTGTGTTTGAGGTTTTCTATTTGGCATTCTACTGCAAGAGTTGTTGGAAGTGGATTACTTAGGCTTGCAGATCAGGCTGGTAGTATATGTTTGTAATATGTATATTATATACTCAGATGTCACCAAATGGAAGGCAATACAAACTCTGACACTGCTGTGGTACCTCTCATACTGTCTTAATGATTGATGTTACGTTGACGACTCTGGTACTGTTGTGATGACTTTGACACAGTACTTAATTTTGTATGATAGTTTTAAAATGTATTTGTTATGATTCATTCGACAAAAAACTTACTGCCTTGGGTTACCATTATTCAAAAATCCCATGTACTTGTCAGAGCCACCTGCCTGGGTTGCCAATAGTTCTCCATTGTGTTTAGAAATAGTAGGGGTGGTAGGCCACCATTTCAGGTACTGGCTGGGTGGGTCAATTAAGATCACCTGGCCGCACCAAGGTTAATTGGTATCTTGAGACATATTCTAGGTAAGTTTTTGTGTATTCAACTTAAATACCTTCTCCAGTACCATAAAGCCTTGTAACCCTGAACTATCTGCACATTCATTATGATATTTTATATACAATGCACCACTCGAGTTATTTGTTCCTCTTTTTGTTCACCATCCATTCAATAGAGTGGTCATTGCCATAGACTATCGATGGAGGGATTTGGCTTGATTTGTAAGAGCACAAGATTCAGGATTGCCTCTGCTCAATTAATTGTCTCTCTCTTTCAAGCAACTCAAATATATTCTAACTTCAACTCTGGTGAGAAGCAGTCCCAATGTCACAACATACAATATAACTTCAACTTTGATATAGCAGTCTAACTGATATCAACACTGATGGCCAACCTGTAATATGGCCAATACATCAACTCTGATACAGCAGTCTAACCAATATTGACTGATGGCTGACTCTGATGCTGGTACAATGCCATAACTTCAACTCTTGACAAGTGGTACCAACTTCAACATATATGGTCTAACTTTGACTCGGTAAAGAATTATGAAGCCAAAGACAGGGATAATTGTACCGTGGAGGAGGAGATGAGTACTGCCACTCGTTTCTATGATACACTGAAAGAAATGGTATATATTGGGAAGCATGCTGGAAATACCTTTGTGATATCTTTGAATATTCTTTTTCCTATTGATGACTGACTTGCACTGGAAACAAATCAACATTGATACAGAAGTTGCAACATCACAGTCACCATGAAGTCTAACCACCATCAACTCTGACAGCTGACTCTGATATGGGCACATATATAGCATAACATCAACTCTAACATGCGGTCCAAATGTCATGTCATACCATCTAACTTTGATCTCATGAAGATGAGCAAACCCGAAGGCGGCATTAGTAGAGCTGAGGGGCAGGAGTGGAGTGCTGCCACACTTGTCTACAACACACAGAAAGAAAAGGTAGATAATGGGGAAATTGCTGGAGATACCTTGGCGACATTTTTGAATATTCTTTTCCTTACTGATGGCTGACTCTGACACTGGAAACAAATTATCTCTGACATGGGCAACAAATCAACTCTGACACAGCAGTCTAACAGGTATTGACATTGACAGCTGACTCTAACACCGGAACAACAACATAATGTCTACTGATATCTGCTCTCAATATCCCAACATATGGTCCAACTTCAGCTCTGACATGGCAGTCAAACTAATATCAACTCCGATAGCCAACTCTGATACAGGCAACAATGTCCATTGCTGAGATGGGTTTCAAGATATGAAGGTGTGAATATATTTCTAGAGGCAGAAATACTACATAAAGTGTAATGAGCCATGGTTCCTGGGTACATACAAAGCCAATACTTTTTTCCCTATCACTATGCAACATATCTGATACTTACAACAAACAGGATGACCTGCTCAAAAGGCACCAAGTCTTCCAAAACCTTCATTGGCAGCAGTGGGCAGAGTGATCTGACATCCAGTGGCAGGAAGCTTAGTGATTGCAATCCATCTCAGAGCGATAAAAGGCGGCCTAATGACTCACACTACATCAGTCAGGTCTAGCAACAACTGGGATGTAGCAATTATGTTGATGACTGTAATCATGTATGGCAACAGAAAATGGCTCCAGAGTCCAGGGACCTGAGGGAGGTAATATCCATTTCCACATTAGGCGCTGACATTGAATTGTGACATGGGCTCTGATATGGACACTGATCATAACATAGGAATAGTTACAAGCATCTCCCAACATTAATGATGACTTTGATGAAGATGATGGATTGGTACAACCAGCTCGTTGGAGAACAGTTATTGTGCCTAGAATGGCATAGGTGGTAATATCCATCTCCATATCTCACTCTGATATCCAATACTCTGACAATACTTAGTCACAAGTGTCTACCAGCTTGATGATGACAATAATGATGACAATAATAGGGGCAATGACAATAGTGATTAGACAATATCAACCTGCAAGTCCAGGAAGGTTCTGACCATTGGTACATCTGATTCTGACATTGAATTCAGGTATTGAACTCTGAGAATGAACCCTAGTCACACCAATTATCCAATACTACTGCGCCCAGCCATCAAGAGCATGCTCGGCGGATAAGTGGCCTTAGCTTCACATTGAGCAACTTCACACTTACATACACAGTTGCAAATACAGGATCAGTTACTTGTGGATATTGGTCATCATGTGAAAGGCAAGGTAGGTAATATTGGGGTGTCAAAAGTGTGGTAGGATATAGGCCACAATTTATTCCTCTTCAGGATCCTTACTGAGCATCCATCTCTGACTAATATGGACATGTTGTCTGCTGAGATCTTCAAGCAAGTATGCTGATATTCGAAAGAGGTTGTGCAGGGTGATACATCCCCTGCAGCAATACATACGATCAGTATCTGCACTCCCCAAGTACTGCTCATTGATACTGATTCAGAACCTTGCAGACCACCAGATGGCTGTCCAGGGTATATTTGCCGAACAAGCTCGTAATATTGCACCGGACCAATATGTTGACAATTATCACAACATGTCAAACAATGATCAGCAGAAACAAGTTGCAAGGCAAATCTCCCCTTGAACTTACTGGTTCCGCCAATCAGATTGGGAGAATGCGGTTACATTGAATCCAATGTTTGTTTATTTGAAATACATTATACCAAAAATAAGGTTCCTGCATCAGTTTCTGTAAGTCATTATTGCCAAGTCTTTTTTTGACCATGGATCTCATATCTTTACTAGATGTCCTTACGCCAACTACTTTATCCAGGAGTTGTTATACATTCATCTATTACTTGCTGCCGCCACAGTAAAGCAATCCTTGGACCACTGGGCAGCTGGCTCCATTATTCATGTATCATTTGAAGCAGATACGTAGAAGGGTATTTAACTACATTTCTTTGATATATTTAGTATTCAACAAGTTACCAGGAACTTATACCAACCTGTACACACAATGGAAAAGCATTCCAGAACTGAATTTGAAGCAGATCCTTCAAATACATATGAAAAGTATTTACAGGGCCAATGGTATTGATTGGAATAGTCTGGCAGTCACTGAGTAGGACCCAAAAGTTATGGTTATAGATGAGGATGTTGACAAGTAGCAGTAGCCGATTTGATATATTGTCATTGTAGATTATATCCATTGCAGTTTATAATCCAAAGCTGGGGCAGATTGATTCAGGTTTCTGAAGTGTATATATATCAGTCTCTGATATGATTATAGTCAAGCAACTGTGAGATGATGGCAATTGCCGTCATGGTCTCTGACAAGCGACCATAAGATCCAACTGGATAATGGTCATCATACCTAAGAACGCTGACCAGCACCCATGAAACTATGGGTATATCACTCCTGGACTCTGCCAAGTGACCATGATGTCTGACATGATCATGGCCATCATAGCAATAGACTTTGACAAGTGACCATACAGTCAAACATTATCATAGCCATTATACCCATCGACTCTGTCAAGCGACCGTAGGGCCTGACCTGATCATGGCCATCCACCTGTGGCCTCGAGTACCTGAGGTGTAACAAAGCAGATGCTTTGGCTATCGTACCTGGAAATGTATTGTGAAATAGAAATATGGTTGAAATATTACTGCAAGTTACCAGAAAATATGGAAGTATTATCTGTATGTTATGCGAGTTATCCATGATGAACTTTGGCCTATTTACATTTTCTGGCATTATGGCAGTTGCTGGAGATTCCGGTAAGTCATATGGCATATGGTCAGATACAGATAACCACATACTATTTTGCAGATGGGTGTTGAGTTGGCAGGCCAAAGAAGTATGAAGGTGGTCATCAAAAAGTATCTGTCCATGATCTTTGCTAATCACCTGGATGGCTGCCTTGATTACCATAACAAAATTTCTCAAAATTCTGCCATCTGCTGGAGGAGTGAATATACAATACCTGGCACTATTTCAGTACATACAGTATTGGTAGCACCGGCAGTTTTGAAGGCACCAGCAGTATCAGCAGCACCAGCAGAACCAGCAGTATTTACAGCCCTAAAAATATGTGCAGCCCCTGCTGTTTCTATATGTTGTGTAGTACTGATTTATAATACAAAAATATTTCATCTCAGCCTTTTGGGCGAAAATGTCCTGAATGACAATATAGATACTGAAAACAATTATAATTCCAGCTACTCCAGTACTGACAACACTATTGAAAACATGTTTGGTATGTACCCCCACCTGCCAACAAACAATTACTAATAATAGTTTCATGAAAAATGATAACCTTGATGAGGAAATTGAAAACCCTAGTGAATAATAAAGTGGGTTTATTGGGCATACTTAAAGCTTCAATTTGCAGTGAACTTTTTCAATATTTTGTATATTACTATTATAGAAACATTTAATGTTGATATTCAAACTATTTGAACTGTTTCTACTGCCAAAACTCACAATATAATTGTAAGTGAAATGGAATTGAATTTGTGAAGTGTGCAAAATTAGTATTAATGGAGTTCTGACTATCAAATTGCAAGGCATTGTCTTTTCAAATATGGATAAAGGCAATTATTGTCAATGAATATACAGTTTGCCGGTGTCTATATGGGCAGACTATAGGACAGAATATGAGGGACAATAGAGCGTCAATGATTGTTGGTCACACAACACTTCCAACACAAAGAAATATCTGAGATTTGTATTTATTTTCAATGTTTCGATAGCATTCATCCACATCACAAATTGAATAATAGATTGATACTGTCTTTGAAAGTGAGTAAAACCAATTATTAAATCACAATTTATTGGTATTGCAAGACATATTATAATAGCATCAGGACAAATATCATTGCCTAGAATGGATTATTGGATTTGTGAATAACCATTCATTAGGTTACAGGACTGAACATGAGCATCGATGAAACATCAATGATTTTTGATTACACAATACCTCTAGCATAAGGGATTATATGTGTTACATTTATATTTTCAAAATTGTGAACACCTTAATCAGTTGAATAGTTCTCAATAATGCACTGATACTATCTCTGAAAGTAACTATCAGTAATGATTAAATTACAATTTAGAAGTATTGTAGGACATTTGAATATTACATAGGAATGAATACCGTTCTATACAGTTGAGTATTCAATTTACATGGAACAATTCATAAAAAATACCGGACTGCAGGTGAGTATCACAGGACTGTCAATAATTTTTGGTTGCACAACACCTCTAGCAAAGAGAAATAAATATTCTTTATGAATATTTTCGATATACTGACTGCTATTATTGACTTAATAGTTCTGAATAATGTACTGATACTATCCCAGGGAATGAGTATCAGTACTCATTTGATCACAATTGATTGGTATTATAGAATATATCATCATCGAATACGGATGAATACTATTCTTGTTGATAGATTTTTTCTTTGCATATGACCATTCACAGAGCTAGAAGACTGAAGGTGAATATCAATTGAGATTTAACAATTTTTGGTTGTAAAATACCTTCAGTGAGATGGATCAAATATTCTATATTCATGTTTTTAATGTTCTGGCTATGTTCATCTATCAAATAATGTTCAATAATAGACCAATGCTATCTCTGAAAATAAATATCATCGATTATAAAATCACAATTTATCCACAATGTAAAACTTATTCTTACCAAATAATCACAAATACCATTCGGTATAATCAATTGTGCCTCATGCAAAACCATATACTCAGGTTATAAGACTGAAAGTGAAACCCTCAACAGATTTTTGAAAAACAGTACGAAACTTGTATTAAATTTCAATAATATGTTCCTCAAAGATATTTTGACAGCTTTTAAAATACAATCAAATAGTTAATAACTTGTTAAAATTATTTAAAATTGTTTTTGACAATATACATGGTTCCATAAGTAATGAAAAGTTTACAATAATGAAATTAATTTTATAAAATGTACAAATAGGCAGAAAGTGTGAAAAGTCATTTGTCAAGGGTTCAAGGCTCGGAGTTCTAGGGGTTATAAAAACCAAACTAAGACATAGGTGTTGTGGGATGAGCAGTGATCGCGGGTACTGCGTAACAGGCAAGAGACTCGAATTCCGGAATCACAGAAGTGAATAAAGGTAGTTGCCGAAGCTTATTGATTGTTTTGTAGACTAGAGAACGAGTGAAGAACAGACCTATCCTCCGCGAATCCAGCATCCTTATATACAGTTAACGCGACCGTTGTCATCTTTGCTCACTCATTCCGAAATACATCCTAACTCCACCCAACCATGTACGCAACCCTTTTCAGTCCGCGGCCTACACCATAACCATTACGCCATATTTACAATGCAACCAACAAAACCTGATTCCAACCAACCAAACCTGATTCCAACCAACCAAACCTGATTCCAACCAACCAAACCTGATTCTTTCCAACAAAACCTGATTCCAACCAACAAAACCTGATTTCCTTCATATTCCTGTATCTCAATCATCGATCCATATTCTTTCCCCGATCCTCACTCGACACAACCGTGACAGTAGCTCCCCCTTCCACAGGCCGAGTTCCTACAAGCTACTGATCTGGGTGTGCCAGGTGTTCTTTGTGGAATACATCGATTGCTTGAAGTCCTCCACATTGACTGCCGGTTCCCAGCTTTGTTATCATAGCCTTTCCACTTGACTAGATACTGCATTGTCGTCGAAACATCCTCGAATCCTGGATGCGTTCCACTTCGTATTCTTCTTCTCCGTCCACAATTACTGCGGTGGTGCGGATTCGATTTGCCCTGGCAAGGGATCTTCCGCTACTTTGACCAAGCGGAGATGGTTGTACTGGATGAATGTGAAGATCCTTGGGTAACTGTAACCGGTAGGCCCATGAACTGACGACTCCGTAATCTTGTAATGTCCCAGGCGTTTCCAGTCAAGTTTCTTGCTGGGTCGTTGTGTTGTAATATTCCTGGCGTCCATCCAGACTCGATCCCCAACGTTCATCTGCACTCCCTCCCGTCGACGCTTGTCCGCTTGTTCCGCCTGGATATCTTGCGCTCCAGTCATTTGTGCCTTCATCTGTTGGAAGATATCGTTCATTTTCTGGGAGAGGGTGTTTGCATTTACTTCCCTGATATCGTTTCCATTCTGAATCGGATGTTGACTAAAGGTCATTCTTGGATGAAATCCGTAATTGCCAAAGAATGGTGAACATCCTGTTGTTTCCGAGGCGTGATTGTTCGACGCGAATTCTGCCATTGGCAGCCACTGTGTCCAGTCGTTCTGTTGGTAATTGACGAAGGCCCTGAGGTACTGTTCCATAACGGCGTTCATTCGTTCTGTTTGTCCATCGGTCTGCGGATGCAACGCGTTGATAGCCTTCATTTGACTCTGAGTCTTTCACAAACATGTCTCCAGAACTCTGACGCGAATTGGGGTCCACTGTCCGATACTATGGTGTCTGGTAAGCCATGCAACTTGAACACCTCTCGTATAAACATCTCGCCCAGCTTCTTGCCGTCTGTATCGTCCCGACATGGTACTAAATATTTCATTTTGACAACATATCAAGCACTACCCATATGGCTTTGTACCCCTCGCTCTCCGGTAATCCCACCACCAAATCCATACTCAGATCCTTCCACGGTTGTTGCGGTATTTCCAGTGGTTTGAGTCATCCGTGAATTTTCTGGTGGATTGCTTTGCTGCGTTGACATATGTGGCAGTTTCGTACATACCTGTCCACGTCCTTCCTGATACCTGGCCATTGATGACTTCTTTTGGGTAGTTCGAAGGATTTTGCTCGTCCTGGATGTCCTGCTGCCGGTATATCGTGTTGATCCTTTATCAGTTGAAGTTTCGTTGAAGTTTCTTCGCTCATGTTTCCGTGGCGTTGGCACACAGTCCTTCGCTGCTGTCATACGGGCAGTCCTTGCACACCCTTGGAATCCAATTCCACAACTCATCTGAGCTAACTTCATCTGCTTCTCGACTGACTACTTCCACAACTGCTACCACCAATTCCTTCTGTATTCTTTGGTCAAGATTTTCCGTCTTCAGCACGATTTGTTGGGTTTTTTCTGCCCCCCCCTTCGGAGGAATGTCTCCTGGCATTCTGGTCAGTGCATCGGGCTTGTGACCCTGTTTTGCTGGACGGTATATGATCTTGAACTTCAATCTTGATAGGAATTCCGACCATCTTGTTTGCCTTCTATTGAGTAGATTTGACGTCATGAAGTATTCGAGATTCTTGTGGACTGTCAGTATTTTGATAGGATGTACTGACGCTTCGCATTCCGGTCTCCATTGTTCCAGACTTGTAACGATGGCTCCCAGCTTTTGATCATAGATTTCGTAATTTTCTTCTGCTGGTGTATGTTTCTTTGAAAAGAATGCTACTGGATGGAGGATTCCCTGATTGTTGTACTGTGATAATACTCCCGCGGATACATAACTCGATGCGTCAGTTTCCAGAACAATTTCTTTTTCGTAGTCGAAGTGTGCTAGGACTGGTGCTGTTGCAAATGCTTCTTTCAACTCGGCAAATGCTCTCCTGTGATCAGGGTCCCAGTGAAAAGGTACAAGTTTCTTTGTAAGTTTGGTTAATGGTTGGACCACCCTGCGATAGTTTCTTATAAACCTTCAGTAGAAGTTTGCGAATCCTTAAAACGCTTGAACTTCGTTGAGCTTGCCAGGTGCTTCCCACTCCTTCACCGTTGTTACTTTTTCCGGGTCCATTCTGATCCCATTTACCCCAACTATCAACCCCAGATACTTCACTTCCTGTTGATGAAACTTGCATTTTTCTGCTTTCAGATACAGACCGGCCTCCTTAAGCGTCGTCATTATTGCTCTGACGTGTTCCTTATGTTCCTTTAAATTGTCACTGTAAATGAGGATGTCGTCCAGCAATGCCGTACAGAAGATGTCCAGAAAGGGGCGAAGAGTATCGTTGATAAATCCTTGAAAGCTGGCTGGTGCATTGGTGAGTCCAAAGGGCATAACGAGGGATTCAAACAGGCCATAACGAGTTCTAAACGCCATTTTCCATTCGTCACCTTCTGCTATTCGAATCATGTTGTAGGCGTCTCGGACATCCAGTTTGGTGTACCACTTGGCTTTTGACAACCTCAACAAGGTTTCCTGGATTAACAGTAACAGGTATCGATTTTTTATGGTTCCTTCGTTGAGTCCTCGGTAATCCACGCACAGTCGTAAGCCTCTATTCGGTTTTGGTGCGAACAACACCGGTGCCCCGCATGGTGATGATGACGATCTGATGAATCCCTTTGACAAGTTCTTTTCAATCCACTCTTTTAGGACCTGAAGTTCTTCTCTTGACAGGCTGTATATTGGTCCAAAGGGTGGGGTGAATGCGTCTTGGAGTGTGATCTTATGATCTTATGGTCTGTGTGGTGGTAGCTTTTCAGCGATTCCTTTATCAAAGAGGGGGAGGAACTCATGATATTCCTTGGGAATTAACTGTTCCAGCGGTTTTTCTTGAAGGTCCTTCACCTCTAGGGCCTTATTGATTTCATATAATGTTACCGCGTACACCTTGAGTTTTTCGTTTTTATTTCATCTCATAAATGGAGCTGCTGCTATGGCACATATGTCCAGTTTTGGTCCATCGGATTCCTTTGTTTCCATATGATTTCCCCATACCCATACACTCGAATGATGTTGACAATGCTTCTGGCAGTAATCGCTTTCGAATTCTATTCTTTTCTTTTGGAATTTGACTGTAACATCATGAAGTTGTAGCCATGGTAATCCAAGTACGATTGGATAGTACCCAAGTTTCGTAATGAATGCTGGTAACTGTTCCTGATGTCCGCGTATGCCTGAGTTCAGTTTAGCCATAGTGGTAATGGTTCCTGATTCGATGGGTCTTCCATCTATAACTTCCAATTCTCTTGATTCTGTCAATTCTTGTTCTTGTAATTGGTGATGGCGGACGAAATCTTTGTCAATAAATGCTATTCCAGTAGCTCCGCAGTCTATCAAAGCGTGGGTATCAATGATCTTGTCTTCTATTTTCAGCGAGCATTTCACAACGAGATATTTGCTTTCCATAGAAGACTCTTTCATTTCTGCGCTTGATATAGAAAACTGCGAAATACCAAAACTAGCATTGACCGACAAAGGAGATTCGTTTCCAGCACAATTGCCATCCTTATTTCACTTGACTAAACTTTTCCCGATTCCACTTCCTTTCCTTTTCCTGTTGTCGAATCTGCATCCCCTTCATTCGCTGCTTTCCTAAATTGTGACACTTCCGTTTGTTCTGATGCTGCCTTCAGCTTCCTTGGGCATGATGCCGCGAAATGTCTGCTATCCCCACAGTACATTCATAATCCTCCTTCCCTTCATCTCTTCCTTTCCTCAGGTGTGATCTTCTTTCCTTTTACTGCCGAAAGATCCATTGGAGCGGGACTGTGATAACCTGAAACTGATCCTGCTGGTGCAGTGTCTGGGGTGGATGTGGTGTTGGTCGTTGAATCAGACCTTTTGTAACCCTCCCATTTCCCAGATTTCTTTTCTGCAGCTCTCCTTCTTTGTTGCGAGTCTCTTTTTGACACCATTTTGACGAATTCAATCATGCTTTCTGGCTCCTCGATATGTTGTATGGAGTCTTTGAGCTCGTTGGATAATCCCTTTCGTAATATGTCCAGTTGTGCATCTTCGTTCCACTTGGTATCTACTACGTATGTTTGGAATTCCGCATATTATTGGGAGAATTCGCGGTCTCGTTGTCTGAGTTTCCCGAGTTCCCTCTTTGCCGTTGCTGCTCAGTCCTGATCTCCGAATGCTACATTTAGCAGGTCAACTAGGTCTTTCAAGGTGTTGAGCTTGACTTCCCCTGATATTTCGTCACAGTGTGGCATTAACTGTGCCAGAGCCACTCCTTTTAGACATCCAACAGCATACCTCAATTTCTTCTGTTTGTTGTTGAATGCCTTCCGTTTTCCGGCTATTTTTAACGCCAACTGCACCTTCCATCCTCGAAGTTCCTTCCTATCTGCTCCTGAAAAGCTGGTAATATCATTTACCTTTTCTTCACGTTCCTCCCTATCTGTCCTTTCTCATGTTTCTCCCCTTCTTCCTTCCGTCAACTTCAGGATCCTGGTTACCTGCTGTCGATTTTCTTCCGCCAGGTCTAGATTTGATTCCTCCAATGCTTGTTTTAGAATCGGGATTTGTTCTTCCAGATTCCCATGACTGCGTGCCTGCGGTGTCGTTTCGGCGGTTGCTGCTTGTTGGGTAAGCAGTAACTCCTGCTTCAAGTTATCCCTCTCTTGGATGACCTTTTCTCCTTCTGCCAATAGCTCCTATATTCGTGCTTCCACATTCTTCACAGATTGCTGTTCCTTGAGCAATTCGTTCAATCTGCTGGTTGTCAGTAGTTGGCTCAGTGTTGTTAGCCCTCTGTTGATGTCCGTGATGTGACTCCTGAGCTGTGCTTCGTTCATGACTCCCGTATTTTTTGTTGCTACGTTTTCCAGTGGTATTTGTAAAGCTCACGTCAGCGTGACGTCGCGAGTTGGTCTCGAGGATTCTCCGGACATCTTTCTGAAGATGTAGAGAGGCGGCTGTGAGGAGGCGAGGTTCTGACAAACAGTCTCTGACTTTGTCTATGTTGTCTTGAATTTGTTGAACTGCCGCTTTGATTTCTGCTTCTAGAAACGGATTGACCATCTACCAGAAGAACACCTCGTGTTTGCTGGGTGTTGTTGCGATGATCAGCGGGGTTGGTAAACGAGCCGGATGTAACTGGCGGTCAACTCCTTTTCCCTTGTTCGCCTTTCGTTTGTTGTAATCCACCCACGAGGTTTGGCATGCTATGTCCTTCTGTGTTGCCATGACCGTGGATTCTGATATCGTTGATTGAGCTTCTGCTGCTCTACCGATTGTTGTATGTGTTCCTCCGCAGTTATGTTCACAGTAGCACGGTTCTTGGTTTTGGCCATCGACGTGAAGACTGTAGTACTTGGTCCAGAAGTTTTTGAATACTGCGTCGTCGATTTGGAGGCCTCCTCCGTTGCTTGCTGCTTCTGTCCAGTAGCTATTCCAAGGAGATACCGCTTGTGGTTCGTCCCAGAAGTATGCTTCCAATGGTTCATCGGATTCGTCGAGGATACCGTCGATGCTATCAAAGGCATTTAGGGGTTCTCATTCGAAGGGATTGATGGATCGGCCAGCTAGGTCGAGAAAATTGATTCGGGATTGTTGAGGATTGTTGCTGTCGTATGCTGGCATCTAAAACAGCGTGGACCCTTCTCGTCGATGTTTCCACAGGCACACAACGCAGGAGTGTCTCCCAAAGCTGTGTACTGTGACCTTATTTTCGAAGTTTCCAACTGATTTGAACACGGAGCAAAGGGAGTTGCAGGGTCCATCGCAAAAGTAACAACCGCTTCGATGAGGGTAGCGCCACATATACTAAAATATAACCCGTAGAATCGATTGTAGACTCTTTCTTCTGTCAAGGGTTCAAGGCTCGGAGTTCTAGGGGTTATAAAAACCAAACTAAGACGTAGGTGTTGTGGGGTGAGCAGTGATCGCAGGTACTGCGTAACAGGCAAGAGACTCGAATTCCGGAATCACAGAAGTGAACAAAGGTTGTTGCCGAATCTTATTGATTGTTTTGTAGACTAGAGAACGAGTGAAGAACAGACCTATCCTCTGCGAATCCAGCATCCTTATATACAGTTAACGCGACTGTCGTCACCTTTGCTCACTCATTCCGAAATACATCCTAACTCCACCCAACTATGTACGCATCCCTTTTCAGTCCGCGGCCTACACCATAACCATCACGCCATATTTGCAACGCAACCATCAAAACCTGATTCCAACCAACCAAACCTGATTCCAACCAACCAAACCTGATTCTTTCCAACAAAACCTGATTCCAACCAACAAAACCTGATTTCCTTCGTATTCCTGTATCTCAATCATCGATCCATATTCCTCCCCCGATCCTCACTCGACACAACCGTGACATCATTTGACCATTAAATATATTTCTTTATAGATGCGTGTGTGATACTTTCTATTCACAAAATTCAGGACAACCAGTTTTTTCAATCCACAGATAGAATCCAGCAGGTATAACTAATCCCAGTATAGCCTGCAGGTTGGCTGGTTCAGTTCGGCGTTTGCCACCCAAAGTCATGTTTGGTTTGCATATAGAATGATTCCAGAACCGGAACTGGAGAATGGTTCCAGTTCAGCGGTTGCCCAAGGGAAGGTAGCCCAGAACCATTGCTAATACTACTTGGGACAGAATATGATAGCAAATTCATAAAAATAGCTAACCCATACTAATAAGGCCCTCAGTATAGATCTGTTATCCACTGCACCATCAACATGTGGGATTGGTATTTGCTCCATCTGATCTACTCAAGCAAATCATCATAAAAAAGAACTTGTCAAACAGGGAAATCCAGGTCAAAACGAAACATTTTGGGCAAGCAGTTGGTGAAAGTTCTTTCACGATAATGATGATATTGAAGCTCCTTTCGACCTTGGTTTGTAGAATTCCGTTTGATAATTTGCAACCAATCATCAATATCTGTCAAATAGTATTGGAACACTAACAGGTCCCTTATACTGAAGCCTCAGGTGGGTGCAATTTTTACCAGAAATTATTAGACTGCAATTGTCTACATTTGAAAGATAGTATTACTAGTAAAATAGCCGATGATGATGTGCAACTGCCAGTGGTGAATGATGTAAAGAAACATCTCAATCAATTCCAATCTAATTGGTGATTTATTCGAATTGTTCATGTTGCCTCAGGTGTTAGACCAACTACAATATTTCCAGAGACAAGCTGAGCCCAAATATTATGTGAGAGCAATAGCTCTGATAATAGAAGGTCTAATATGACTAAGATCGCAGGAATTATTATGATGTTTACTACCACTTTCTCAAGGCAGACCAATTGAATACCTTCTACCAACCAGGTTAAGAATATAAAACATGTTCACCTTGAGACTGCAATATCATATGGGGCTCCAAAACAGGCCAGGTGGAAGAATTGATTCCACCAAAATATACATTGGAGCATGAACAATCAGAACATTAATGAGAAGGTAATACTATAGTATATTGACTTATTGTACAGTAGTTTGTTGAGCATGTCAATACTCCTCATTTGATGACATCTTTTCTACTTTGATATCAACTGCTACATCGACTCTGATATCCACTCTGACATCAACTCTGACCTCCTGACTTCAATTACTGACTTTGCATAATACTGCCCTCTCTTAGGCTAGAACTGCTTCCCTATCTATAGTCACATGGGCACCAATATCTGTTACTGAATTGAAGAGATGTTTATCTGAACGGATGGAATGAAGGTTCAAGAGTTGTTGTATATGACAAGAAATGTGGATGTTAATCTGCACTACAATTGCCAAAGTCAATCATGCTCAAGCAGGGCCTCAGTTATGTCATGGACCATCAGGTATGGTTATATATTTACGAGACTCGCCAGAAATAGATCCAGTATATACACCTCTTGGTCAATATGACAATGATTAACTGATTGATCAAAGAGGCTACGAAATTGAAACAGCAACCATTGCTACACATATTTGAAGTGATGTCCAAAGCCAGTCCAAATGCGGATGCTGATGTGGTTTATAATACTCCACTCAGTAAAATCACTGTCCAAATAGTGAAATTGAGAATCATTGGTCAATCCCATTACACTCATGATGTGGGTGATATTGATACAGATGGCAGTGAATATTTCTTCACAATGAAACAGGATTTTGGACTTCTCTCACATTTTTTTTGAATTTTCTAGGTATTATTGTATTTAGTTTTTTGGGTATAATTGGTCTATAGAAGGTGAGACTTTGGAATAACTGATTCTTGTACATTTTCTTTATTCTCCAATCGACAGGTATGTTAATAATACTTTAGGGACTGGGTTAGGGTTTTCTGGTATTGTGTTTGAGGATTTCTATTTGGCTTTCTACTGTAAGAGTTTTTGGGATTGCATTTCTTAGGCTTTTGGATCAGGCTGATAGTATATAATTGTTAAATATCGATTTTATATTTAGATATCAGCAAATGGAAGGCAATTCCAACAATGATACTGGTATAGTGACTCGGACACTGCCTTGACAACTCTGACAATACCATGAGATCTCGGATAATACCATGACAGCTCTGATATTGGCTTGAATACTCCGCGACTGCTGTTAAAACTCTGACACTGTGTGGTACCATCTTTCATTGCCTTGAACAGTATTTGTTATGATTTATGTGATAGGAATCTTACAGCCTTGGGTTATCATTGTGTAAGAATAATATTCACTAGTCCAAGCCACCTGCTCCAGTTGCCAATTGTTCCCCATTGCATTCAACACTAGTAGGAATTGCTGTTCCCTAATGAAGCCACTGGCAGGGTGGTTGAATTATGGGTACTAGACCATACCAAGATCAATTGGTTACTTGTGATTTTTGGTAGGTGAGTTTTCATTTATTCAACTTTGATAGATTCTCCTGCACCACAAAACCTTGCAACCACAAAGTCCATACCATTTAATGATAATAATCTACATACAATTCAATATTCAATTTGTGAGTCCTGTCTTGTGTTCACCATCTGATCAAGAAAGCACTTGTTATCTACTGAGTATACAAGGAGAGATTTGGCTCAATCTGACTAAGTATAAAATTCAGGATTGCCTCTGTCCCAATAACTCTCATGATTCTGCATGCTATGCAGAACTATATCAAGTATATTCGTATATTGGAATGCACATATAGTGATCCCTAAGTGGCTGTATCATAGGTGCTTGATGGTGTGGCCTAAAATTCAAGTCTGAGCAATAGACAGAACAGTAAAAGAGTGGTAAATCCCATATAACTATTTCTGACAAGCAACTCGCATATATTGAAACTTCTACTGAGCCAGACAGAGGTTTTGAATGTGTGAATATATGAGATAACTTCAACTTTGACATATCAGTCTAGCTAATATCAACTCTGACAGCCATCTCTGATGGAGGCAACAAATACACTCTTGGATAGCAGTTCAACCAATATTGCCCCTGACAGGCAAATCACATATTGGTACAATGCCATAAACTCATCTTTGACCTGCTATTCCAATATTATGAAATATGGTCTAACTTCAATCTCTTGCAGATGGGAAAAGCTAAAGACTGGTATTGTATAGCTCAGAGGAAGGAGATAACCACTGCCTCTTTTATCTACATCACACTGAAAGAAAAGGTAGATATTGGGGAAATCTCTGGAGATACTTTGGTGATATTTCTGAATATTCTTTTCCTTACAGATTACAGACTCTGACACCAAAAACAAATCAGCTCTGACAGACAAGTTGCAATATTATAGCTGCCATGCACTCAAACTAATATCAACTGTAAAGGCTGACTCTGACATGGATATATATACAGCACAAACTCAGCTCTGACAAACCGACCCAGCATCATGATATACAGTCTGACTTCCATTCTGACAAGATGGGAGAAGGTGAAGACAGGGATGGTAGAGCCGAGGGGAATGAAATTTGTATTGTCACACTTTGCTATAACATACAGAAAGACAAGCCAGATATTGGGGAAATAGCTAGAAATACCTTTGTAATATTTCTGGAATTCGTTTTCTTACTGTCAGCTGATTCTAACACCAGAAACCAATCAACTCTGAAACAGGAGTTGCAATGATATAGCAGCCATACAGTCGAACCAATATTGCCTCTGACCACTATTTTTAATACAGACACATGTATACCATAATCTCATCTCTAATATGCAGTTCTAATTCCATGACATACAGTTTGACTTCAATTCTGTCATCACAGTCAAACTGATAGCACATCAGACAGACAACTCTGATATAGAAACATAACTCATCTCTGATATACAGTTTCAATAGTACAATATTCTGTTCACCTTCAACTCTGACATGGCAGTTCAACAAATATTAACTTGGATGGCCACCGCTGACACAGTTAACAAATCAACATTCATATGACAGTCCAACCAATATTGACTTTTACAGCTGACTGTGACACTGGGATTATTGCATAACCTCAACTGACATATGGTTGGAATATCATGAAATACAGTCTAAGTTCAGCTTTAATACAGCTCCAATTGATATCAACTCTGACAGCTGACTCTGATATGGGCAACAAATTAACTGTGCCATGGCAGTCTAACCAATATCAACTCTGACAGCCAACTCTGACACAGGCACAATGGCATACTTCAACTCTGACATATGTTTCCAATATTATTATATACGGTTTAACTTCTACTCCGATATGGCAGTCTAACTGATATCAACTCAGAAGGCTGACTCTGACATGAACAACAAATTATGCATACAGCATAACCTCAATTTTGATATATAGTTCCAATATCATAATATACTGTCTATCTTCAACTCTGATATAGCAATCTAATTCATATCAACTGTGATAGCCAACTCTGACAGAGATAACAATTTCCATTACTAACATGGATTTCAAGATACAGTGGTCTGAATATATTGAGAGTGGAGGAAATACTATATAATCAATGATGAGCCATGGTCTCTGGGTATATAAAAATCCAAAACTTTTATCCCTATCACAATCTAACATTCCTAATACTTGCGATATACAATGACAGACTTGAAAGGCATCAAGTATTTCAAAAACTCCTATTGCAGCAGAATCAGCAAAAACACTTTTAAAATTCTGAGGTTGTCAAAGTTTCTGCCAGGTTTCCAAGGTTTCGGAAATTGGCTCATATGATAATTGCTCAAATGAACTTTCTGGATGATTGTTGATGATACTGAGGCATGTGATCATATGGCTTGGTCATTGAAGTCTCTCTGCGTACAGAGAGATCTCATTGTTGCCAAGCCCCTATGTCAACAAATGTTGACGTTTTTGAACTTTGCAATTGAGTTCTCACTTCATACTGAAATATTGATATCATAATATCTATAGTGTTTTTTTTTCACATAATCTATTTCATCATAATTTCTTTGCATCCAAACAATTTGCTTATCCACTCCTATATAGTTCAATTATAAAATCATAAAGTATTAATCAGCTCCTCAACCTTGGATAATAAACCAATATTTTTCAATTACATCCAGCCCTATAAACATATTTTTCACTTGTCATGGCAAGGGATCTACTAGTTATGAAACAAGTTGAACATATTCAAATTAATTGTGTTATTCACAAACCATTTAGTGTTATTGTTAGCAATGTCATATGGAATATACTGGGCAGCTTGGTGAATCAATCTGAGTGGTGCAATATAATGCAATCCAACACAGAAGCTAGGCCTTCATCAAGTGGAATCATTCTTCTGAGGTTATTTGTGTACTGTCAACTGGTCAGAAAGTTCATCGATCAGACCTGGTATTCAAGTAGTGACAAGTGCTATAATATTTATCACCCCAAACATGCTCTTCTGCACAAAAAATAGGCAGTTTCATGAGGTGGTATTCTTCCCCAAGTCAATGCAAAGTTCTCTTCCATGTACTAATTTGGCCAAAGAAATGAATGGTTATTTCGTGCCCACTTGAACTTCCACAATGGTTGATTACCTGTGCATTTTACCTGAGAACATTGGCTTCATCTTTTGAGATATTCCCAACGGGTAGAACAGCAGCAGTGTATCGAGTGTATACCATTTTATCCAGGCCTGCGAATGCTTCTTGATTGTCAACAAAAATTGGGATATCACTGAAGTATTTGAAAATCCATAAGATGATCATTTGAAGACATGCCTGAGGCAATCCACCCAATGCAGCAAGCTTACATAGAGTCTTAAAATCCGTTCAAATGACCTTCAACATCTGAACTGCAGCCAATTGTGGGAGGTTCAGACGTGTACATAAGGTGCGGCTCTGCTGAAGCGCACTGACCAGGTTACCTGGCACTGGCACGATCGACCTCCGCGTCGCTAGCTAGCTAATAGACTTAACCTTCTCGCGACCCCTCAATTGGTAGCAACTTCTCAATTCTTCTCTCTTTCGGTCATACGACGCTCAGCAGCTCTCAAATCCAGCGATCTTGGGAAGGAGAGGTGCGCCAGAAGGTTCACTGGGCGTTTTTCGAAGAAACCCGACGCGACGAAGTTTCCGCGCGTACAACTACAAAGACGAAGCGACATTCAAATCCCGCGCCTACTACGACAAACGGTAGGACTTCACGTCCTACAACTGCAAGCTTTACGCTAAGTATTCTGGTTGGCCGGCGCTGTGTTCCAGCCTTGTTGGGCGTAGCCTTAAAAAAAAAGTTTCTGTAAGAACTTGCACTAATCAGAATGGCAGAAGGAGGTTTCGGCTGGCCTCTCCCGGGAGTAGCCAATGATGACGGCCTGATTCAATATTTTCAAGGAACGGCTCGCACGTTTCAGAACGCGGCCAATGCCAACGTTACGGCTATCAGCCGCCAAGGACTTACCGACTTCTACGCGACAATCCACCAGTCCTACTCCTCCAAAACCAACGATCTACAACGCCTTATCGATCGCGTACAGTCACTGGAGGCCCGGCTTGGCATGGTCACTACCGCGCGAGACGATGCGCTGGCGGAGGCGGAGAATTGGCATGGCCGATTCGATACTCTTTTTCAAATGACTGCTCGTCTCGGTGCGGGTGGCAATGGTGGTGGAGGAGGGTCCTTCTCAAAATCTCACCTGAAACAGCATCAGCCTCCATTGTTTACCGGGGACGTCAAGCTGGAGACTGTCAATCTGTTCCTTCGCAAGGTAGAGCACTGGCTTGGCCAAGGCGGAGCGGCAATGGATACCACGGAGTCGGACAAGCGCATCGATTCGGCCTGGCGATTCATGGATCCTGAGGCGTACAGTTGGTTCGCACACTGGATTCGTCAGCAAGGTGTCACGGTCATTCCTCCTGCAGACGGCTCTTATGCACCAGTGACGTGGCCTCTTTTCGGGTCCGCTTTTCGCCATCGTTTCGTCCCAGAAGTCGCTATTACCGCTGTTCGAAAGGAAATCCGCGCGCTACGCAATTCCAGAGGGGTTGGAGAAGTCGCGCACTTTAACAAGCGCTTCTCCGAGCTCATCCGCATGCTGCAAAAAGAAACCACTATTACGCGCGAGGATCCCCTGTACGACGAGTACTGTTCCAAACTGCCGGCGGGAATCGCCGATCAGATCATCACATCAGCCCGCATGCAAAAGAAGCTCCAGCCATGTACCCCGTTTACGTTGGCCGACGCTATGGAGATGGTCGGTGAATTCTCTGAACGTACGACTTCGCATCCGGCTATCACGGCTACGCCAGTGAACCATAACGCCAACTTTGTCCCGCCTAACGCAGCCACTATTTCCACGCCTATCGGTCTGGAGCCGATGGATCTCACTGTAGCTAACGCCAACACCAGGTGCAACCGCTGTAACGGTTTTGGACATGAGGCACGTGATTGTGCGACTCCGGACACGCGGGGGCGCGGCCAAGCTTTCCGTGCAAGAACTGGTGGAAACCGCAGCAGACGGGACGGTGGTCATGATCGCATCGACGCTCGTCGTGGCGGCCCAGGAACCTCGGCCAGATCGGCGGCCGGGAGCATCAATAACGTCCAGGCGGCCGCAGGGGAGGACACAAGTACGAACGATGTTGGGGAGGATTCGGCAACAGAGCAGGAGGTTGGGGATGAGGAAGACAGCCAGGGAAATGGCAATTGGGAGTAGTGGTGGAACGTCCTACTACCCAGAATATTATTGGAAAAGTGAAAACGGTGCAGAGTAAGGAATTGGGGGAAGGCAAAGAAGCACGCATACGGCATGCGAAATTGTACTTGAGCAGCTTGACAGATAATGAGACTTCTGCTCCTCCAAGTCCGCCTAATTCTGACTTACTGCGTTTTAACGCTTCCGTTTTAACCTCCAATAATAAAATTCGTTCAGCATATTTGTTGTTTGATTGCGGCGCCTCCCATCGTTACGTGGATACTTCCTACGCCCATTCTTTGGGCTTGAAACGTCGGCTTTGCGGGCGCATGAGAGTCTCTGTCGCAGGAGAAGAGAAGGCAGAGGAGGATAGATGGCAAATTTGGCTCAATGCATCGATAAGAGGCGTCACCGGCAATCGCGTCGATATCTCCGGGTGGTACACGATTTTCGACCTGGGAGGCATCTATGACCTAATTGTGGGTAAAGATTGGATGGCAACCAATCTGCATATCATCGATCATAAAACTAATACTCTACACATGCTGGAGCCCGATTGGACTGATTTGCAACAAGGCTCCCGCCTTCCTTCAACAATCGTCACAACATCACTTATAGGTCTGCGACCTCACCAAGGACGATTGAGAGAAGTTTGGGCCCATTGCAGGACAGTGGCCCGTAGATCAGCGATTAATATGGTCTCCGCCTCCTTCGTCGCCAAGTGCAAGTCATCAGAGATCTTTATCGTCAATATTCGGGAACGTATCGACAAGATAATGGAGCAGGAGGAGGCTACTCCACACAAGCCGGCAGACCTCGAAACATGGCGGCTGCGCGTCAGGAAGGCATTTGCAGACCTCTTCGAACCGCCAACGGGAGTTCCTCCAGCTTCGAAACAGGACTTCCGCATCGACACCGACCCAACAGCAAAGCCACCTCATCGCCAGCCATACCGGATGTCAGATTCGGAGCGCTTGGAGTTCGAAACCCACATTGCCAAGTTACTGGCCAATGGCTGGGTTACTGACAGCCACTCCCGATTCGCAGCACCGGTGATCTTTGTCAAAAAACCGGATGGCTCTGGACTTCGGATGTGCGTTGATTACAGAGGCCTAAATGCAATCACTACCAGAGACCGGTACCCACTCCCATACATAGAAGATCTCATTGATCGGCTACACGGTTCCAGGGTGTTTACCAAGCTCGACCTAGCCAGAGGCTACCATCAGTTGCGCATACACCCGACGACAGGCACAAGACAGCGTTCGTCGCTCCGGATGGCTTCTATGAGTGGACGGTGATTCTGATTGGTCTGGATAACGCGCCGTCAGCATTTATGCGCGCCATGCATCGCATCTTGGGCCCGTACAAGAAGTTTGCAATTGTATACCTGGATGACGTGCTGATTTTGTCTCGCAGTTTGGCCGAACACAAGATGCATGTCGACACTATCCTGCTGGCAATTAGGGCGGCGCATCTTCGATTGAATGAGCGAAAATGCGTTTTTGGAGCCACCGAGACGTCGTTCGTCGGTTTCAAGGTCAATTCGAGTGGAATCCACACGGAGGACAGGAAGATCGCAGCCATAAATGACTGGCCGATACCGGCGAGCACAGCCCAGCTTCGGTCTTTCCTGGGATTGGCAGGCTACTATAGGAAATTTGTGCACAAGTTCGCGCACCGGACAACACAGTTATACGCATTGACAGCCGAGAAAAGCGCATTTCGGTGGCTTCGGAAGCATCAGGCGGAATTCGACGATATTCGGAGGGCTTTGGCGTCTGCTCCGGTGCTGGCACTACGCGATCCTGAGCGAGACTATATCCTGCGCACCGATGCGTCAGACGTGGCGATTGGAGGCGTTCTGGCTCAAAAGCAACCCTGGGGACCGGAGGGCCTGCTGGTGGAACGTCGGCTGGGCTTCTTTTCTCGAAAATTACATGACGTCGAGACGCGCTACGCAGCGTTTGACCGCAAGTTGTTGGCGATTCACAACAATTTCATCCACTGGGAGCCTTACCTGAGCAATCGACATACGTCTGTATACACGGACCACCCGTCGCTGCAGCATATCCTGAGCCAGCAGAAACTTTCTAGCCGCCAATGGCGACACCTGGATAAATTACAGCAGATCGACTGTTCAATCAAGTACTTCCCAGGAGCGGCCAATCTGGTAGCGGATGCGTTGAGCAGGATTCACCATCCGGTTTCGGCAACCCCAGCAGCCACCATCAGCATAAATACCATGGAACTTCAGATCATCGGCGCAGAGGAATGGAAGCAAGAGGTGTGTGAGCTACTGGTGGAAGATGCGTATTTCGGTCCAATTGTCAATGTCCTTCGTGAGGAAGCCGAAGTAACCGACGAGGCGGAAAATCGGGCATCTCAGCGTTTGAAAGAAAAGCACCATCGGAAAAACATGGGGCGTGCAAGACTATTCCGACTTGATCATGGCCTTCTGTTTCGGAGGGATACTGGGGCACTCTGCATCCCGCGGGACATGCGAAGCGACGTTATCTTGGAAGCCCATGACTCACCGCTTGGTGGAGGACACCAAGGAGCGGAAAAAACGGCAGCGGCCATTGCATCACGATTTATTGGCCTCAGTTAACACAGTCGTACGGGCATGGGTTCGAGGTTGCGACGTTTGCCACCGTGTCAAACATTCCAATCAACTCCGTATGGCTTGCTGCAACCGCTGCCAATTCCGGAGACACGGGCTTCAAGGGTTAATATCGATTTCATTACTAAATTACCAGCTACGGCCAGAGACGGCTACGACTGCATAATTACGATTGTCGATCCACTAACCAAGAGAGTATGATGGAAAGCAGCCAGGGAAAAGGATCTAACTGCAGAAGCGTTCGCCAGAGAGTTTATTGAGATGTGGTTCAAATAGGGGAATTCCAGATGACATTATCTCCGATAGGATACGTGCTTTATGTCAGATTTCTGGGGATCCCTGACGGCCCAACTGGGAATCAAACGCCGTCACAGTACCACCTATCATCGCAAACAGACGGCCAAGCGGAGAATCTGAATGCAGTCGTCGAACGCTATTTGAAGGCGTACATGGCTCAGTGCCCAAAGGAGTGGGACCGCCTGCTACCATTGGCTGAATTCACCTACAACGCAGCGTACCATAAGTCTCTCAAGACTTCTCCGTTTCGGGCCGACGTGGGATTCGTGCCGAGGATGCCGATTGATCTGCTGGTACCGACCCCGAATGCCGACCGGCAGCCGAAAATCAGCCTGGAAGCAGACGAATTCGCCGGACAGATGATGTCAGATCTCCGCATGTTGAGAGAGCGGTTGGGAGAAGCGCAAACAAAGATGATTTTGGATGCTAATAAATCTCGCCGCCCGCACGATTTCAAAGTGGGAGATTCGGTTTTTCTCGATACCAGGCTCCTCCCGATCGGCTATGCAAATCTAACAAAATCGGAGTCGGCAAATCTCAATTCCAGAAAGTTTCAACAGCCGTTTTGCGGGCCGTTTCGCATCACCGAAGCCATCGGTGCCAATGCTTTCAGGTTGAACACCCCAGCTCACTGGAAAATGTCCAATGTTTTTAACGTCTCCCGTCTGAAACGTGATCGTGTGGATTACGGCCGAGAGCATCTTCCACCACCACCATTGCGTACGATGACAGACAAGGATCCGGAGTATGAGGTTGAAGCCATTCTCGAGCATCAGGGCAGTTCGGCCAAAACCCTACAATATAAGGTAAAGTGGCTTGGATATCCCGAACCGGATTGGCAACCGTTGGCCAACTTGAAAAGCGGCTGCAGAGGTTTACTGCGATACTACCATCGAGAAAAGGGTCTTTTGGTCTATAGATGGATGCTGGAAGGCTAAGAAACGGGTTTTTGAGGCTTCTAACGGCTGCTGATGTGCAGGAGGAAGGATCGACGGGTTTTTAGCTGGATTTTCTTTTTTTGTGCTTCGTTTTGGGGGCTGGTGATGGTTTTCTTGGAGCGGAGGTAGTTGTGGGAGGTTCAGACGTGTACATAAGGTGCGGCTCTGCTGAAGCGCACTGACCAGGTTACCCGGCGATGGCACGATCGACCTCCGCATCGCTAGCTAGCTAATAGACTTAACCTTCTCGCGACCCCTCACCAATTTGTTTAGAGTTCAATCATCACCCTGCCAAAGTGACTGTTTATGGTGATTGAGGTCTTGGAATCCAAAGAATTCGCCTTGTGTGTTTGTATGCAGTATCTGCTCGGCCGCTTGATTTCTATATAATATTTGGTATACAGCCTTTATGTCCATTATGGTATGCTCCAGAAGTTTGAAGCCAACAATTGATAGGTTGCCAAGCTGGCAAATATGATGGAAGAAGTGAGATAGGAGAGGCATATTAACCAGGTTCAAATCAGATATCCCACTGAGAGTTGCTTGAACATCGAACATGATCATTTGCCCATCTTGGTTGATATGTCATTTCTTCACTGTGTTCAACAGTTACATCCAGCCTGGTTCTGATTCTCTCCCCAAACTCAAATCTTCTGAAAGTTGTTTCCCAATACCTCTGCAACCTGTTCTTCAGACTTTGTTGCACAGAAGGAAGCGGATACTTCTGTTAAGCGGTGACAATTGGCAAGATACTCGTTCATATATTCGATCATTGTATCAATGCAATTGTGATAGTTCGTCATCAGAAGAAAAAAAATTTAACTTTTGATCGAGTATGGTGTTTCTAAATGGTTACCATGGTTCGGAAATTGGTTCTAATAGACTTGATACAATTTGTAGTACCAGCATTTGGCCAAACATCCTCATTTCCTTGTCTTGCCATTGCATCACTGCAGTTGATGGTATTGTAGATGGTGGAAATCCCTGGTATGGTAATATTTGAAAGCAAATCTGAGTATTTTGGTCTATCTGATTGTAATATTCAAGAAATAGTATTACCCAATCCATCAGATGCTTCAAGATGCCAAGGAAGATGGGGTAAAGTATGTCTGGTACTAAGAGACTCACCCAATCAATCGACTTGGATGCCCAGAAGACTTCTTCTGTATGTTGAATACATTAATCATTCAAGTATCCGTGGGCAGCATTTCATGATGATCCAGCGATATCTATGTTGGTTGTGGTTATCAATTTGCAAATGTAGTCTGCAAACTTTCCCCTAGCTGCAGGTGAGAAAGCAGCACCACTGAACCAAGACTTTGGGGCTGCACAAATCTGGCAATGACTGGATCGAATTGAGTGGATATTGATATTCTGTAAATATTCAGCTGGCCATGCATATATGATGGCAAAGCACAATTGTGTATATTCATCCATGCATAACATATGCCTGGCTTGCACAGATACTTGGTCCAGATGTGTAAATATTCGCTTGAAGATACTTCATAGAACCTCTTGATTATAGTCCTGTTCCTATTTCAATGCCTGGGTTTTGCCAGGTTCTTTATGAGAATACTTTGAAAGAACTAGAAGAAATGCTATCATGATCTGCCTTGGCAACAAACCATATGGGTTCATGAAATTTTGCAAACCAGTTTGATTTGTTGGAACTGAATCCTTGCCAAGATTTTCACTCAAACTCCACCAAATTCATACCCCAATTGCAAATGGAAATCAGTATGTGAATTCTTGTCTGATCGGCCTGAATGTTTTTTCATCCTGTAGGTAACTTCATTCCCTACCAAATGAAAAACATTTCAAGCCAATTGATCAACCATTCACATATATCATTTTGTTTGAAATTTGTTCGTTTGCAAATCGTATTGAAATACACTTGTGGAATGTCACAAATTTCAGATCAAACCTGAATTCAATTCCACCTTATTTCAATCAGTTATGAACAGATTCTGTTGGTTGCCAATACTAATCATAATGCCACACTTTTTCATTGCCTTGAATTATTCTGTTAACTGAATGTTGTGCAAGCTTGGATATTGAGGGAATTCCGTCTTAACACCAGAATAATTTGTCAGGTGAGTCTGCTCAAAGCTACCAATTATTGGTATAATAGTGCTGCCCAGAGGTTATGAATTCTACAAATGCTTCATCAGCTTAGGCATGAAAGCTATATATCTGAAAGAGCAAATTGAAGTATATGCCTGTTGGCTCCATACCAAGTGTATCTTTTGGACTTTGGAGTAGATTCATTCCCCCACCTCATTATATTGTTTTTTTGGTGCATATGTCATATGGTCTTCATAAAGCCAGTTGTTGCAGGAGAAACTCAATGAAAGTTATTAGGTTGCGATACAAAAAATACATATATGAAGAAAGGCCGGGTGCATTCGAATACTTGAAAGACAACATACCGGTTTTATATTGTTTTTTTAGTGTGTATATCATATGGTCTTTATACAGCTGGTTGTTGAAGGGGAAACCCAATACAAGTTATTAGGTCAGGACAAATAAATTGCAGGTATAAAGAAAGGCCTGCTGTATTTGAACACTTGAAAGACAACTTGCCAGTTTTCTATATTTGTATTGTGAGGTCATAGGCCATGTCATCAATTCTTTTGAAAAGTTGGTCAGAAGAAGTAACAGTTGGATTAGCATCTGGATCCAAAAGGCTACCAAATGTGATCTTATTGATTTAGTTCTCAACTATGCATTGGGTGAATTGATACACCCTCTCACTTGAGACAGGACTTCAATATGTAGATTCTTTATCTAGTACAAGAAATGGATTATCAAATGACTTTCCAGATTGCTGAGTATTTAGCCCCTTTCATCGAAGTTCTGTTAAATGGAAAGCTGATGGCTGCAGTACTGTGGTCCACAGTTGATTGATTTCTTGGTCACTTGAGGCGGATGCTACATTAGATGCAATTGGCTCCTTGTCCTTGTCAAAGTCGATTCAGGGCTGATTTTTCACTAGTATACCAATCAATCTGTCTTCAAAGCTGTAGCCCTGGTCTGGGAGTGGGTTTTATACAATCATTCTGACTCTTCCTCCATGAACATTTTGTTGATGGGCAAAGAAGGACATTTGATGGATGTGCACTCAGCCACAGAACATGAATATGATTCAGGATTTTATGATATCAACACAGCTGCAGTCACTAAGTAAAAGGATTCAATTACTAGCTGAAGAAGTGACTTTGTCAAAGGGAAACATCATATGTAAAACCAATTGATTGCATCATGTAAGTATCAATATTATGTCTGGTTGGTATCTTTTGGTCAGGGGTCCAATCACAGAAATCTTCACAAACCAACAAACTCCCTACCAACAACAATTTCATGATGACTATATCACTTGACAGAATTCACATCATTGACGTGGTGTGAAAGTGCAAGCTGCTGCTCGTCTGAGTGAATCAATTCATACCTCAAATGCGTCTCTTTTGATGCTTTCTTCCAAAGAAAGCACAGTGGTAACTCATATATTCAAGTGTAGAGAAGTATCTACTATCATCAGGTGAAACAATATTATTGCTCTAGAATACAAGGGTGAGTAACACAAGAACTGTGACGAGGGTGATCATACAAGTATCTTGAACATCGTGATAAACAACTTGCACTTTACCAAATTCTCATTTGAATACCCATAATCCTTAACACTGTTTCACAGGAAGTAATGATTTCTAATACTAGAGCTGGTCAAGAAGTAGCCTGGTGGGTATGGGGCGGCCAAAAAAAAAAATTCCCATCCCTCCCCCAAAATGACTCCATATTCTCCAACCTTCTCTTTCAGCTCTTCATACTTTCTTTTACTGATACTTCCAATCATTCTGCATAGCCTTAATTTCCCTACTGGTGTGATGGAATCACTTGTCTGACTCTGCAATCAAATTTATAACTAACAGCTTCGTAAGAATTCCCCATGTATTGATTGCGTATTGGAACAATTGAGTCTGTCCTTCGAAAGATTGCTCCCCTCATGATTGAATATCAGGCCTAATACCTGAGGATAAAGGATGCTGAGTGTATTGTGGAGACACATGCTGTTGGAGCAACAGGTGCCAGTGCTGGGTACAGAGATAATATAGTTATGTCTCAAATTAGTGCTCATGGTTGTACAAAAAGAATTGAGGGTTAGAATGACATGGGAAACAAAACATGGCTGGACTTCCTTGAATATTTCATGCAAACAATCAAGGAATTGACATTGCATACCGCAAAGTTCTGTTGTTATGAAAATGGTGTGCAGACTGACAATGTCATACAATTTATGGCCATTCTTAACAGTTTCACCCAGCAGGCTGTCCTATCAGCCAGAGTGGCCAGCCTCTTTGAATCACATCAAAAGTCCAAGAAATACACCAATGAACTTTGTATGAAATCTCATCCCTGTTTGTGATATTAATCACATACAGTCAGCTAATGATAATAATGAATCATACTGGCCAACCCAGCAACAGTGTCGATGAGCTGCAGTGATGGTTTCAGAACTGGACAGTTCTTTACCAATTTCATTTACAGTTGCATATATTTCCCCAAAGAGGGCCAAAAAGCGAAATGGTCACAGATTCACATATTAGTGGCCTCAGGAAGACAATTGCCTCATCATCATGATGAATTCCTGGGATTCATTGACCTCCTTGAGTGACGTGATGCTGTCACTTGAACATTTGATCTCCGATTCGACAAGTACGTTTCAGGCTACCTGTGCAGTGATGTTATAGAATAATGGAGTTGTGAAGGCTGCAAGGAAGGTCAAGGTGGTAATTCTCCATGACAACTAAGCATTGATTGGGTAGCTCACTCAAGTGAGCCATTGAACTGATCTACTCCAATCTGTTGTGTACCATTACAACCCATTAAATCCTGCAGGGCCAGATTAACCAAGCCCAGCCATTATCTCTTTTTCGACCAATCAGTACTTCATCCTGATGCTCCAGCTTACCTCATGTATGACATTGACTAAGAAGAAGATGTGGAGGTGTGTTCATTTCAGAACAAGCTGCACTCTCTCTCATGGAGCTGGGCAAGCCTGAAAAGACAGATATCATCATCCACTAGCATATTATATACCTGCAGTAGATGCTCAAACATATTCAGGCAAGGGCTGTGAGATTACAATCTGACTCGAGGAATACCTATGTTGATGAATGGCAGGTTTTCTGGCTCAATGATCATCTCTGAATTCTGAGTCCTATATTGCCAGGAACAATTTCTCTGCCAAAGAAAAAGTAGGTGGCTTGTTTCAATAAGTGGACTACATAATGGGAACTTCATCTGACTGGTATGAACAACACTGGTAGCGATAACAAATGAGGTACAGTTTTTGGTCATGTATTTGGTCACTCTTTTAGTTTTGTTGTTCTTTGTCCTATTATTGCTTCTGTGTCATTTGGTATTTCTTGCCAAAATTCATGGTCCCTTCAGTTCAATACAGGAATTCTGCAATTATGTTGTGTTTTGAATCATTTGATGCTCATGCCATTTTTTATGCAATTGATGGAGATTCATATCATTTGGAGGTATTGATATTGACCTATTTTTATCCATGCTCCTAACAGTCTATTGACATTTTGGCTGGAGGTAAGCAACAAGAATGGTCAAGCTGATAGCTGGGTTGATGCAAATGTTCAATAGTTGTTGTACAAGTACAATAGCATGGCAGTAAATATACCTACCGAAGATTTTTGCCATCTCAATATAGCAGTTCTTTGCTGCAACAAATATATTCTTGGACTTATTAAAGACATCATACCTACCAAATGCTAAGCTAGTCCTTAGTGGGGAATGTAACTATACAATAATTTGCAGCTGACCAAGTGGTTTCAGCATTGGTAGACCAATATCATCTAATCAACCAATCGATACCATCGGCTATCTTCTGGTTGCCAGAGATCCACCTCAATCAGCTCACTGACTATCGATGTAGTACTAAGTGAAAATATCATTTCTAATATATTCTTGGCAAGTCTAGATGGAAATATGATTGCCCAAGCCAGTGTTTGGACAGGAGTATTCTGCAGTGCAACAAGTGAGTTCTGTGTTCTTTCAGTATTTACCTTTACCCCTGATCTACTACTTTATCCTTGTACTTTTCTCACCCCTTATTCATGCTCTTTTATAATAGCTTTGAACTTGACTGCTTTGTTACATCAAGTTGAATATGCACAAACATGAAGATACTGAGCATGCCCATCTACTCCTTACCCCAGATATCACTGCAGGAAATTCCATCATAAGGACGACAAGTACAAATTCCTCAAATATTCAATCCATGTCAATTTTCTACCTTCTCCTCTACCTTTTCCTCAACTATCAACATGACCTAGTGGAGTAGAGATTCCGAATACATACAAAGAATCGCCATGTTTCAATCAACAAAACCTGTTTATGGTCCCATATTTGGCATCTTCAACATCATCTTTAGGGAATTAACCTACATTGAAGTATCTGACTCCACCCATACAGGTGATAAATAATGCCAATACACTGATTGTTATAGACAAAGTGGAGCAGGAAGCCTTCACAAGGGCATCTAGCAAGTGTAAAGTCATCAACCCCTGTCCAAATAAGTGATTTACTTGACATAATGCTGATGTTCTTCACTTGGAAGTGCTTTTCTGCCATGTATAGTAAGCTTTCATGCCAGACGACTATGTCACTCAGAGAAGTCATAACATATGAACCTATGATTCACAAAATCACAGAGATTTTCGCAGGCTCTGAATTCACTGACAAATCAAGCATTCTTGGCATCCCAGGCATGATTCCTAACCTGATTAAGAATATAATCATTCACTTCACATGGTTCAAGGACCTATTTACTGGGCTGGCAATACAAAAAGCACAGTTATATGTCTGGTGGCATCAATGATTAGAGAGTATTAGCACAAGGGATATCAAAATGGAGGCTATGAAACAATAGTTGGCAAAAGTGCTTTGTTCAAACATATTGGTTCTTCACTGACATATAGTGCTTGGCCAAAATCATGACTGTTCATAGTTCATTGGACCATAGGGCGAAATACAGACTTCAGTCACTTGATCAGCGGAATAATCTGCTAGTGATACAAATGTCCAGACAAGTGGGCTGGCTTTTGAAGAAGGAGAAGTTCACTTGTCCCCATGGGGATCACAATGTATGTTGCCCTTGATACGAAGCACAATGTACTCAACTGATGGCTGACATGTCACTAGGACATTTGCTTCCAATTGGCTGCTGCTGAAATTATGTAGCTTATCTACAGTACCTACTTTGGTGGAACCAAACAACTTGGAAATACTGATAGGCAAATAATTGGAACAATCAACCCAACCTTGGTTATTTTCACTGGAATATCATTCTGCCATGCACTGTCAGCCTACAAGACTAGAACCTACGAATCTCTTTGAGACTTCTCACCTTCATCCGCCACAGCTTGTATGTATTATGTCATCTGTATGAGCCAGTGTAACATATGTTTGACATTGGCTTTCAAACGTCTGGAAGATGACTTCCGGTCTTTGTTTGCAGAAGTGTAAGTAAAATAAATTTCCAACATATGAGCAGCAATTCGCACAAAGTAGGAACTGTGTAGGTGCAGAAATGCCATCCTGATCATTGACTGGAATGACCAGGCTGATAATAACAAAGATTTCGTCACTTTTATCCCAGTGGACATTGCTGCTGCTGAACAGGAATGAGTCGGCATTCACGAGTGCAGGGTGCTGGGTGAGTATTTGCACCTTCAACAGTCAGAGTCCACTCCAAATACAACTTTTGCAGATGTCAATGCAAGTGACACTGATACTGTGCTAAACAATCAGAATACCCCTCTGGATAATCAGGCTATGCTTCTGGAGAACATCATTGATTCATCACTTACTGCTGACAAGGTTTGATAGCTGCTGTTGCAATTGCTGTTGCTATTGCTGGTGCTGGTGCTGAATTTCTCTTGTGATTACTGTTGCTGCATGAATTGGTGCATAATCTGCTTGCTATTTCGCTGTCGCTGCTGCTGTTGCTGGTGCAGCAATTGCTGGTGCAGAATGTATCTTATTGTTGTACCTGTTCGTGTCAATGCACAATCTGATGGTAACATTGTTGATACTGCTACTGATGATGTTGTTGCTGCAGGTGCTGGTGGAGAATATCTCATGTTATTGTTCATGTTGATATGTGATCTGCTGGTTATATTGCTGTTACTGCCACTGCTGTTTCTCGAATTATTGCTATTTCTTCTTGAATTGCCACATAATCGGCTTCCTATTGTAGTTACTGTTTTTGGAGAATTTTAATGGGATGAAATTGAATTGAAGTATTTGGTTTTTGGCAATCTTGAGAACTATTATATCATGAGAAAATAAGGTTTCAATAGAGCAGAAGCTACACATCATAACAAAGGGCAACAGCATTTCAAGAGCTATCAGCATGGTGTTCACATCTGTATCGCCAAGCTTGTAAAGCATGACAATAATATTATCTTTGTTGAAACTGGCAAACATAGAGAGATTAAGTATTGAATATGAACTTCAGAATTACAACTGCAATTGCAAAAGGTTAACAGTGTTGGCAATGGTTGATGAATGCTTGGTGACAAGCAACAAATGCTTTTGCATGGATAGAATCCTAAAAGAGGAATAGACAAGAATAATTGAATTATTGAAGATATTTAGCATTGATGATGACTTGGTGAATGCTTAATGAAGAGTTGGTGAAGATGGCAACAATGGACCCAGATTCATAAAAACTTGGTGAACATATTATGAATATTTGAAAAGGTATGCAATTGAGCAAATTGTTTGCCCTGAGTTTTTGAAACTCAAATTCAAACATTTCATTGTCAAGCTTGACAATGTCAGAGAGCTTGGCAACATATGTTTTGTTATTCTTGATGAGTAGCCAGAGAGATCAAAAATCCTATGGCAGGAAGCATAGTTATCATATCCATTCCAGAGTGACACAACGAAGTGCAATAGCCCACCCTCCAATCGCAAAGTATGGCAACAACTGAAAGATAGTAACTATGTTGATGATTGGGATGATATATGGCAATGGAGAATGGCTCCAGAGTCTAGAGACCCAAGAGTGGTTCCGTACATCACTATAATGAGCACTGATGATCCATTCTGACATGGGCTCTGATATTGACTGCTATATTGATCTGTTCTTTGGTCCAAACATCAGCTGATATTCATTATGAAGAAGATAATGATGATCAATTCCCTCAATCTTCCCATTGGGGAATAATTATAGTGCCTAGAATTCCAAAGAAGAAAATATCCATTTCCACATTTGACTCTGATATCAAATTCTGACAATAGTCTTGGACAATATAGAGGTGCAAGTGTCAACCATCTTGGATGATGAGACTGTTGATGACAACAATGGGGGCAATCATAACGTGGATGCAACAACACAATCCTATGAGTCCAGAGACCAACTGGAGTGAATAACCAGTTCTATATCTGACTCTGATATCAATCGAAGACATTGAACCCTGACAATAGCCCCTAGTCACACCAATTATTCAGTGGCACTTCTCCCAGCAACCAAGAACATGCTTGGCAGATAAGTATTCTTAGCTTCACATTGAGCAACTTCTTACTCACATATAGTATTAGCAACGGGTCTGGGTTACCCAGCTGCAGTCTGGTTCCAAACCGGACCCGCGGCCCCGGGACGGATCTGGAACCACCAAGAATCCAACAGTCCAATCACATGCAGTTCCAACCCACAACTGAACCGAAACCCACCGGGTTTTGGCGGGTTTTACCTGCAGCAGAGCCTCATTTTTCATCGCCCCCAATGATTACAACCTTTCTACTCTAAAAAAGTATTTGAGTTCTGATTGGATCGCAACATGTTATATACGTAGAATATGCAGTTTATGACTTTCTTTCCCCTCCCGGTTTCCAATTTGCGATAGGATTAGTATTTGTTGAGTCGCTGTTAAATAAAGCCGAAAATGCGTCCAAAATTGACTGTTTTTCGCAGCGACTCAACAAATACTAATTGTATCGCACATCAGAGACCGGGAGGTGGAAGAACGTCACAAACTACATAATCTACTTATATAACATGTCGCGATCCAATCAGGACTGAAATCCTTAATTGGAGTGATAGTTTTAGAGAAGAAACCCACCAAAATCTGGCGAATCTGGTTCGGTTCCGGGTCGGAACTGCTTGTGATTGTGTGGTTCGGTTCCATGCGCGGTTGGGAACCGAAACCTACCCGGACCCATCATTTGGAACTGTTGCTTACACTAGTCACATATGTCTTAACAGAAGCAGGATCAGTGTTCCATCAATACAGGCCATCAGCTAAAGCCCAAGGTAGGCAATATTGAATTGTTGAACGTTTGGTGGAATGAAGCCTGTAATATATTCTTCTGTGGGATACTTGCCAAGGATCTATATCCAACTAATATGGATGAGTTATCTACAAAAAGCTTCAAGCAAGTATGCGTCTATTTGAACAAAGCTCAGCAGGGTGATATATTCACTGCAGCATTTTATATTGTAAGTATCTGTACTCTCCAAACACTGGACATTGAAACTGACAGACAAGCTTGCAGAACGCCGGTAGGGTGCCAAGGAAATTTTTGCCAAATGAGATTGCAAGATTGCACCAAACCAATGTATTTACAATTATCACAATATGTCAAATAATAATTGACAGAAACTAGTTGCAAGGCTAATTTCTCCTTACACTTACCAATTTCACTATTCAGATTGTGAGAATTAGGTAAAATTTAATGCCACTGTTGTTTATTTCAATCTTTTGTCAAATATGGTACCAAAAATAATGTACCTACATTGATCACTGTCAGTCATCATGGCAAAGACCTTCCTTGACCATGGGCTCCATACTTGTACTGGACATTCTTACACCAACTACTTTATCCAGACATTGATAAACATTTATCTATTACCTGCTTCAACTTCAATTAAGTATTCTTTGGATGACTGGGCAGCTGGTAGTTTTCATAATATATCATTTAACGCAGATACACTTAAGGGTATATCACTACATTCCAATAATATAGTTAGTATCCAATGAGTTAGCCGAAGCTTACACTGTTCTTTATACACAATAAGAAAGCATTCCAGAAATGGCTGAAAAGCAAATCTTTGAAATACACATAAAATAAATTCACTAGGCCATTGGTATTATTCAAAAGAATTTGGCAGTTACTTGGTGGGATCCAAACAATGTGATTGTAAATAAGGTTGAAAACAGGTCACAGTATCTGATTGGATAAATTGACATTGTAGATTAGCTTCATTTTAGTTTATAATTCTATGCTGGCACAGATTACAAAAATTTCTGAAATATATTCATATTTGACTTTCCCAAGATTACAGTCAAGCTGCTGTAAGATTATGACAATTGCATTTGTGGTTATTTACAAGCCACTGCACACTCTGACTGGATCATGACTATTATATTCAATATATCTGACAAGCAACCATAAGACTATAGTAATTACACTGCTGGTCTCTAACAAGCAACTGTAAGGTCTGACATAATCATGGTTATCATACCCATATACTGTGACAAGCAACTGAAAGGTATGATATGATCATGTTCATTATGCCCATAGAGTCGAATAAGTGATCATTGGGTCTGACATGATTGTGGCCATCATAGCTTTGGACTCTGAAATGTGACCACAGAGTCTGACATGATGATAGCTATTTTATCTGTGGACTCTGATACGTGACCATATGGTTTGACCTAAGTATGGCCATCATACCCACCAATACTGACAAGCAATCTTTGGCCCTTACATGAATATGGACATCCAACTGGAGCCTTTGGTATGTGAGATATAACAAAACCAGACGCTTTGGCTATTACCCTGGAAGATGCATTGTCAATTTCAAATAAGGTTAAAATAATACTGCAAGTTACTGTATAATGTGGGAGTATTACTGGTATGTTATCCAAGTTATACATAATAAACTTGGACATACTTGTATTTACCAGTATTGTGGCTGTTACTGGAATTCATACTAAGTTATGTGGTATACAGTAAGATACACGTAACAAATTACAATTTTGCAGACACATAGATGCACTTGTAGGTGATGATGATACCGATGGAGTCCATACTGATGCCCAGGGTACATGACTCAGCAAGGCCCTTTAACAGATGAGTATAGATTTATTTATACTAGGAAATCAGTAAGAAGAAAATTCTTTGAGGTTGGATAATGTGCTGGACCACCTATGGATATATAAAATATTCAATGTTTGTATGTTCAAATGGTGAAAATTGATAACATGTCACCACAGGTACAGCCACTGCTGGTCAGGGTCATATCCACCAAAGCTTCAGGGTACAAAATGAAACAAATTACAGACTGGAAGCAGAGTACTGACTATGGTAAAGTATTCTTCCTGGTCCAATAGAATGACTGCCCCCACAAGGAGAGCAACTGGAAGCACATCCACAATATCACATATTTTGATGGCAAGTACTCCTTGAGAGAACATTTAGCAGCAGTCAATAGTGGTGAACTCTACCATCATATCCCAATATATACCACCTGAGCATATACCATCTGGGAATTGAGAATCATTGGAGGGTAATACCAGGACAACATGGGAGTCAATGATAACAAAAATGAAAAGATGATGGTAATCAAGGATATATGGAGTTAGGGTTTGTATGGTTTAGGTTTTGCTTTATTACTGGGAAGAATCTTACATTTTTACTGGGGAAATGGATATAGAATTGCAGATACGGTTAGATTTGTGAATGACTCCGAAATATAGCTCTGTAGCCTTTGGCAGGAAGGGGAAAATTCTTACCTCTGGAATAGACATCAATTACACACTGCATATATAGAATCTATACCAATTTGTATCACAGTTAACCGATGCAGCAATAAATGAAATGATTCAAAATTGCAATAACAAGTGTATACTATACTAACAAAGTCTATATTCCAGTGGCAATTAATTTGTTTTGATGACAAAATATGTATTATTTATATTAAGATATGGTAACACAGCTATGTGACATGCATAATAGTTCAAATATATTTACTATAAAACATATATAGTAGTATTCTATACACTATACAATACAACAATATTATATATATGGTGGACTTGTAACTTCTATTATATTTATTTTACTAATAGCAAGAAAAAATATCCATCATTTAGAAAACAAATGACTATACTTGAGTATATTAATTATATCTAGAGTAGTAGTATTTGTTTGAAGTGCAGATCAGCAGAAAATATTTTCAAAGTTAAATAACTTTTTTAATACAGTTTTAGTATTACCTTAAATTGACTATGAAAGATATAATGTATTAACAATCGATAAATACACTTATATGTTAGATAGAGTATTATTTCAATACTACAACGAAATGATTTTATATTCCAAAATATTATTTTACCATGTATAGTAATATGACACAAGTGTTTATGAATTGCCAATTTTTTATCCAAAAAGTATTGAAATTACCACTGTGTATCTGTGAAATACTATACAACCTGAAGTTTAAGATTATTATTCTTTTTCAAAGTTATTCAAATTAATGCAAACCTTCAAATTCTGAAAGTCAGTCTACTCAAAAGGATTGCTTACTGTATTGTATTGACATATGCAGAGAATGTTGAATATTCAACTCAGGCCGTATGGAATTGATATTTTCGTTTGATATAACAAAAGAATATACTTACTTCTACAATAAACAGCAGTATTCATTTCTATTACAATACAAATTTATATGTTGAAAATTATTACATTCCATTATTTTTAAATAGTATCAGCAATAGATCCCAATTTAGAATCCAGTTTGGACCTCAGATTGGAACCACACTGGAACTATTGCAATTGTTGTCATTTGATCAAAAAACTGAACTGCATTGAAAACGTCAAGTATTGGGAAGATTCCACCTCCATATCTATTGCTTCCATTGAATAATTTAACAGTGATTGAATTACAATATAGTGTATATGAATAGTATACAAGTTACACTATGCTTTTAGCTCCTGGTCTCTGATTTACAATCTAATCAATATTTGGTAAGTTACTGTGAAAAATATTCAATTTTGGGCAATATTTTACAGCAATAGAACAATTATTGATCATATTGCAATTCAGAAATTGGAAAACAAATTAATAACCAATTCTGTATAATCATTTATATAATATAATATCATCTAATTGAAATTCGATTCTTGAAGTATAATATGCTGTACTTGGGCAATATGGCTCTACTCAGATGAAAACCGGACGTAAATAAAGTAGGTTTCATTTGTGTTCCAGATTTCAAATTAAAAAATTGCTCAACGTTGAATGTAATACAGTTCTTCATTACGAACTATAGTTGCAGGTGTGATTTCAATTTGAACTGGAGTTGGATAATCTAGAACTATTACAGATACTATCTATAGAATTATTTATCTGTCTATATTCAAATATTAATTTCATACTTATTCTGGCAGAATTATATTAATTAGAAATTAGCAATTTTGCACAATAATTGCAATTTGTTATAAGCTTGATTCTGGTACTGAATATATTGGATAAAAGAAATATAAATATTTATAATCAAAAGTAACATGAAATAATAAAACACTCAACACAATACAGACTAGAGTTTTTGGACTTGGTATGACACTGCAATAAAGCAGAATAGCAGCCATTAGTAGAGTTGTATATCACTATAGTCCATATTAAGAAAAACTAAAAGTCAATTGTTGAGCTGTGTGATATTTACATAGTCAGCAAGAAAATAATCAAATTTTGGTTACAAAAACACTGAATTCAATATCCAACTGAATACAAGACTTGACACTGGTTTATATCAAGTTCTTAATGTATTATTGAAAGTGGGCAACTTGGTTCTAGCTTTGGTATGAGTTTAAAAAGCATTCATGAATATCTTACAAATATCTCAGAAACCTTAGCAAGTATAGTGCAAATAACATATTTTATCCTGTATTTCACTGGTTTCAAATCATTATTGCAATTTCCAAACCAATTTCCCAACCAAAATAAAATTGGATACAATTATAATTATACCACAATCCAGCCTCCAGTACTGATAACTATCTTTGTAATTTTGTTTTTGCAATCAGATTGTTCAACAATCTAACAAAACAAATCATTTGATAGAAGCAGTAATTTGAGTACCAGAATATGGCTTCAGCCTGACTGGTGGTAAGGTTAAAAAAATGCTAGAACAGGAACATGAGCAGGAACAAAGAACTATATTTCAAGTCAGGAGCCGATAATAAATATATCACAGTATGCTTATATCATCCAAATATACTCAGTAAGAGAAATTAATGCAACATATTCATGAGTCAATAACAGTTGATCTGTTGAAGATCAACAATTGTTGGTCACACAACAGCTCTAGGGCATAAAATATTGTGAACTCCATGAATTCGATATCAGTTTTGACTGTCTTTATCAAAAAATCAATTTTTACTAATGGACTTGAGCAACCTTTGTAACTGAGCTTGGAGACATTAAATCACAATTAATCCGTATCACTTGGCATAATTTTATTGAATACGTATGAACGTCCACCATTACAATCATATCTATTGTTTTTGCAGAATATGACAAATGAACCGCAGGACTGAAAGTAAGCGTCAACAATTTTTTGTCACACAATTTTGGGCACCGAAGGCAACAGATGAAATGCATTGGTGTCAATGGAGTATTGTCGGCCATTATCGATAAATCAGTTGTAAGTGATTCATCCAAGTTGCCACTGAATTGAACATATTAAATCATGATTTATCTGTATCATGAGGTATATTCATGTCCAATAGGCATGAATGCCAGATTTCACACTCAAATAGAGTGCAATTGTGTGACAGGACATGTCGGCTGCAGGAGTAAAAGTGAGCGTCAACCAAGCATCAATGATGTTTGTTTACCTACATGTCTAGTATGTGGGGTTCATTCGGCTGCAGTGATTTAATTGTGGATTTGACTACCTTTATTGACAAATCAATATTTACTGACATCCAATTTATTGGAGTAACCTCTGCTGTCAAGGTTTTAAGGGTCGGAGTTCTAGGGTTATGAAACCAAACAAAGAGTGCAGTGATCATGGCTACTGCGTAACAAGCTAGAAACTCAATTTCCGCAATCACAGAAGTAAACAGAGGTTGATGCCGAAGCTATTGATTGTTTTGTAGACTAGAACATGAGTGAAGATCAAACCTATCCTGCACGAATCCATTGTCCTTATATAAATCTGACGTGACCGTCGTCACCTTTACTCACTCATTCCAAAATACATCCCAACTTCACCTGACTATGTATGCAACCCTTTCGGACCATAGCTCATGCCATAACCATCACCCCATAATTACAATGCAACCATCGAAACCTGATTTCTTCCATCGAAACCTGTTCCACTTTCTTCAAAACTTGATTTCTTTCTTCAAAACCTGATTCCTTCCATCGAAACTTGTTTCCCTTCGTATTCCCATATATCCTTCACTGATCCATACTCCTCCTTTGATCTTCACTTGACACAACCATGACAGTAGCTCCCCCTCCCACAAGCCGAGTACCCATGAGGCTGTTGACCCAGGTTTGCCAGGTTGTGCTGTATGAAATACGTCGATAGCTTGAAGTCCATCCAGGTTGCCTGCCGGCTCCCAGCTTCTTTCATCACAGCCCTTCCACTTTACCAGATACTGCAGCTGACGTCGAAACACTCTGGAATCTTCAATGCGATCCACTTCATATTCCTCTTCTCCGTCTACGATTACTGGGGGTGGTGCTGATTGGATTTGTCCGGACAATGGATCGTTCGAGGCTTTACTTAGGTGGGAGATTGGTCGTACTGGATGTATATGAATGTCCTTAGGTAGGTCCAATCGGTAAGCCCATGGACTGATGACTTCAGTAATTTTGTATGGTCCTAGATGTTTCCAGTCTAGCTTTTTGCTCGGTCTCTGTGTTGCAATGTTTTCCTAATGTCCATCCATACTCAGTCTCCTACTGCCATCTTGGTTCCTTCTCTGCGTCACTTGTCTGCTTGTTCCGCTTGAATGGATTGTGTGTGGGACATTTCGGCTTTCATCTGTTCGAAGATTTCGTTGATCTTTTGGGAGAGGGTATTGGCATTTACTTCGCTGATGTTGTTTCCATTCTGAACTGGATGTTGACTGAAGGTCATTCTGGGATGGAAACCGTAATTTCCAAAGAATGGTGAGGAGCCAGTTGTTTCTGATGTATGATTGTTTGACGCAAACTCCGCACTTGGTAACGATGAGCCCCACCCATTTTGCTGATAATTGACAAAGCACCTTTGGTACAGTTCAATGATCGAATTCAACCACTCTGTTTGACTGTTCATTTGTGAATGAAATGCAATCAAGAGTCTTCGTTCGATTCCGAGTCTTTCGCAGACATGTCTCCAGAACTCCAAGGCAAATTGAGGTTCTCTGTCTGGCACTCTGTTGTCTGGTAAGCCATTTAATTTGAACACATTTCGTATAAATATTTCGCCAAATTTGCTGCCATCTGTATCGTCTCGACATGGTACCAAGTGCCTCATTTTTGATAGTCTATCAATTCCTACCCATATAGCATTATACCCTTTGCTTTCCGGTAACCCAACCACACAGTCCATACTCAGGTCCTTCCATGGTTGCTGCAGTATTTCCAATGGCTTTAGCCATCCGTATGTCATTTGATTCCTTGGTTTGCAGCATTGACATACATGCCAATTCAGTACATACCTATCCACGTCTATTTTCATGCCTGGCCACTGATGATTCCTTTTGAGTAAACCCAAGGTTTTCCTGGTCCTGGGTGTCTGGCTGTTGGTGAATTGTGATGTTCCCGTATTGATTGTAGCTTGTCTGATACCTCTTCTATTTCCATTGCGTTGATGCACAGTCCTTCACTGCTGTCGATTGGGCAGTCCTTGCATACGTGTTGAATCCAGTTCAACCGCTCCTTTGGATTGATTTCGTCTTGATTTACCACTTCCGCGAACGCTGCCACAAGTCCTTGTCTTATTCTTTTGTTGTGATTCTCCGTCTTGAGCACAATATGTTGGGTTTTTCTGTCCCCACCTTTGGAGGAATGTCCCCTGGCATTCTAGTGAGTGCATCGGGCTTCTGTCCCTGTCTTCCCGGGCAGTAAACGATCTTAAACTTAAATCTTGACAGGAATACAGACCACTTGATTCGTCTTCTATTGAGTAACTTTGATGTAATCAAGTATTCGAGGTTCTTGTGGTCTGTCAATATCTTGATTGGATGTTCTGACCCCTCGCACTCCAGTCTCCATTGTTCGAGGGCTTTCACAATATCTCCAGATACCTGGTCATAGATTATGTAGTTCTCCTTGGCTGGTGTATGCTTCTTGGAAAAGGATGCAGCCAGGTGAAGGATTTCTTGAGCGTCATACTTTGATAGGACTCATGCTGACACGTAACAAGAGGCATCTGTTTGCAGGACAAATTCCTTTTTGTAATCAAAATGTGCGAGGACTGGTGCAGTTGTGCACCCCTCTTTCAGTTCTGCAAAGACTCGTTTCTGATCAGGTCCCCAGTGGACTGGTACCAGCTTTTTCATTAGTTTTGTCAATAGTTGGACCACTGTGCTGTAATTCCTGATGATCCTTCAATAGAAGTTGGCGAATCCTGAGAATGCTTGAATCTCTTTGAGTTTGCCCAGTGCTTCCCACTCCTTGACGGCCATTATCTTTTCTGGATCCATTCTGATTCCATTGACACTAACTATTAGTCCTAGGTATTTGACTTCTTGTTGATGGAATTCGCATTTTTCGGCTTTCAGGTATAATCCAGCTTCCTTCAATGTCATCATTACCACTTGGACATGTTCTCAGTGTTCCGCCAAGTTGTCTCTGTAAATAAGAATGTCATCCAGAAATGCCATGCAGAAAATGTCCAAAAAGGGGCAGAGTGTATCATTGATGAATTCCTGGAAGGATGCTGGTGTATTGGTTAGTCCAAAGTGCATAAGCAGGGATTCGAATAAACCGTAGTGGGTACGGAACGCCGTCTTCCATTCGTCCTGTTCTGTGATTCTGATCATATTGTTGGCGTCTCGTAAATCTAACTTAGTATACCATCTGGCCTTCGAGAACCTTAACAAGGTTTCTTGTATTCGAGTTAGGGGGTATCAGTTCTTGATTGTTCCCTCGTTTAGGCCTCTATAATCCGCACCTTGACTGAGGCCTCCATTAGGTTTAGGTGCAAATAATACCGCGGCTCCGCATGGTGATGACGATGATCTGATGAATCCCTTTGACAGGTTCTTTTCAATCCATTCCTTTAAGACTTGTAACTCCCCTTTTGATAGGCTTTAGATTGGTCTGAACGGTGGTGTAATGCCCTCCAGGAGTGTGATCTTGTGATCATATGGTCTATGTGGTGGTAGTCTTTCAGTGATTACATTGTCAAAGAGGGGGAGGAACTCATGATATTTGTTGGGAATTAATTGTGCCAGCGGTTGTGCCTGAAGGTCCTTGACTTCTGGAGCCTTGTTGACTTTGTATAGAGTTACCACATACACCTTGAGTTTCTCCTTCTGGTTTCATCTCATGAATGGTGCGGCCGCTATTGCACATATATCCAGCTTTGGTTGATCTGGTTTCATTGTGTCCATGTGATTGCCCCATACCCACACGCTCGAATGATGTTGACAATGCTTCTGGCAGTAATTGCTTTTGAATCCTATTCTTTTCTTCTGGAATTTGACTGTAACATTGTGGAGTTGTAGCCATGATAACCCCAGTATGATTGGATAGTGTGTTAATTTCGTGACAAATGCTGGTAACATTTTTTTGTTGTCTGCGTATGCCTAGGTTTAGTTTAGCCATGGTGGTGATTGTTCCTGATTTGATGGGCCTTCCATCTATAACTTCCAATTCCCTTGATTCTTTTAACTCTCTTTCCTCCAAATGATGATGGCAGATGAAATCTTTGTCAATACATGCTATTCCAGTAGCTCCACAGTCTATCAAAGCGTGGGTATCAATGATTTTGTCCTCTATTTTCAGCCAGCATTTCACGACGAAATGTCTGCTTTCGATAGAAAACTTCTTCATTTCTGCGCTTGATATTGAAAACTGTGAAATACCAAAACTAGCATTAACTGACAAAGGAGATTCGTTTCCAGCGTAATTGCCATCCTTATTGCACTGGACTAAACTTTGCCAGACTCAACTTCCTTTCCTTTCCTTGTTTCCGAATCCGCATCTCCCTCATTTGCTGCCTTCTTCAAAGGTGATACCTCTATTTGCCCTAAAGCTGCCTTCAATTTCCTTGGGCATGATGCCACAAAATGCCTGCTATTCTTACAGTACATATGTAATCGTCCTTCCCTGCATCTCTTTCGTTCCTCAGGTGTAATCTTCTTTCTTTTGACCACTGAAAGATCCATTGGTGCAGGGCCATGATATCTTGCAACTGTTTTTGCTGGTGCCACGGCTGGGGTGGATGTGGTGTGTGTCGTAGTCTTGGGCTTCTTATAGCCCTTCCACTTTTCTGACGTCTTTTCCGCTGCACGTCATCTCAATTGTGAATTTCACTTTGAGCAGAGTTTGACAAATTCGACTATACTTTCTGATTCCTAGATGTGTTGCAAAAAGTCCTTGAGTTCATTTGATCACCCATTTTGTAATGCGTCCATTTGGGCATCTTCGTTCCACTTGACGTCTGCTACTTATCTTTGGAAATGTCCTCTAGTACTGGGAACATTTGCGGTCTCGTTGCCTGAGCGTCAAGAGTTCCCTCTTGGCCATTGCTACCTTGTCTTGGTCTCTGAACACTAGGGCTAGCAGGTCAACTCGGTGTTTCAGGATATCGAGTTTGACTTCCCCAGAGATTTCATCACAACACGGTATCACCTGTGCCAGGGATTCTCCCTTCAGACATCCAACCGCGTATTTCAAATTCTTCCGCTCTGTGTTGAACGCTTCTGGTTTTGAGGCTATTTTCAAGGCCAACTGTACTTTTCATGCTTGGAGTTCCTTTCTATCTTCTCCCGAGAAGCTGGCAATATTGTTTACTTTCTTTTCCCTTTCTTCCCTTTCCCCATTTTCTCCTGTCCTTCCTTGTGTCAACCTCAAGATTTGGGTCACCTGTTGTCGATCTTCTGCTGCCAGGTCCCTAAACTTCTCCATCTGTACTTGAGTGCCTTCCAGATCCTGTCTTAGCTCCACTATATCTGGATCCCTTTCCTCCAGTTGTTGTTCTAGGTTTCAGACATTTGCTTCCAGATCCCCATGACTGCATTTTGCATTGCTGCCTGCCTGATTCCTGTCGTTTGTTGTGTAAGCAGTAACTCCTGCTTCAGGTTGTCCTGTTCCTGGATGACCTTTTCTCCTTCTGCCAACAATTCCAATATTTCTGCTTCTGCATTCCTCACAGATTGCTGTTCCTTCAGTAATTCGTTCAATCTGCTGGTGTTGGATGCTGAGCCAGTGCTGTTAATCCAGCGTTGATGTCCCATAGGTGTTGCCTGAGCTGGGTTTCGTTCATAGTTTCTGTATTTTTGGCTTCAACATTCTTGAATTCCAATTATAACATGCTGGTTCGCGTGATATTGCAAGTCGGTCATGAGGAACCTTCTGACATTTTGACTGTGATGTTGAGAGGCAGCGGTGAGGAGGTTGGCGGCAGTACAGCGGAAGCGAGTTCTTTTACTCAGGTAGTCTGTTACCTGGTCGGTGTTTTCCTGGATTTGTTGAATTGCTACATCCACTCCTGCTTCTAGAAACAGACTAATCATCTACCAGAAGAACACCTCGTGTTTACTGGGTGTTGATAGGATAATCAATGGAGTTGGTAATGGGGCTGGATGTAACTCTCGATCCACTTCCATTCTTTTGTTTGCCTTCCACTTGTTATAATCCGTCCATGAAATCGGACTCTCAATGTATTTCTGTGTTGCTTCAATTGTGGATTCCGATTTCATGGTTTGAGTGTCTGCTGCTCTTCTGATTGTTGTATGTGTGCCTCCGCAGGTATGTTCGGAGTAGCACGGTTCTTTGTCCTAGCAGCTGACGTGAAGGCCGTAGTACTCAGTTCAGAAGTTTTTGAAAACTGGATCGTCGATTTGGAGTCCTCCGCTGTTGCTTGCAGCTTTTGTCTGGTAGCTATTCCAGGGGGAAAGCGCCTGTGGTTCGTCCCAGAAATATGCGTCGAGTGGTTCTTCAACTTCGAGAATGATAATGTCGATACTATCGAATGCGTTCAATGGTGCTTGTCCAAAAAGATTGGTGGTTTGTCCAGCTAGATCGAGGAAATTCATTCGAGACTGTTCAGGTTTGTTGCTATTGTACGCCCGCATTTACTCGATAAGCTGGATTCTTCTCGTCGACATCTCCAGATCCAAAGTACGCAAATGTGTCTCCAGAAACTGTGTACCTTTAACCGGTTTGCGAAGTTGCCAACAGATTTAAACACCAGGTACTGAGGATTGCAAGGATTGTGATGAAAGTAACAGCCGCTTCAGTGATAATAACGGCACATATACTAAATTATAACTAGTACAATTGATTGTAGACTCGTTCTTCTGTCAACGTTTCAACGCTTGGAGTTATAAGGGTTATCAAAACCAAACACCCAGTGCAGTGACTGCGGGTACTGCATAACACACTAGAGGCTCGAATTCCGGAATCACAGAAGTGAACAGAAGTTGATGCTGAAGCTATTGATTGTTTGGAGACAAGGGAACGAGTGAAGAACAAACCAATTGTCTGCAAATCCGTCGTTCTTATATTCAGCTCATGCGACCGTCGTCACCTTTACTCACTCGTTCCAAAATTCTTCCCAACTTCACCCAACTATGTATGCAACCCTTTCAGACCGTAGCTCACACCATAACCACCACACTATATTTACAACGCAACCATCAAAACCTGATTCCTTCCATCAAAACCTGTTCTTCTTTCTTCAAAACCAGATTTCTTCCTTTGAAACCTGATTTCTTCCATCGAAACCTGTTTCCCTTTGTATTCCCATATATGCTTCACCGATCCATACTCCTCCTTGATCCTCACTCGACACAACTGTGACATCCGCATTGAAGGGATACAATCATGATATATCAGTATCGCGAGGTATATTCCTGTCAAATCAGCACAAATGCCAGCTTTAACAATCAAACTGAGTGCAATTGTGCAATACGATACATAGTCTGCATGAGTAAAAGTGAGTACCAACAGAATGTCAATGATTTTTGGTTACATGATTTTGGACATAGAATGGAACAGATGCCATACATTCTTTCAATTGGCATATAGTCGGCCTTTATTGTCAAATGAATGGTAAGCAGTTGATCCAAGCAGCTACTGAATTGAAAGAATCAAATTATGATTTATCCATATCGTGAGGTATATTCTGGTCACATCCGTATGGAAGCCGGATTGAAAATTGAATAGAGTGCAATCATGCGACAAGACATTTAAACTGCTGGCGTAAAGGTAAGCATCAACGGAGTGTCCACAATGTTCATACACACAACATCTCTAGTGTATGGGGTTTCTTCAGCTGCACTGATTTCATTGTAGTTTTGACTGCCTTTATCAACAAATAAGTATTACTGACATACTGTCCATCATTTCTTCCTACGAATGGTCTGTGGAAGCAGGTATATGAGATATCCAGAAGTCATATCACAAATCAATATTTTTGATGGCAGTTCTGTTCAAAGTCCTTCTTATTCTGCTTTTATATTCACTTGAAACACATCTTCAATGGCTGCTGCAATGAGCATTGATATATCCTCACTCAAAGTAATGTACTTCAGTAATTATGAACGTGTGTTTATACGACAATTGACTGATCAAATATTGCAAATGGTATTCGTTAAATGGTGGACCTCCATGAATGTGGAAACAAAAACAACAATTGTGTGGATTGGCTTCCAGCATGCAGCAGCATGGCGATTCTACAATCATTGTACAAAAACTGAAAATAGCTGCCCCTGTATTATTTGTATTGGTTGTCACACAGTTCTGAAATATTCATAAGAGAATGGAACAAATACTTTGATAAAACACCGCAAATCAAAGACATACAAAGCAGAGCTGAGTATGTCAACAGAATTGGATGGCACATTATTGACGGGTACGGCTGGTGATGGGCGAGCTATAGTTGTACACAAGAAGAAAGGCAGTCATGGTACTATGGTGGCAAGTGGTTTCCATCAAATACAGGCTGATTGAGATCCCTGACCATACTGACAATTTTAACAGATAGAACATGCACAACTGGGAGATAATTACTTTACAACTCCTGAATTCAACCAAGAAACCTGGAACCACTATTCAATGCTAGGATATGTTTCTGCTCACATACTATGGAATAATATAACGAATCTGGAGTCAGAACGAACCTTCAATACGTTTCAACGCAATATGATTCTTCCCTCTGCCAGTACTCTCTGCAATATTTGCCAAAGAAAATACTCCCGCACAATTGATGCAATCAAAAAGCAGTTGCCGATGACAAATAAAGTCAGTATAGGGTTAGATGGATAGACATCAACCAATAAATTGGCGATTGTGGTGGTCATTGGGTATTATATTGATCTCAACTGATCCATTCAAGAAACACAGCTTGCATTCGATCAGGTTGGTAGCCACTTTGATCTAATATTTTGTTCCACTGACAAACAACTATAGGTTGAAGCCAAACACACAGGTGAGCAACTGGCTGAGCTTTTCAAGAATGTACTTGAACGTTTCGGCCTTGCAGATGGTCAATTGCTCGGTTTAACCACTTTTAATGCCTCATCCGGCTATTGAATGACTTGAGAACTACAATGGACACTCGAAATCTATAGAATTGAATGGTCGGCATTATGAAATCATATACCATGCATGGTACATATCATTCCACTTTCATTCAGGGTATTTTTGAGTCGTCTGGGGGTGGAAGGTGGAATGAAGTCATGGGAAGTGAATGAGTGTGACACGCAATTTGGAGACAATGCGAGGGCGGCATTGACCAAAAGCCAAATGCTGCAGAAGTCCAGAAATGCAAGAATCTCCAAAGTGGCAGCCATGACACCTGAATTAGCTGAGATAATTAATCAGATCGTTACGGCATGTTATCTACACTTTGATTCTGAATACTGACTCTTGAAATAGCCGAGAATGCTTGCGGTGTTGATTACTCTGACTCCTGGAAAACATAATGAGTTTTTCATCTGCCAGAAATCCACAGTCACAATTGCAGTACTGTCTATCATAGATGTAAAAATACAGTGCAATTCAACTCTGGAATCACTTGAATGGGCATACAGATCGCAAGAGCTTACACATGAGTTGCGTAAAAATCCTAATTACCATGATTACCAGCCTTCATTTACAACTGATGAGGAATGGATTATTGTCAAACACATACTGGAGGTACTAAGACCATTTTGTTACAGGACATGTTGGATGTTGAAACAGCGTATATTTGCCTTACACCATGTCATCACATTATACCATAACATATTTGATAATCTAGATATGATAATGCGTGCTTTGGCAAAGAAGAAAACTCAGTGGAAAGAGGATCTGTACTTTGCTTTGAAGTTTGAACACCAAAAGCTGTCCAAATATTACTCCAAAGTAACACCAGAGATGGGCATCCTCTTCATTCCAGCACAAATTCTTGATTTTTTTGGAAGTTGCGATCATTTTGGAAGTGGGACAAGGCTATTGATGTTACTCCTGAGGATGAGGGTTTCTTCACTGCCCAGTACAAGGATGGATTCATAAAATATATGCAGTACGAATACTGTATTAAAAACCAAATCATAACTGCTGGAAAACCTCAAACAGTACCAAATCATAACTTCTTCTCCTCCATATCTTTGTTGGGGCCAGGTCAATCAACTTATGATCCATATGATTTGTCCTGTGATAGTGGGTATTCAATACCTGCAAATACAGCAGAATGCACTCCCAGGTGCAGCGATCATGCAGCACGTTTATTGACGGCCACTATACTCGATTTGAATTCACCACCCAAGATACCTAAGAATTGGGGACAAATGAATCCCAATCCTCATACTTATCATTCGAACCCCACCAAGATCAGCAGGGCTGTTTGGATACCCCATGTAACCGACTGGTGGAGACAGCAAGAAAAGATGAAGATAAAGTATACCAAGCTAGCCAATATAGTATGAAACATCTTCTCAATCATGCCACACAGGGCAGCCGTGTAAGCCAGCTTTTCACTTGGCCAGTATGTCATAGGGTGGAGTCAGTCAAAAACTACAGGTGAAACACATCAAGAACAAGTGGTTGTTTGGCAGTTTGCAAGAAGTAATCTTGGTCTTTTGGCTGGTGATACATCACAAATGGATTCATCAATATCTGATAATAATTTAGAAATCAAGATAGACAATATGGAAAGAAAGCTGTATCGGATGGCAAAGGTTCATGACTATTGGAGATGTGGCAGTACAGTGAAAATCTACATGCAACTCAGAAGGCATCACGCGTCCAGAATAAGCAAATGGCTGCCCTGGGTTAGATTTCTGACACTGAAGAGACAGTTAAAGCATCATGGTCAGCCTTTAAACATGATAGTGTTGCAGCTTTCAAAATGACTGAAAAATCTCCACTTCCACCATCCTTATCACAGATTGACCTCCCTGGTGGCAAAACCAAAGTTCTCAACATCCAGCGAATATGTAGGATTGACCGCCATCCTGGCCACAGTGACGATCATAGTTCTTCCAAAACTAACTCTGATACTGATGATTGGCTGTATTTGAACGGTGACTTGGATGATCCAAACAATGATGAAAATGATGGTGAGGTTGACGTTGAAGAAGATATGGACATATGCAATGATTATGATGTCATCCATGAGACAGAACAGCCATATGTATATGCGGACCCCAACATCACCGGCTTTATCAGGCCAGTCAGAAAGTCTCATGGCACAACAACTCTAATTGTTATAAACTCTACGCCTGTCAACACACAGCATGGATGCAATGAGAAAGGTAATAAGTGACTGTAGTGTGGTGATCATTATGTTATATATCTTTTGGTTTTCTGTCTCTTGTAATGGGGCATTGATATCTTTTATTTTGCATTTTTTTTGGTAACTATTGAGAAATGTTTTATATTTCACGCATATATAATGAAAAGGCTGATAGAACAATATATTAGAGAAACACAAATGCTGGGCCCATTGTGATATTATTTGTGTATTTTTCAGGTTAATTTCAATGACAAGATTAGAGTGGATATGAATATAATGTGTGAAAGTTAGGCAATAATAAAATAATGGAGATTATTGATACTAAAATATTTGTGGTGATTGACACATACCACAACATACTAGAATTTGCTACTGCTCTAGTTTAAATATTCGTGTTGGCCGTTTATATTTTTGTTACAAAGTTAAACTATCCAGTTATGACACATATTTAATATAATGTAGTAATAATATTGAATTTGACTGAAGTGAGTTTAATGACAGGCAAAATTTTAAATATGAATCACTTAATCAATTCAATTGAGAATATCAAATGTTGCATATACAATAGTATGAACCAGCTTTTGGACACATCGAACAACCCGGGAATTTGGGCAGTTCAGAAATATGCAGTCAATCTGGATCATTAATTCCAGATCAGTTCTACTGACATCCCAAACCGTTGATTTGGAAACAGGTCGGTTCCAACCTGAACCCAACCTGGAGGCTCCAGGTTGGAACCATTGGTAACACTAAGCGCAGAAGAAGGAGGCACAAGCAGAGAAGGAGAAGTAGAGCAGCCAGCCAAGACCAAATGATGGAGATACCACAGCCAGCTTGCACTGTCATGATGTACGCAGCGAGACGAATTGATTGAGCATACTCACAAGTCAATCGGAGTTAATCTGCAAAAGTTCAAAGTGTGTCAGTACTGAAAGAGGAGGAGGTGTAGGTGAAGATGGAGAAGGAGAAGTAGAGCAGCCAGTCGAGAGTGAATAATGGACATACCCCAGCAGGCTTGCACTGTCATCGTGTAATTGGCGAGATGAATTGATTGACCATAGCCACAAGTGAATTGGAGATCATCTGCAAATATTCGAACAGGGTTGAAACAGAAGGGGGGGGAGAAGTAGGAGATGTAGCGCAGTCAGTCGAGAGTTAATAATCGACCTACCCCAGTGTGCTCGCACCATCTTGATGTACTTGGCGAGTCAAATCGATTCAGCATAGCCACAAGTTAATCAGAGTTGATCTGCAAAGGTTTGAAGGGGGTCAACACTGGAGGAGGAGGTGAAGGTGAAGGCGGAGAAGGAGAAGAAGTGGAGCAGCAACTGGAGAGCCAATGGCAGACGTACTCCAGCGTGCTTCAATTGTCTTAATATTATGGGCGAGACAAACCTATTGAGCAAACCCTCTAGGGAATCAGCATTGATCTGGAAAAGTTTAAAGGTTCAGTGAGTGAATTATATTGGTCTTTGGTACGGCATATGAAATAATGTTCGAAAATAATGATTAGTTGCAATGTTGAAAGTTAGTGTTGGCAACCATCCGATTTGGTTCGTGATGGATGAAACAAAGAAGGGATTTGACTCAAGATTGATCCGAGATTTGCAAATGTCCACTGGTTTGTCACTAAGCGGTTTGCGAACCATTGCATTATGAACACAAAGACGTATGCAAGTTTCTGGCCAATCGGCTCGAAATGTTTTTCATCTTGTAGTACATGAAGTTACCTACCGGATGAAATGAAATTGAAGCTGTTCGGACAAGAACTCGCATACTTATTTTCATTTGAAAATTGAGGGCGAATGAGGTGGGGATTGAGCGAAAATCTTGGCATGAATTCGGTTTGAACAAATCAAACCGGTTTGTCATTTCTTATGAACCCCTGCAGTTCGTTGCGAACACCTGTGGGTGAAATTGTGAAGGAGACAATGGTGCAAATAAAGGATGGAGTGAGTAAAATATGGGTTCAGGGGTAAGAATGGTTGTCAGGGCGATGGTAATGGTGATGGTGATGATTATAGTGATTATGGTGGAAATAAAGAATGGAACAACTAACATAAGACTTCAGGAGTATAAATGATTGTCAGGGCCATGGTGATGATGATGGTGATGGTGATGGTGATGGTGATGATGGTGGAAATAAAGGATGGAGCGAGTAACATAAGACTTCAGGAGAATGAATAATTGTTAGGGCCATGGTGATGGTGATGGTGATGGTCATGGTGATGGTGATGGTGATGGTGATGGTGATGGTGATGGTGATGGTGATTGTAATGGTGACGATGGTGGAAATAAACAGTGAAGTGAGTGAAATAAGGCCTCAGGGGTTGAAGAATAGTGAGAAAATTCACTAAGTCCACAATCGAGAGGGACAAATTGTACACTGGTGGTGATGAAAACCTCAAAATGAGTTCTTCCAATGAGTGGATCATGCCATTGTCAGAGAGTGTTCACCGATCAAGTGCATCATTTGCTCCATCAGCAAAAACACGTCCGAAATTCTGAGGTTTCCGGGGTTTCTGCCAGGTTTTTGAGGTTTCTGAAATTGGCTTGTGCGATAATTACTTGAATGACATTTCTGACAAGTTGTTGACGTCGCTAAGGCATGCGATCATAGGGCTTTGTCGCTGAAGTCTCTCTGTGCACAGAGCGATCTCTTCGTTGCCATACAACTTTGTTAACTTATTTTGACGTTTTTGGACATCCCAATTGAGTTCTTGCCTCACACTTACATTTTGATTTCGAGATATCTATATTATTTTTGTTTTACACAATCTGTTTTATTACAATTTCTTCACATCCAAACAAATACATCACACATTGCACCACATAGTTCAATTATTGAATCCTAAAATATTCATCTGCTTTCGATCCTTAGATAATAGACAATCTCAGCAATGTCAACAAGCTTCCAAAAATGTAATTTGAGTAAATATTGTAAGGGCCAATTTCAGAAACCTTGGAAACCCAGTAGAAATCTCAGAAATCTCAAAAACCATAAAGTGTTTTTGCCGATGCAGGGGTTGGGCTATTGGTGGTATGGAGAAACCCGTTGTGGTTGGAAGCAATGGCCGAGGTTGTGGCGGTGGTGTTTATGGAGTTGCCCTTCCAATCCATGGAGGTGCAACTGCTATTGCCTTCAGAACAGCCACAATGATGACAGGGTAATAAGCTGAAACAGAGCAGAATGTGGCGATAGAGTCATTGCTATTTAATTGAATTGCACTATATGGCCGCACAGAGGATTTGCCTGGTTTGACCAGACACCCAAGAATATAATTGACATCCATGGTGGGACATAGGCAACTTACAGCATCAGGTAAAGCCTTCATGGTGGAATTCTCGACTCATGAGAGATGCCATCTGGTTACACTGTGGTGTTCGAAGATATCGTCCCAAGAGTCGTTGCCTGCTGGGTAGATTTCAGGGTCAATGATGCAGACCCTGAAGGTGTATGTGAGGTTTGGGGCAGTAAGGATGGCATTGGTCAAAATGTTATCCAGTTTTCATTTCTTCTCAGGGACATTGGCAACAATGGTAGGTGGCGAGCCATGTTTGTGGAATAGTAGATTGAGCTGCAGTTATCCAGAATACCAGCTGCCTTTCTTCAGATGGGCTTTACCACATTTGAAGCCGTTGTCACAGGAGTCGGAGTCAGAGTCAGAGTCAGTGTTGGATTTGGTAGGTAGGGGTGGGTATTGGTTGTGGAACCGATGCATTTGGACCTGAGTTTTGTCAAAATAGTCCTGGAGAAATAACTGGAACCAACTCCACTATTCAATCTGTCATTGTTGTGTTGATGCCTGCGGTTTCTACATTCCCTGAAACAGTTTTCAGTACCTTGTAGTCACTGGGTCCATGAAAAGGATATCATACATCAAATGAATTGTTGCATCATTCTTGACAACATGAGTGGCATACATCCGAAGAAGGCCGCGAATGTGCTCGTTCGTGTACTTCATCGCACAACCAGCTTGGAGTAGAATATTCTTAATGTTATTGGTTTTGGAGGGAATGGATGACATCTTGTTGGGTGGCTTTGGCATGTTTTGAGCTTTATAGAGTATTGGAGGGGTAAAGCAGGGTTGCGGTTAATGTGTGTAAAAACAATAAACAGAGAAAATAAGTGAAGATGGAGAAGATAGAAAGGATGGAGAAGAATCTAAACAGTGGGAGTATATGGCAGTATATATACAGTATAAAGTGAATGATGCATAGTGCTAGAATTGTGGGAGCGACTTGCAGGAGGCCTAAAGTGTTGGTGATATCAAATATCCTACTTGAAAAGGAGCTTTCCAAGTTGTGAGTCACAATTGGCACTAATCTTCCAGCCTTAATCATGCTCAACATGGGGTATTCGACCTGGGGAGCTATTTGAAACACTTCTGGAGTCTTGTCAAGTGATTGTCTGGTCAAAGTGTCAAAATCTGTCCGTTTGAGTCCCTACCTTACAGTGGTGACATCAAGTTCCAACATAATGATGCAGTGTGGGTTCATTAACAGTTGGGACATGCCATTTCAAGTGAAACAAGTATCACCAGCATCTGTGACGGTGCAGTGACCTCCGGGCACACTGGTTTCGCATGGTTCCATGATGTCATGGACTCTGAAAACAAGTCTTGGCACAAGAAATGAGTGAAATCGCATGTTTTCCCCCAAGGTTTGCCCAGTCAAGTACACTAGCAGCCGAGATGTACTTGCAGCCAAGTGCATATACATCCCAACCATAAGTTCCAATCCACTTTGAACAGCAAGTGCACTAGATCGGGGTGATGCTCCAAGAAATACATGTCTTGGTATAAAAAGCAAAACGAGTGATATCATGTGTTTTTGCCTGAGTTTTGCCATTCAAGGGCATTAACAGTCCAAATACACTTGCAGTAAAGTGCATTTTGAGCCCAAGCGCACAGTCAAGCCTGCATTGAACTGCAAATGGACTAAATGTAGGAGATGCTCTTAGAAATACCAGTTGTATGGACAATATCCCAGCCTTGACGAGCCTTCATGGCATTACATTTGATTCCACTACCCTTACATGGCAACGACCCATGCATGGCAATTTTCAAGACATTCGGTATTCAGCTCTCAATATGTTTTACACTGTGTGCACCATGGCTCCCATACAAACTTTGAATGATTTGTATCCTGTATGCTTGAAACCTTACAAGACTGACCTGTGACTGTACCAACGCATTCGCAACAATCATTCTTGATATCGCGCCCAATGCCTTGAAGCAATGACAGACTTCAAGCCACTTGAACATGTTCAAAAAAACTTCCAGCAATGCATTCATAATTCTCTGAGTGGATTTTACGCTAACATAACCACCTTGACCTTCCCGATACGTTTCCTCCTTTGCATACAACTTCTTTTCCAGAACCATCTTGATTGGATTCCCACACAATTGCCAACTTCTCATATTCCGATGCCAGTGCCACTGTTGCATAGGTTCTGATCAATGACGCGCACAATGCTGAGCAATACTTTGACCACCATTTCCATCTGTTTGATAGTGAGAAGGAGTACAATTTCACAGAGCTTGTTACATGGAAAGGTCTTCCCATAAGTGACATTGACTACATACTGCAGGGTAACTGCGGCCTAAAGATGAGTGAATATGATTCTCGGAAATCAAATTACCACCTCCGCCAGATCATCGATGCAATGCAGGATGGACTCAGTCATGCCTTCTGGAAGCAAGCTACATTACAGATGGCATGGAGTGTGCAGCATCCAGATGCAATCGAGTTTTGGCACCATAATATTATAGATTGTGCAAAATTGTTACTCCGGCAGCCAGCATATGAGGAACATCTTACTTATACTCCAAAACGTTTCTTCAATGATTCGGGGCACCATGTTTACAATGAGATGTATACTGGAAATTGGTGGTGGGATGAGCAGGTAAGCTGCCTTTTAATGCCATTTATAATGCGCACAATTATGTAGACAACATTACCCGCCAGTGGCACGCTGGTGCCGATTCAATTCATGTCCAATGCCACACACCTCACAAATTTCTCATCTGACAAAAACGTATGGCCAATATATATGATGATTGGCAACCTATCAGCAGCTGCACAGATGAAGCACAAAATGCACAGCATGTTGTTGGTCTCTCTTTTGCCCATTGCCATCAAGATGCATGATATCCCGTTCAAAAGAAGAAATGCTCAGAGAGAACATAATCGTATGGTCTCTCAGAACATGCTACAGCATGTGTTGGAACCCTCACTCAAGGTTGGGACTCACACATTCTATGTTCACTGTGCAGATGGCAACTTTAGATATTGTTATTCGACACATGCTGGATGGATGGCCGATTACGCCAAGCTCCATGACCTTTCAACATCAAGAATGGTATATGCTTCTGGTGTGAATGCCCCAAGTTGGTGATGGGTAATCTACCCCACCAATATGAGCGACATGACCTCTGGGACCATCATATGTATCATATGATTTCCGATTCAAATACACTTCTCAGCATTGCCAAACTCAAATGCCTTCATGTGAATCCCGGCTTCAACATTTTATGGGATTTCAATTGTATCACAAGTGATCTTCCTTAGCCTGATCTGCTCCTTACAATGCAAATTGAAATGTTGCAATACCTTCTGATATGGCTTCACGAGTTTCTAACGCAGCATCAGTGGCTGGACAAGTTCAATGATTGTTGGCTCTCGGTGCCTGCATATCATGATTTGAAGATGCCAAGATGTGCATATGGGGAGGTTTCGCATTGGAATGGAGGAGAAATCAAGATGATGATACAATTCCTGGTGGGTGTTGTACCCAATACACTGTGGGAACCAAGCCCCTTTCAGGGTAGTGTTTTTGACTGTGCAGTTGAGTGCTCTTGCTCTCATATTGAGTTCTATTTCCATTGCCAGTATGACTCTCACGATGATGAAATACTAGACATTACAGATGATGCTCTACATTGCTTCTGCGATTCATAGGATGTGTTTCAACAATTCACAGCTGGCAAACAACTTGCAGCAGACACCAATGAAAGATGTTCAGTAGCTGGTGCCATGTGGGATGCTGAGATGAATTCTGTAGCCAACAAGACAATAATGGCAGCCTTTGGACAGTACATGCATGACACATGGAAACATATTATCGATACAGAAATGGCTGAATACATTGAAGATGGTTGCAATTTCAACTGTTCCAAGATCCATCACATGCCACACATCCAAGCGCAGATCCAACGATACGGATCTCATAAACAGTGGTCGACAGAGATCAGGGATTGCACTCACCAGACGCAGATTATGGACAGGTTCAATGCTTCAAATATGACTGATCATTACTATACTCGGATGATTTACTCCTACCTTCAGAGTGATGCATGCATTGTCAGAAAGCCTAATTGGGACGCATGGAATCGTAAACAAGATGCTCCACATGCGATGATGGACGTGAAGATGGAAGGAACCACTAGATGTTGTTTTTTGAGGTTCATATCTCCCCAGCAGCACAAAGCGAAAGAGAAAGTCATGAACTTTCAAGGGCTCTTGAAAACAATCAGTGATGATGTCCTCCAAAATAGACTATATGATGCCACCGATTGTATCTAACATTGCAAGCAAATCATCATCAATTCGGATGATCTCTTAAGCAGCGCTGCCACGATATACAATGAATTGGAAGTAGAATCACGCAATATTCATGGCAAGTATATCATGCAGGATCCCAGATGTACTGGAGATAAATGATGGTATTCTAGATCTGCACGCCTTGACTGAATATGGGCTCAAACGTTGCAACTTAAGGATGGGCAAAAGTTGTCTCACAAGACACTGCAGGGATGTGTGCTGTATCATATGCTTAATCTATTCAAGCTGTGAGTGATTCATCCACATTGCAAGAATACCTTTTGGCTAGCATATATTGAAGAGGCAAAGTCTGCCAATGGTGAAATGCCGAAAGGTGCATTGCAGCCTGTCAGGGTAGTGAAACACTCTTCTCAAGGTGCATATGTAGTTATCAGTGCAGGACATATTGTCGGTGCAGCCCACATGATCCCAGAGGAGCCCATTGTGTCAAAGTCAGAGAATAAATGATGGATAGTCAATACTCATACATATTTATCAGCCTGGAATGATATTTATTATATGCTATGGGATGAGTTGAATTCAGTGGTGAAAAGGGTATAAACAATGTTCAGAAGTATAAATAGATTGATTGGACTTAATCCAGACTACATGGCTAAATGCAGACAGTATAGTGATATATATAGTGCATAGTATCATCATTACAATGCACAGAGCAGTGTTGCCACCATGCACCAAGCACCAATTTCAATGTTCAGACAAAACACACAATAAATTAAACATCTGAAGGTATCCAGCACAGTGATATGCGACCGTGTGAATCCATAGTACCTAGAAATGTTTTTGCAGTGCCTCATATCGTATTATGTTGTATTTACATATCACACTGCCTCCGGGGGATCCAGGGGCTCCAGGCACCCAACCGTCACCTGGAGTGGTGGGAAAGTCCGTCCCCACCACTGCTGGCACTAGTGAGTTCGGAGATGTCAGGGGTGTGGTAGTGCTAAGCAGTATATATATACAGGAGTGCCGGTTGATAGAGACAATCAAGCCTTTTCAGCACACCAACCCGAGCTTTTTATCATCTCTAATGTGTGTTCAAATGTTCGAATTTGCGAAACCACTAACTCAGTAGATTTTCCATCTTTCCCTGACTGGGCAACATTTCACACTTCCACCCTCTTCCTACTATCCTGGAACCGAAACCGTCTTCTTTGGTTGATTCATCCGAAAAACTTTCAAAGAGCGATGAGAAGGAGGTCACTGTCAATTTCTCCTTGAACACACCCTGCAAATCGCCGCAAATGGATCCTAAAGGTGGATTTTGGCTCGGAAAGCTGAGTACCGAATAGTGGGGGAAAGAACCCCTCAACTACATATAAAACGGCAAGCACCAAGCAAGGCACCACCTATACACGGAGACCATCAGCACTCACTGTACACCAGGACGAAAAACAAAGCACCGACTTCATACCAGGACGATAAGCACCAACTTTACAAAAGGATGAAAACCGAAACACTGACTTTATATCATGACAACAAGCACCAACTTCATACCAGGACATTGAGCACCAACATCATATTGGGACAACAAGTTTCGACTTTAAACCTGGATGACAAGCACTGACTTCATACCGGAATAATAAGCACCAATTTTAAACCATGACGACAAGCACCAACTTTGTACAGGGACGACAATCAATGCGCTGCCTTAATAACGGAACGATATAACTCGGACTTTATACCAGAACCTATCCTGAAGGCACCAACCACATAACCAGGACACATTTTGAATCCGTTCACTAACCGGATATTGAGTGGCTGGAAGGTCAGTCTCAAAACTTGCGAATAGAAATGATGATGCTGAAAGAAGGAGCTCCAAACCTAAGTACTAAACTTAGTACGAAATGAAATTATCCAATGGCCAGCTCTGGAAACCATGGAATTGAAATGATGATACTAAATGAGGGTAAGAATATATCTGGAACTAACGACATATAGAAAAAGAAAAGAAAATCTACCCAAGACACTTACAATAAAGGAAAAGGAGGTAGCAAGAAGAACATGTGGAAGAAGAGATGGCCAGACTACATTACCAAACTGTCCTCTCACACTCAAAATGGAATTGCCAAATCACCCTTCCGAAAATCGCACAAACATACCGCTGCTGCTACCACCACCACCTCAATGTTCAACATGTCTGACCATGCCCATGTCAATTGCACTTCCATGACCAGCCTGAGAGAGGCCAGCAGTTCCACCCCCGCCAATGTCTCCTCCGGCCCTAGGGACACTGCCAGCACCAACGGTCCGAACTCTATTCAAGACCAGAAAAACTTCGTCGAGTCTGTTGTTGTTGCACTTGCCAAAGAGAAAAACAAAATGCCCCACCCAGAAACCATGGGAGCCCCGGTTGTAGGTGGGGCTGACGTCACCAAGTTCATCGAAGCATACAAAAGCCTCTACTCTCGCACAGGTGCAGACCCATCCAGGGAGGATGTCATCTCCATCTTCCCATATTATTGCTCCAAAACAATTCAGGAAAACATTAAAATAATGAAAGGGTATCAGGAAAGAGGCTGGAAGAAATTGAAATGGGAACTCAAAGACACCTGCAGACATACCGACAGCTGAGTGTATATGTTCACGAGAATGTAGATGGAAAGACTGCGCACAGATCAACTGAAGTGAGGAAATGTTGGATTCAAGGCCTGTATCTTAGTCTATGACAATATCAGCTGAGCCAAGGTTTCAAAGGGTACATTGCACAAGTTTTCCCAAGTCGAAACACTGGTTGGAGGACTCCCAAATGATCCAAAAGCCAAGGCTGTTGTGAAACCGAAATTGGAGACCCGGAAGCCTGAGACGTTCCAGTACAACTGCCTCCACAAATACATTATCAACGAATGCATTACGGTTGATGCCTGTGCTCTGCTAGAAACTGATAACGCTCTTATGACACTGGAAATTTCAGCGTACTTCATTTCCACCGGAGCTACACTTGGACAGATCCCCATTGTAACCAGCATAAGTCAAGAACATGAACCAAGCACCGCCACTTCCACTGCTGACACCACAACACTGAGTACAGAATCAACTGCAACCAGAAAACAGAAGGAGACCATCGACACAAAAATGAACAACATGATGAAGGCTTTTGAGGCTTGGACATTCCAACTAACCAAGGCAACCTATCCAAGGCCTCAATATACCAGATATCAAATGGCTAGGACCCACGCAATTCAAGCCAAGAATCCACTGATATACCTTCTGCAATTATATGAACAGCATATGAATGCCCGGTCTGGGCCAGGATACTGTCGACCTGCAATGCCAAACTACCAACAGTACCATGGGGAGCGGTTAGGCTCTTGCATTTACCATGATGAACTAGGGCATATCCAAACATTCTGCCCTGACATCCAAACCAACCAACAACCAGGTATCATCTATCTTAATCAGCAGAGAACATTTACCCTAGGGCTACGCAGAGGGAGAGGTGGAGAAATCTCTGGATACCGGCCAGAGCGAAGATTCCTGTCGATGAAGGACTATGCTTGAGATGTGGCTCAGCAGTAGCAACCAGTTGCATCCACCCAGCCTGGAGCAGTACAGTCAGCTGCTGCTGGACCTCCACAATATATTGCAAGGTTGCAGATGTGTCAGGGAGTGAGCACTTAAGTAACGGCTGTTCGCTTGGGGATTGTTCAACAACTGTCGGAAATTAATGGGCACTACTGCAAGGAAAAAGGTAGGGAACCCCGAGTAGGTGAGGTAAGTTGAGGGGTGGAACTTAATGAAGTCGAGGAAGAAAAGAGTGATTGAAAGGAAGATTGCAGTAGAAGAAGAAGAAAGCACAGAAGGAAGTGAGACAGAATATGGAAGAGAGGCTGGCCTAGATGAGGAAGAAAGACATGGATGGCTGGCAGTAGTTTAAACCCAAGCAGGCTATGCCTTTGTGGATGACAGGAGAAAGAGGACAGAAGAAGATATGAAAGGAGACGACAAGCATGCTCGGGTGGAGGCTGAGGTCCTTGAAGTAGTGGCTAGTGTCAGCACCCAAGAGAAGCACAACATCAAGAAAGCAGTGACCTTTGGCAAAACACCCGCCAAAACCACAGCCAACTCCACTGAAAAGAAATGCTCCAAACCTAGTAAAAAGCAGACCCTGGCTTGTGATTCTGCGGACTATGAGGTTCTGAGAAGTAGTCACCTTGACTATATGGTCCTAGCTCAACAGAACAGGTAAACAAGTGAGTTAACATTCTGGCTATTGCCTGAAGCCAAAGCGATAGCGATTCCGAGAGAAAGGAATGTGCCAGCCACAACACCCACAGCTCTCAAGCAGGTCAGTATTGCTCATGTCTCCACCTTCGCTGAGAACACCAGAGACAGCTCCGGATATACTGAGTTTCGCTACAAGCGAGCCTCCCCTACAGTCCAAGGAAAGATCAAAGGATACGAGATTCCGATGCTCTTTGACGGAGAATCCAAGATATGTATGAAGAGTGAGGATGTCACCAGAGAACTGAATATTGGATGGAAAAGGGCCAACTGGAATAGGATAACTACAGATGGGAATCGCTCAGATCTCATGAAGGTGTCAGAAGCTGTGCCGATAGAAGTGCACAGAATTGTGATTCCTGTACCAGTGTTTCTGGCTGCACCTGGATCGGAACCGGTCAGTCTAGGCCACCCCTGGGAAACCTATGGCCGCAAATGTGAGAGAAACCTGGATGACAGATGTTGTAAAATGACAATCACTGCTGTCGATGGACCGGAACAAGTCACATTTGTAGCCACGTACCGGGGTGACAGGCGGGATAGATTTCCCAGCAACTCAGGAAACTACTATGCCTAGTTACAGTAAGAGCAACTAGGTGAGGGCAAGCCCAGAAAGAGGTTGATGGTGGGGAAAGAGAAGGAGTCAAGAAAGAAAGTGATATCAGTGGAAGTAAAAGACGTCAAGGGAAAAGACATAAAATGGGAAAGAAAAAAGCAAGCGAGAAGAGAAAAGAACAGGAAGACATGTTTGGCAGAAAAGAAAAGGAGATAGATGATGAAAAAGAGGAGGGAATATCTGTGGAAGTAAGAAGGATAATGGGAAGTGGAATCATTTGGAATGATGAATGGGCGTAGGAGGAAGGGGTGATGGTACAAGAGGTGGGCAAGAGGATGATGTGGGAAGAGTGGTCGATGGGCGAAGAAGTGCTATTTACAATGAGAAAGGTGACCAGATGGGAATCAACGAATTGGTGGTGGATTCCTAGAATTGATACTTCTTCGGACCTTAGTCAAATACAACCCACTCTTTCTTGTTTTGATGCAACACTAGTAAAGTACACAGTGGACGAACTCACTAGAGCTGCATGGGTACAAATTCGACACAATTGTGTCGCCAAAACAGCAAAACCCGTGCCCTTGTCAGATGGCAGTGTACCAGACGAAGGACTCAACTGGGGAGAAAAGGCTATCACTATGAATACAGATACCTCTACCTCCAAAGCCTGGGACACTTGGTTGACCCCTAAGTTTTCCACTGAAGAAAGAGGGGGATTGTTGACGACTAAAAGAATAAAAGAGTTGAGGATTGGGGCAGATTTGAAGCCAGTAGAGTAGGAGCCTTTATGAGGGATATTGTCAAATAGAGAATATACGCTTTCGTGTACCTGGCGCTGATTAGGAACAATTGGTGATGAAGTGGAACAGCGACACCAAATTACGTTTGAACCCAGTCATAAAGTCTGCAAAGATTGTGTGTTCCCCATTTCCAAAAATCTCATTCCAATAGAGAAAGAGATGGTGGAAGAACGAGTGAGACAAAAGCTATTTGAACTGCATGGGAACCATATAGAAACGCGTATTTCCTGGTACTCAAACAAGACAGGAAATAATTATTCATCATCTCGGCAGTCAGTGCGAACCATCACACTCCAGATGATGCAGGAATACTGCCCAATGTCAAGAAATTCGCAGATGCATTTGCTTGCCTCTCGATTTGCTCCTTGATTGATTTTCACTCCAGCTATGACCAGAAAGTTCCGCGGAAGAAAGCCAAGAGTAAATGGCATTCCAAACGACACAAGAGATATACTGACTGACTAGGTTGGTTCAATGAGCTACCAACTCGGTGTCAGCCTTCGTCCAAGTATTTCAGGAAATAATGAGTATGCACCTTTAAACGATCGCAGAAGTGTTTGTCGATGATATTGGAGTAGAAGGGCCCAAATCCCGATATGGAAATGAAGAAGTGCTGGGTATGCCTGGAGTGCGGACGTACGCTTTGGAGCATCTCCAGAACCTCAACAAAGTGGTAGAGGATATTGAAAGCACTGGAGTAACAATTTCGGGAGAAATGTCCGATTGGTGATGGAACGGGATAATTATTGTGGGCTTCATCTGCGGAGAAGCAGATAGGTGGCCCCAAACTTCCAAAGTGAATGAAGTGCAGAACTGGCCGCCATGCACAAACCGTACAGAATGCAGGGCTTTTGTTGGGCTTTGCACATACTACCGTATATGGATACCCAAGTATGGATTAGTCACCCAGGCATTGTTCCAGATCTTACAAAAAGACAATGAATTCAGATTGGGATCAGAAGAAATAGAAGCCATGGAAGCCTTGAAAGATGCCCTTTGGAATGCCCTGGCACTGAAGATGTTAGATGTCAGCGACAAATTCGGCCAAATAGTCTTAGGAGTCGGTGCCAGCCTTGAGGGATGGGAAGCTATACTACAACAGGAAGACAATGAAAATATACGCCACCCTCATTGGTATGAGAGTGGACTTTGGAACACCATGGAGAAGAAGTATGACAGTGGGAAGCAGGAATACAGAGGCCTTATGTGAGCATTGAAAATGTTTCACAATTATGTGTATGGTGTTTGATTCCTTGTAGAAACTGATGCGAATACACTAGTACATCAGTTGAACCTGCCAGCCAATGACTTGCCTCGGGCCTTGGTAACTTGTTGTATCACATTGATTTGGCTGTTTGACTTCGACGTGAAACACATCCCAGAGTGGCTCAATGCAGGACTTGCTGGACCTTCAAGAAGGCAACGTAGGGAAGGGGAGCCGGATCCAGACAATCAACAGGGGGACGACCTAGAATGGACAATTGAAGCCAGCCTCAGAAATGGGCGAGTTCAGCAGGGAGAAGAAAGATATACACATTAGAAACCATTTGTGGGCCTGAACCTATCACAACCGTATGAAGGGAACTGGAGGGAAATCGCAGAGTTCATGGGAAGTCTAAAGTGACCAAAAGAAAAAATCCAAAGGAAATACAGCGCCTGTGGCAAAAAGCTACAAAATATTTTGTTTCAGATGGAATACTTCAGTGGTGGCCCAGAACCAACAAATCTCCGGGGAAGGTACTAGTGAGTGGAATAGAAACAAGAACAGCAATGGAAGCAATACATGAACTGGGTAGTCATCAAGGAAGAGAAGGATTGTTGCGGAAGGTAGCCGAACACTACTGGTGGCCTGAGATGTATGCAGAGATCAGAGAATGGGTGAAAATGTGTGAACAGTGTGAAAAGATAGCACCACTACAGTATCATGAACCCTTGAAGAGTCTGACTGTCAGTCATCTGTGGCAACATGTTGGAATGGATATCTCCTATATGGCTAAGACAGAAGAAGGATTCCATCTCTTGGTCATCACATAGAATTACCTCAGCAGGTAGGCAGAGGCTAGGCCATTGAACCAAGGATTGTCAGAGAATATGGCAGATGTCCTTGATGAGAATGTAATATGCTGATATGGTACCCCCGACAGTGTAGTAGTGGATGGTGGAGCAGTGAACAAGAAATGGACAAATCTCTTGCTCAAGCGATATGGCATCAGGAAGATATCCACCACACAGTACAATGTGGCTAGCAATACAGTTGTCAAACGTGGACACCAGCTAATAGCAGATGCGTTGTCCAAAACTACTGCATACTCCGACAAGCCAGAGGTGATGTGGGTTGACCACCATCCAGTGGTGCTCAGGGCAGGCAGGATCACAGTTCGACAAACAACCGCACACTTCCCCTTTCACCTCATGTTTGGCCAGGATGCAGTGCTTCCTGTTGAACTCAACAATCCGATATAGAACACTGCGTACTGGAAGGACATCAATGATACAACCTCACTACTAGCTGCAAGGGCTTGACAATTGGAACGCCGGCGCAAAGATATAGATGCAGCCGTACATGGATTGAAATAGTGTGGGATGCTAATATACGCCATTGCGATCAAGCGGTCCAACTCAGAGCTGAAGAACTCCAGGTTAACAACCTGGTTCTCTTCCACGAAAGTAAAACCGAACAATTGCATGGGTCCAACATCGACGCGCATTGGGGAGAACCATATCGAGTCAAGGAGATAGCATCAAGTTTGGACACTTATTGCCTCACCAAATTGGACGGTTCTGAACTTGCAGGATGGATGGATGGAAGACGAGTAAAGAAGTTCTCTGCTAGGAGAGGAGGATAGTACAATGAGGAAATACCGATGCCCACAAGAGAGGAAGTCAGGGGAAATGAGGCGAAGAATTGGATGGACAAAGGAAGGGATGTTGAAGCAGTAGCAGGCCGCTAATAAGTAGATGGGAAGTGATTGCATTTAGTTCAGTGGTTAGGTTTCGAGAAACAGACTTGGGTGGAGACAGAGAATATGCATGGTATTGGGAGGATGGTAGAGGAATGAAATGTCACGCACCCAGTGCCAGTGAACCATCCATCGATAGAAATGAAAATGTATATGTGGAGAGAACGATGTGGGGAGGGGAGGAGACCATACTAGCATGTACAGTTCATAAGAGATGAAGACTTGAAAGAAGAAGATGATACCCAGTTGCCAAGACCCACAAAACTCGTGGAATTACAAAAAGGGAATAGTTGGAGAAACGGCTGCCGTGCATTGGCAGGCTTAAACCTCAATATACAAAAATCTCGTAGTACTCTCTAAACAATAACAACAACCAGCATCCCTAGGTTGAATCTCAAATTCACTGCCTGATCTGAAGATGACAAGCATATTGAGCTCTTTGAAATGGTACAAGTTGTGAAGACAAAGGGGAGTAGAAAGGGAAAATATGGTGGGAAATGGCAGGAAGGTGCTAGAAACGAAGCAAAAAGAAAATCAACACCAAGAAAAGCTCAAGGTATTTCAAAAGCTCTCCCCACCTCTCAGTGAACCCCAGAAGCTTCGCTGCAACAAATCTCATCAACCGTGCCCACACAATTGACTGCACCAATTTGAACAGAGAATTCATTCGAAATCAAGCCCTCAACTACAGCCAAAAACATGACGTTCACTCCAGTCAATGAGACCTCCAGCACTGCTGCTGCCATACAGAAAACCACACTCTGTAGCACCATCACCATCAGGACAGCTGGGAGCTGCAACACTGATGTCGATCAAACCTTAGCCACCACCACCAGACACAGAAATGTTGCCTCTCCAGCAATGGTGGCCGCTGAGACCACCAATTCTGCTGAGTCGCATTCCGCCAAGTTGTTTTCAACCAAGTCGCCTCCTGCCAAATTCTTCCCCATTATGGACTTCATCCCGGCAACCAGCAAAGCCACCATGGACCTTGTACCAGCAACTCTTCTGTTTCAGTCGCTAGAAAACTTGGGTGACAGTTTCATCCCGGACAGGCACCTGGACTCCATTCAAGCAGCAGTAGCGATCGCGGTGGAAGAACTGAACCCACAAGATTGGTCAAATCTCATGGACGGCGTATACAAGCTGTTCACTGATATCCACAAGGTTTCGAATGCAGAAGTTGCATGGCTCCCAAAGTTCAAGGAAGACAATGCAGTGTGGAGTGAGCTAGGTTACAAGAGATACTACGATTACCTGAGGACAATCGACAGCTCTGGCCAGGTAAGAGAGATGGTACAGCAACACAACACTCTACAGAAAAACCAGGACCCTGTGACGAAAAAGCTGGAAGATTACTGGCCGCAGAGCCCTAAACTCTTGGAGCTCCTGAGTCAAAGTGATGGCAGTGAGAAATGGTTATGAGTGACAGCCCTAGCCAGCCAAACCACCAAAGACCTCGAGTTAGCCAAATGGTGACTTAACTATATATATGTCTCCTGCATCATCAAACTGGGATGGAAATTGAAGGCGAATAAAGGGTATACATTTGAGGACTTCAAAGAGGCCAAGACTGTAGTGGAAAAAGAATGTCCGGTCGTTGACGAAGGGATAAATCTGAGCAAAATGGGTATTAAGTCAGGCCGAAGGCTTGTAGTTCCGATTGTATTTCACCTGTTCAAGAAAGATAGAAGCCACCACCACTGCACGCTCTCGCCATCAGCTCCGCGCACTAACTGGCCAATCGCCTCTACGTCACCTATTCTACATTTTTCCACTGTACCTACCGAGGAGGACAAACTGAGGGATCCATCCCCTGAGATAACTGACACCCTAGATATGACTCCAGATAAAGTTAATGAAGTCATCAATATCGTTGACGAGGCTACCTGAAGTGGCAACGATTCTAGCCAGACGGCTGTCACCCTCACACCGGTCAGGACCAGAGCTTCTCTCAACAGAAAGAGACAGGAATGATCACCAACCCCACACCACACAGAGGCCCAGCAAATCGATGGATACGATGCGGTTATTACCTGTTCCCACTATATCAAGTCCAATTTCAGGTACACCCACCAAGTGGGTGAGGAAGAACGAATGCCAACCTACCACGGCAGGGATTCATTGGAAGCACAGGGCGCTTATCATCTAAAGGGCAATCAACCAGGAACACAATGTATTGCAGGCTGCCATGTATCAAGTTTCATCAGTGATGGTTGCTATGAGGGATGCGGTAATCAGGGCTGAAGCAACACTTTGAGAAGCCTTGTACGTATTGAACAAGCAGAGAAAGAGGGAAGATTGAAGGAGAAAGTGAACACAGAAAGAGTAAAAGTTCAGGGGATATCTTGGGTTTTTTTTGGATTTTCTTTTGGATTTTCTTTTGGGTTTTGTTTTGGACTTTCTTTTGGGGTTTCTCTTGAGTTTCCTTTTATGTGGCATGATATTGGTAAAGGATAGAAGTTTTGCTTTGCACAAAGGGCCAGGGAGGTATTCTGGTGAGGAAGTCCATCCCCACTACTACCGGCACTAGTGAGTTTGGAGATGTCGGGGGTATAGTAGTGCTAAGGATTATATATATACTGGAGTGCCAGTAGATAGAGACAATCCAGCCTCTTCTGCACTCCAAACCGAGGTGTTATTTTCCCTGATGTGCATTCGAACATTCGAATTTGTGGATCCACTAACTCAGTGGACTCTCCTTCTTTCTCTGACCGGGCAACCTTTGACACTCCTACCCTCTTCCTACGTTCCTCAAGTGAAAACCATTTTCTTCGATAGATTCCTCCGAGACGCTTTCGAAGAGCAATGAGAAGGAAGACAGTGCGAATTTCTCCCATGACACACCCTGCAAATTGCCACACTTGGTGTGACGAATACACTGAGGTGCAGGGATTTTTTTCCAATGTTTCAATTATTCCGAGCATTTCATTATTGCCTTTAACTTTGAATTGTTGATTGCATAGTTCGCTTTAGTGGGTGAATATTTTGTGGAGCAATAGGCGACGGGATGTAATAGTCCGTTATTGTCATGTTGAGAGCGAACTCCAGTGGATATGGAGCTTGAGGTTGCAGCTGCTAGGACTATTTTCTTTTCATAGTCGAAGTGGGCTAGTACTTGTAATGTTGTCAATACTGCTTTGAGTTTGGTGAATACTCTTGTTTGGTCTGGTCCACATAGGAATGGTACTAACTTTTTCATAACTTCAGTTAGAAGTTGTACTATTCTGCTGTAGTTGTGAATAAACCTCCATAACATTTTGCTGATTCCAAAACTCCCTGAACTTCCTTCAATTTGATTAGAGTTTTCTAATTTTGCGCTGCAAGACCCTTTTTGAATCCATCTTGATTCCATTCACTCCAACTATTACTTCCCCAAATTAAACTTTCAATTTGTGGAACTCCTATTTCTCCACCTTCAGGTTTTGTCCAGCTTCTTTGAGCATTGCCATCACAGATTGGATATGTTTCTTCCATTCTTTCAGATCATGACTGTAGATATGAATATCATCTAGAAATACCTTGCAGAATATATCCAAAAAGGGTCTGATGTTAATGATGAATTTCTGAAAAGATGCTGGTCCATTGGTAAGTTCAAATGGCATGACCAACAATTTGACAAGTCCAGAGTGGATCCTGAGAGCTGTTTTCCACTGATCTCCTTTGACCATTTTAATCATATTGTATGGATCAAGCCTATCCAGATCGGTGATTCAGTGGGTCTTTAAGAATCTTGACGAGGTTTCTTGGGTTGGAGGTAATGGATAATAGTTTTTTATTGTTCCTTGATTTAATCCTTGATATATAACACAAAGCCTTGGACCTCCTCCTGGTTTGGATACCAAGAGTATCAGGGCTTCACATGGTGATGAGAATAATTATATTAATTCTTTCAACAAATTCTTTTCGATCTATTCCTTTTAAACCTCCAGTTTTATTGGGATTGAATGTAAATTGTTTTGGACGATGGTAAAAATCTTTCCTGTAATACGAAATTATTGTTATATGGCGGGTGCAGTGGTAGTTGTGCTGCAATTATCTTGTTGAATAGTGTAAGGAACTCATGGTCTTCTTCAGGAATCACTTCCTCACGAAGTTTTTCCTGTATATCTTTTGCCCTAATGCCTTGTTCATTTCTTATCAGGTAACCGCATAGGCTTTGAGCTTGTGCTTCTCAATTCTCTTCATAACAGGGGATGCCATCACTGCATATATGTCCAGCCTTGGTTTTTTCAGGTCTGTTGTTATTTTCATATGATCTCCCTATATAAATTCACTCAAGTGGTATTGATAGTGTTGCTGGCAGTAATGAGTTTCAAAGCCTATTCTTCAGTTGAGGAATCTGATTCTAATATCATAGTATTGTAACTATGGAAGTCATAGCAGTATTGGATATTATCCTAGTTTAGTTACAAATGCTGGTAGTTGTTCCTGATACTCTTGTGTTTCTAGTTTTAATTTAGCCATGGTTGTAGTTGTTCCTGATTTAATGGGCCTTCTATCTATTGCTTCCAGTTCTCTTGGCTCTTTCAATCCTTTTTCTTCCAATATATGATAGTAAACAAAATCATTACTTACAAATGATATTTCTATTGCTCCACATTTTATCTATGCATGTATATGAATGGTTTGTTTTGTTGATGTTCAAAGAGCACTTCATGACAACATGCTTCCATTCCATCACAGATTGATTTATTTCCATCCTATCAATTGAATAATATAAAATGATTAAACTACAAATAACAATATTAAACAAAGGAAATTCATGCCCAGTGCAATGCCCATGCTGATTGTATTGGTCCAAACTTTTCCCTCTTCCACTTCCTCTGCAACTGTCTTCTCCACTTCCTTTCCTTTTCCTGAATCTCAGCATGGTGTCACTTCCATCTGTTATGACACTACTTTCAACTTTCTTGGGCAACTGGCTGTAAAATGCCTTGAATCTCCACAGTACATAGACAACCCTCCTTTTCTCTGATGCATTCATTCTTCTGGAGTTATCCTCCGTCCTTTGACTATAGATTGGTCTATCGGAGCAGGACCAAAATCATCTGGCACTGTTCCTGCGAGTGCAGTTTTGGGGGCAGATATGTTATCGTTTGTGTTGTCATGTTTTTTGTATTCTTCTCTCCACTGGCCAAATTCTATTTCGGCTATTGTTGTATATATTTGTGCATTGTACATTTCCAATGCACCTGGGGCTTCCTGAGTATATTCCCAAACTCCAGGACCATCAGGGAGGCACAAGGCGCAGAGTACATGAAAGAGCAAGTTGTGGACCTCCCAGGATGTGGTAGGAAGGCTGTTACACCTAGCAAATTGACAGCAGGGTCAAGTACAATCACCCACAATTTCCCTGATTGGATGTCATTGGCTATCACTCCTCTCGGATGCCAGAGCCAATCTTTTTGGATGGCCAGCAAATGAATATCCACACCATTGATAAGCATCGACAGCTAGTGAATGGCCATGGTCACTTCTGCTGCGAATTGCTGATTACAACTGGACAGCCAACAAACAGCTGAATTGCATCAGCCAAGATGCTGAGGCTCATTGATAACCAATGGACAGCAGGCAATATCTGAATGGCAATACCCATGAAGCCGACAACTGCCAGTGGGCTAGGAATACATACCAGTACTCAATCTGTGAAGCTGCCGTCTATTGCAAGAGGCATTTGGCTGGAGGTGATCAGATTGAATGGACACCACTGGTCTGGAAGCCCATGCCTCTGAGCTTGATTTCATGAAGGATACCAATTGTCTGATTATAATCTAACAACAATCAGAATAATACGGGATTGAGAGATAGAGGACGATGGCAGTTGTGAATCAGCAGGTATTGGTTTGAAGGTGGTTATGGTGCTGAGCTCTAGAGAAAAGCGGAGATGGAAGTATTTGTTAGAAGTGAAGACGAATGTATAAAGAGCTTGGGTTCTTCAAGGGTAGACAGGCATCAATCTTCTCAGCGAGGAGAACATGTCTTAACAATATATGCATTGGAGAAAGCCTATTCTGTTCATTCAGAACTTTATAGTGATATCCACATGCCACATACAACTCTACTTGTATCTTTAAAGCAGTCCTGAATAAAGTACAGATACTACTTTGACCGCATAAAACCTGGAGTGACGCTCCTGGTGTTACATCATATTGTTAGCTAAGAAACGCTGCTGAGGAAGGTACTCTTTCTACCCACACCGATACATCAAGTGACCTTGATACCCTATGACTCCAACTGCCACTGTCTAGTCAACCGCTTCGATTTAGCTGGAATTCCATTGTAGCTTGCCTGTCAAGGTTTCAAGGTTTGGAGTTTTAGGGGTAATAATAACCAAACTAAGATTCGAAATTGAAGGTATTGCAAACAGGACAACAGACTCGAAATCCGAAATGACAGAAGTGAACAATGGTTGGTGCCTAAGCTATGGATTGTTTTGTGGACAAGAGAACGAGGAAGGAATACACCTATCCTCTGCGAATTGATCGTCCTGATATACAGCTAATGCAACCAATGTCACCTTTGCTCCCTCTTTCCACAATACCGCCCAACTTCACCCAACTATGTACGCAACCCAATTTACCCGTGGCTCACGCTATTACGATCATGACATATTTACAGCGCAACGTACAAACCTGTTTCCTTCAAACGAAACCAGATTTCTTCCAACAGACCCTGAGTCCTTTTCACAAAACCTATTTCTCTTCGTATTCTTTATTCCTTCCAAATCAATCCATATTCCATCTCTGATCCTCACGCAATACAACCGTGACAGTAGCTCCCGCTTCCACAGGCTGAGTTCCTACACGGTTGTTGATCCCTGTGTGCCAGATTGTTCTGTGTGAAATGCATCAATAGCTTGAAGACTGTCCACATTGACTGCCGGTTCCCAGCTTCCTTCATTGAAATCCATCCTCCTGACCATATATTTCAACTGATGCCCGAACACTGTAGAATCTTCGATGCATTCCACTTTGTATTTTTCCTCTCCATCCATGATCACTGGTGGTGGTGGCATTTTTATTTTTCCCGGCGGTAGATCTTCTGAAGCTTTGTGCAGATGGGATATGGGTTGTACCAGGTGGTGTGGAGGACTTTGGGGAGATTCAGTCGATAGCCCCATGGACTGATAACGTCTTTGATTTTGTTTGGCCCCAGACGCTTCCAGTCAAATTTCTTGCTTGGTCTATGTGTTGTGATATTCCTGGCGTCCATCCACACTCGGTCCCCTGTCTTCTTTTCTGTTACTTGTTGTCGGTGCTTGTCTGCTTCTTCCGCGTGAATTAATTCTGCCCAAGACATTTCAGCTTTCATTTGTGCGAAAATCTCATTCATGTTTTGGGAGCGGGTGTTGGCATTTACTTGCCTGATGTCGTTACCATTTTGAACTTGATGCTAGCTGAACATCATTTTTGGATGAAACCCGTAATTGCCGATGATCACAAAGGCTCTCAGGTATTGTTTCATAATAGTATTCATTTGCTACATTTGACATTCGGTTCGTGGGTGAAATGCGGTTAGGAATCTTTCTTTGACTGCGATCCGTCGGCATATGTGGTTCCAGAATTCTGATGCGAATTGGGGATCTCTGTCCGAAACTATGGGATCTGGTATGCCATGCAATTTGAACACCTCTCGTATAAACATTTTACCCAGCTTTCTTCCTTCTGAATCATCTCAACATGGAATCAAATGCTGTATCATAGATAACTTGTCGACTACTACCCATATAGCATTATACCCCTCGTATTCCGGTAGCCCGACCACACAATCTATATTCAAGTCATTCCGCAGTTGTTGTGGTATTTCGAAAGGTTTGAGCCATCCATGGACCTATGGGTGGGTTGCTTTGCTGCATTGGCATATATGGCATTTCTGTACATACCTATCCACATCCTTTCTCATATGTGGCCACTCATAATTGCCTTTGAGAAGTTCAAGGGTTTGGCGCATCCTGGATGTCCAGTGGCTGGTGTATCATTATGTTCTTTTCTCAATTTGAGCATATTTTCATCTTTGATTTCCGCTGTATTGATGCATAGTCCTTGGCTGCTGTTAATTGGGCACATTTCACATAGATTCTGAATCCAATTCTTCAATTCATCTAGATTGACTTCGTTGTCTCTCTGGTTCACCACTTCTGCAAATGCCACCACAAGTCTCTTTTGTACTTCCTTGTCCAGATTGTCTGTTTTGAGCACGATTCGCTGGGTTATTTCTGCCCCCCACTTTGCAGGAATCTCTTCTGACATTCTGGTGAGTGCATCGGACTTCTGGCGTTGTCGTCCTGGGCAGTAGATGATATTGAACTTGAATGTTGATAGGAATTCGGACCACCTGGTTTGTCTTCTGTTGAGCAGTGTTGACATCATAAAGTACTTGAGGTTCCTGTGGTCTATCAGTATGTACTGACCCTTTGCATTATGGTCTTCACTATTCAAGTCTTTTCATGATAGCACTCAACTTCTGATCATAGATGTTGTAATTCTCTTCGGCAGGTGTATGTTGCATGGAGAAGAATGCAACTGGGTGAAGGATTCCTTGATCGTAGTAATGTGTTACTACTCCTGCGGATACATACCTTCAAACATTTGTTTCTAGGATGATTTTCATTTCATAATCAAAATGTGCTAGGACCAGTGCTGTTGTGCCTGCTTCTTTTAACTCTGTGAAAGCTCTCTTTTGATAGGGGCCCCAGTGAAATGGTACCAGTTTTTTTGTAAGTTTTGTCAATGGTTGTACTACCCTGGTATAATTTTGTATAAATCTTGAATAAAAATTGGCAAATCCCAGAAACACTTGGACTTCTTTACATTTTCCTGGTGCTTCCCATTCCTTAACTGCTGTTACTTTTTCCAGATCCATTCTGATTCCGTTTACCCCCACTATCAATCCCAAATACTTGACTTCCTGTTGATGAAACTCGTACTTCTCTGATTTCAAATATAATCCGGCCTCTTTCAACGTTGATATTATTTCCCTTACATGTTCCTTATGTTGCTTCAGATTATCAGTGTAAATGAAAATGTCATCCTGCAAGGCCGTGCAAAAAATATCCAGAAATGGTCAACGAGTATTGTTGATGAATTCCTGAAAGAAAGCTGGTGTGTTAGTGTGTTTGAAAGGCATGCCTAAAGATTCAAACAGGCCGTAGCAAGTTCTCAATTCCATCTTCCATTTGTCTCCTTCGGTGATCCTGATCATATCATAAAGATCCCTGACATTGATTTTGGTGTACCATTCGGTGTGCGATAATCTCGGTCATGTTTCCCGGATATGTGTCAACGGGAATCTTTTTTTTTTTTTTTTTCCTAAGACCCGTGTAGTTTACGCACAATTGTACACACCAATTAGGTTTGGGTGCGAACAAAACAGGAGCTCCACACAGGGATGACGATGATCTCATGAATCATTTGGACAGGTTCTTTTTGATCTATTCCTTTGAGACTTGCAACTCTTCCCTTGGCAGGCTATAAATTCAGCCCAAAGGTGGTGAAAAGCCTTCTTGCAATGTAATCTTATGATCGTATGGTCAGTATGGAGGTAATTGATAAGCGATTACTGTATTGAAGAGGGAGAGAAACTCATGATATTCTTTTGGAATTCACTGTTCCAGTGGTTTTTCTTGAAGGTCGTTGATCTCTAGGACCTTGTTGATTTCGTATTGAGTTACAATGTACACTTTGAGATTCTCCTTCATATTTCGTCTCATAAATGGTGCTGCTGGTATTGCACATATATCTAACTTTGGTTGGTCTGGTTCCATTGTTTCCCAATGATTGCCCCATTCCCATATGCTGGAATAATGTTGGCAGTGTTGTTGACAGTAACCGGTTTTGAATGCAATTCGTTTCTTTTCGAACATGATTGTGATATCGTGGGGTAATAGCCACAGTGATCCTGACACTATTGGATGATGGCCAAGTTTTGTGACGAACTCAGGTAATTGTTCTTGATGTCCGCGTATTCCCAAATTATGTTTAGCCATGGGTGTAATTATTCCTGATTCGATAGGTTACCCATCAATAACTTCTAATTGCCTTTGATCTTGTAATTCCTTCTCTTTCAACTGATGATGGTGAATGAAATCTTTAGCAATAAATACAATTCCTGTTGCTCTACAGTCTATCACACTCTGGGTATCAATGATTTTATCATCCATTTTCAACGAGCAGTTCACAACAAGGTTCTTGTTTTCCATAGAAGATTTTCTTTTTTCTGCACTTTGAACAGAAAACTGTGAAATACCAAAACTAGCATTGACTGACCAAGGAAATTTATTTCCAGTGCAATTACCATCCTTATTGCACTGGACTAAACTTTTCCCGACTCTACTTCCTTTCCATTTCCTGAATCTGCATCTGCCACATTCCCTGTTTTTCTCAATGGCGTTATTTCCGTTTGTCCTGATACTGCCTTCAACTTGCGTGGGCAACTTGCTGCTAAATGTCTCGAATTCCCACAGTATATGCCTAACCCTCCTTCCCTTTGACTATTCCATTCTGCCAGAGTTATCTCATTTGCTATGACTGCATTGAGGTCCATTGGTGTGAGACCAAAGTATTCTGCTACCATTCCTTCAGGTGCTGACTCTGGGGCGGCTGTGGTGTTGGTTATTGGTTTGGACTTCTTGTAGCCTGCTTTCCATCACCCAGATTTCTTCTCCGCAACTCGAGCTCCTGACTGTGAATCACTTTTCCAGCATTATTCTCCAGTAGCCCAGTGCATTGAAAAGAGTCATTCAATTCGTTAGACAATGGGTTTCGAGGGGCGTCTAGCTGGGCTTCTGTGTTCCATTTGACATCTACTACCTATCTCTGGAACATTGTGTAATGTTAAGAGAATTCGCAGTCTCATTGGTTGAGCCTCATCAGTTCCCTCTTGGGCATTGCTGCTGTGTTGTAATCTCTGAAAGCTATGTCCAATATGTCATGCAAGTCTTGCAGGGAGTTGAACTTCACTTCCCCAGTGGCTTCTTCGCAGCTTGGCATCAATTGCGCCAAGGCTACTCCCTCGAGACATCCCATTGTATATGTCAACCTATTTTGTTCCGTATTGAACGTGCTGGGATTTCCTGCGATTTTCAACACCAGCTGCACCATCCACCCGCGGAGTTCCTTTCTATTTGTTCCAAAAAAACGAGGAATTTTGTTGCTCTTCTCATCTGGTGCCCTCTCGTCTTGTACCCCTGTCCTCTTTCCTTCTGTCAGGGGTAGGATTCAGGTTACCTGTTTCTGATTTTCTTCCGCTATATTCTTGAATATCTCCATCTGTGTCTGTGCATCCTCCAGATCTTGCTTTTTTCCGCCTGATCTGGATTTCTTTCTTCCAGCTGTTGTTCCAGATTGCAAATCATTTTCTCCATTTGCTTGTGATTGCATCCCAGGGTTCTCCCTTCAATTGCTGACAACCACTGCTGTGTCAAAACTGTCTCCTGCCTTAGATTCGCTTTTTTTCCTAATACTTCCAATATCTGTACTTCCGCAGTCTTCACACATTACCGTTCCTTCAGCCATTTGTTCAATTGGCTGGTCATTGGTCATTGAGCAAGAGCTGTCAGTCCGGTCTTGATGTCATTGATGTGAGTCCAGAGTCGTTCTTCATTGATTGTTTCAGTGTTTGGTTTTGGTACATTCTCCAGCTCAAGCTGTGACGTGCTGGTTTATGTCACATTACGGCTTGTTTGTGAAGATTCTCCGGACATCTTGTAAGTGATGTACGAAAGCAGTGGTGGGGAGGGAGCCGGTTACTTCTGCTTCTAAGCGATCCCTGATTACGTTGATGTTTCCCTGGAAATCTTGGATTGCTGCTTCGATTTCTGCTTTCAGACAGGTATTGGTTATATTCCAGAAAAACACGTTGTTTTTCTCTGGAGTTGTTAAAATAATCAACCGGGGAACTCCAAGTATTCAAGAGAGGTTTTCTCCTGGTTTTCGGTGATCCACCATCTTGCCTGTCTCAAGCATCTGTTTTCCGTAATCTTCTCAAGATTGATTTGGTTTTTGATCCTGTGGTTGGGCTTTAATTGCCGCTTGCAAAGATTGTCAGTTGAAGGCTCTCCCAATTGTTGTATGTGTTACACCGCAGTTGTGTTTGCAGAAACACAGTTCCTCGTTCTTACAATTGACGCGAAGACTGTAATACTTGATTCCAAAGTGTATAAATACTAGATTGTTGACTGACAATCCTCCACCGTTATGGGCTGCTTCTGTCCAGTGACTGTGCCTAGAAGACAGTGCTTGTGGTTCCTCCCAAAAGTATGCTTGGTGGTGTTCTACAATTGCTGAAAGAATTGCATTGATGCTCTCAAAAGCATTCACAGGTACTTGTTCAAAAAGATTAGTGGTTCAACCGGCAAAGTCAAAAAAGTTGATTCAAGATTGCTGTTGTTTGTGGCTCTGGTTGTCTGGTATTTACTCAAATATATTGGACCGTTCTCATCAAAATTTCAAGATACACACTACACAGATGTGTCGCCAGAAACTATGCAACGTTAATCAGTTTTCAAAGTTGCCAATAGATATATACACCAGGCACTGAGGGTTGCAAGGGCGGTGACAGAAATTACAGCCGTTTTGATGATGGTAATGGCACATATACTGAATATAACCGGCAGAATTGATTTATTGATTTGTTCTTCTGTCACAGTTTCATGGCTTGGAATTCTAGGGGTAATCATAACCAAACTTAGATTTGAAATGGCAGGTATTGCAAACAGGACCAGAGAATCGAAATCCAGAATCCCACAAGTGAACCAAGATTGATACCGAAGCTATTAATTGTTTTGTGCACGAGATAACAAGTAAAGAACACGCCTATTCTCCGTGAATCCATCATCCTTATATACAGCCAAAGCAACCATCGTCAGCTTTGCTCACTCTTTTTGAAATATATCCCAACCTTGTCCAAGTAAGTATGCAACCCATTCAACTCGTGGCTCACCCCATGACCATCATGCTATATTTACAACACAACCAACAAACCTGTTTCCTTGCAACGAAACATGTTCCCTTCCAACGAGACCTGAATCCTTCCAACAATACCTGATTCCCTGCGTATTGTTCATTCCTTCAAAATCGGTCTGTACACCATCTCCAATGCTCATGCGATTCAACCGTGATACTCACTGGCCTGGACAGTATTGACACAAAAGAAAGGGGATACCAAGCCTGTGCAGCTGGGATTTCGCCTTCAATATACCATAAGTGAGGTGTGGGAGTTTGTGTCAAACAAGCCGTGACTCCAGAACCGAATGGTAATGGAGACGGTGCAGGAGGTGTTGGAGGAGACCCTCCAGGGGACTCTGAGTCTGCTAGCTGCAGCTCAAGAAGCTCCAGCCCTTATTATACTGGAAAGAATCATCTCTCACTACGTCCACCACTAGCAGCAATGGATTATAGCGAATCACCTTTTGTACCCCCACAAGTACCACCCCAATTCCCAAGAACTCCGAAATCAATCAAAAAGCTAAAGATCCAACTTCCCAACGAGTTTAAGGGAGACCTAACAGACAAAAACAAGCCCTACTGCCATTTGATTGCAGAAGTGGATCGCTATGTCAGATACTTCAAGGATGATTATGATAATAACAATCATAAAATCATCTTTGTTGGAACTATCCTTTGAGGGAAAGCTTTGGTCTGGTACAACAACCGAGAAAACACAGCCTAGAAAGTGTTTTCAGGTTGACACATGGTCAGCATTTACCAGGGCTATAGAGGAACGATTAATCAACCCAGAGAAAATTACGGAATACCTTCAAAAAATGAAATACTTGCAGTCCAACGGAGACATCCACGACTACATTGTAATGATGGAGGACTTGAACTACTGTGTCTGCTTATCAGTGATTCCAGGGTGACAGGCTCTATAAAGCCAACTCAACGAAGAAATCACAATTGAATATTATGTTCGAAGATGTCAACCGACATGGACGTACAATATCAATTACTGCTCCAACAAATCAGCTGTTTATATGAGATACACCTGCAAGAAAAGCACCAACACAATGATCACAAATCCAAAGGCAAGAAGCACAATATATGGAAGCGTGATGATGATGGTGATTAGGCCAATCAAGAAAAGAAGAATGTTGAAAAAGGATCTGACTGCAAGAATCTGCAAACAGAAAAGAAGGGTCCTAAGCCAGTCAAAACAGGCAAAGGCGAAGCCCTCAAAGGCATTCCGAAATGATTGCTGGAAGCAAGAGCCCAAAACAACGAGTACCAGCACTGCGGTTTCTCAGAGCATTGATAGGTATTCTGTAAGAATGCCATCATGATCTCCTGCAGAAAGAAGTAGAAGAATGACAAAAAGCCTCAGATGGAAGGGACAGAAGTAACCACCTCTTCTTGGAAGGTCAAGCCAAGGAGTCTGGCTGACCAAATTATGACACTGGCAGCAGCTTCAAGCTCTCGAGTGCTGTAAATGGCTGACTCCAATTGTAGGGAGATTGACCAATGAAACGAGTGTCTTTTGTCATTCCTTTGCTCTATCGGATTGTGGACTTCCCTATGGGTTTTTGATGTATAGACACCTCCGGTTTTTGTTTTTATGGGTACAGATATTCATATTTCTTTTGGGTTTTCATTTGGGTTTTACCAATACAGTTATTGGTATTATAGCTTTCAATACTCGATATACTATGTTTTCTGCTGTTTAAGAAAGTGTGCCCGAAGTTGAGTTCAATACTCAAAATATGCTGATCAAATAGCATCGAAACGTGACAAGTCACAAGCAATTACCATCCAACTTGATTAAAACTGATCCGAACCTCATTCATCAACCACAATTCATTGCTGCCAAAGCTGTGTCGAAAGGCAGTTCACCATGGTTGTTAATCGCAAAGATTGACAATGCAAGGCTGTGGCCAGCATACCTCAGCCTGTACCCAAGAATTCCGAACGATTACCACCTGAACCTAAAACAGATTCAAGATCCACAATGTGCATGTTTGCAAGCTTTCAAGATAAGCAGAACATCCCTGTAAGAGTTCTCTGAGATACTGGTTGTAATACACATATGATGTCAAAACAGTGGGCCAATTGACTTTGTGTTCCATTAGTGACTTGAACGGAACCAAAGACAGACGAAAACTTCAATTGCCAATGAGTAGAAGAAGCGGGTTGGCAGTACACCTTCCCTGTTACTCTGCGGTATGAATCCCATTATACTAAAGCCAACTTTGAAATTGGTCCAATAGACTATTTGTTTAACATTATGTGACTTTACTGGTAGATCCTCAAGCATGAAGTACACAGAAGAGTAACTGAAGAAAATGATATCCTCTAGTTTACGTCAAAACACTGCCATCAACATTGCACAAAAGTGGCGGTATCTTTGTTCTCAATTGAATATCAGGATTCCATTTCAAAATTCGGTATTGATCTTCAATGGATTGGATTTATGGGTTCAATGCATGTCAATGTGGTACATGAGATTGAGATTGTTTGGGTAGAGCAATTTCCATGGCAATATAGAAACTTTGAAACATTGTACTATGGAGAAACTTCCAATGTTCTTCTGCTTCATCAATCCTACAATTATGCTATGCACTTGAAAGGTGAAGGACAACCTCAATTGGGTCCCATCTATACTTTCTGAAGGAATGAGCTTTCGGTCCTTCAGGAATATCTGAAGGAAATGCCTGATTCTGAAATGATCTGTCCTAGCAAGTAACCTGCAGGTGCATCCATACAAATTGATCAAATGCAACAAGGAAGAGGCTTGTATGAGTGTGTGGATTTCAGAGGTCTAAATAGTATGATGATTATGAACCAATATCCATGACCGCTTATGAATGTACTTAGAGACTGGGTTGCTGGATTGAAGATTTTCACCAAAATTTATTTCAAGGCAAGGTACAACCTCATTTGAATTGAACCTGGTAATGAATGGAAAACAGCATTTGGTACAAGATATGAACATTATGAATAGCTAGTTATGCCCTTCGGATGGGTCAACGCACCAGCTACATACCAATATATGATGAACGAGATCTTGCAAGATCTGTTTGATCATGGAGTAGTTGTCTATAAAGATGATATTCTTATATATAAAGATAATAAAGAGCATGTCCGATTGACTAAAGAAGTCCTTCGTCGACTACAGAAAAATACCTTGGCTATTGCCTTTGATAAGTGCATATGTCATCTGTTGCACGTTCAGTTCCTCGGGTATCAAAAATTTGAAGAAGGTGTCAGCATGTCTGTAGACAAGATTGATACTAATCTTGAATGGAAGATTCAGGAGTCTGTTAAGGAAGTCCAGTCTTGCCTCAGATTTGCCAACTTCTGTTGACACTTCATCGAAGGATTTTCAAAGCTACACCATCTTCTATTGGAGTTGACCAAGCAAACAAAAATGAAGTATAAGTTTGATTGGAATACACATTCGTGAAATCCAATAGCCTTCTATACCTGCCTGAAGAACTTCACTGAGGCACCCATATTACAACACTTCCAGCCAGTTTGGCCCATTGTGAATGAGTTTGATGCAAGCGATTTTGCAATCGGCGCAGTACCCTCCCAAGTAATTGATGGACCCTATAGCTTACCACTCTTGAATGATGGATAGTGCCGAGATCAACTACAAAGTCCATGTAAAAAACATTCTTGCTGTAGTATCTGAGTGCGAAGAATGGAAATTTTATTTCGAAGGTGCAGCTCACCCAATGACTGTCTTCCCTGATCACAAGAATCTTGAATAGGTGACGACTACAATGATCTCCACTCGGAGACACGCCCGCTGGGCTCAACAGTTGGTAGGATATTATTTTTAAATCTTCTACTGACCCAGTAGTGCAAGTAGAAAACTGGATCCATTATCCAGGCATTCAGAGAACCACCCCAACAAAGGGGGAGGTAGTTCCTGAAAATAGTACAACTAGCCAAACCACCGCCTTGTGAGACCCGATCAGTTGGTTACTGCTGATGGAGACAAAGTACAAGTAAAGGCAATGAAGTTACAAGGCAAACGAATTGCAATTTCTTCTGCATATTTGAACACCAACTCTGTAGTCAAGTTCAACTCATGGCTGTTAGGGGCAGTGGTCAGCGCTGCTAACAACAATTCTGCTTGGCAAGAAAGGTATGTCCAAGCTATGGAGGGAAACCCAAGCCCAGATGTCTCATTCGAAGATAAAGCCTTTGATTTCAAATTCAAAATGTGGATTCTGCAAAATCTGCATTTGAAGTCACAGATATTGAAAGCGGAGCACAATTAGAAGCTAGCTGGACACATGGGGCAGGATAAAAAATTCAAGTTGGTCAAGCGAAACTTCATTTGGTCCGAAATGGGGAATTTCATTGAAGATTATGTCGGCTCATGCCCTGAATGGCAAAGAAATGAAGCAGCTTGACATGCTTGCTACGGACTCCTACAACCACTTGAATCAGCATACTGCCCATGGGACTCAATTTCCATGCACTTCATTATCGAATTATTGGTATCAGATGGATATATCATGGTATGGGCAATTGTCCACCAATTCACAAGAATGGCTTACTTCATTCTATTGAAACATGGTGAGAAGATAGCTACAGACCGGGTCAAAATCTCCCTGAAAGAAATAGGCAGATTCCATGGTCAACCATCAAACATAGTGTCAGATCGAAACTCTAGGTTCACCTCCACGTTTTGGTCCTCAATAGTCCAAGCTCTGAACCTTAGGATAAAGACGTTTTTGCCATTCCACACTGAAACGGACAGACAAACAGAAAGAGTCAACCAAACGCTGGAATGATTCGCGCATAATTACTGCAATTTTGAACAGGATTACTGGTCCAAGATGTAACCAATGGCAGAGTATGCTTGTAATAACTCTCTCACCACTGCTATGGATATGTCATCATTCTTCGCAAACTTTGGGTTTGATCCTTGAACAAATTGGCCTATTGAAGCAGAAATAAACAAACCAGCATCTAGGAAGTATGTTCACTGGATGCCCAACATGTATGCACGCTGCCGTAAAGGCTTACCACCAGCACAGGAGACACTGTGGCAGTACCGTGATAGACATGTTCAGGAACCTCTGAAGTATTTGGTTTGTGATTTAGTTATGCTAAATGGGAAGAACTTCAAAACTTGAAGACCATCTAGGAAACTTCTCTTTCAGCCATACCGCATCATTATTAGCGGTGCATACCACTGCCTGAAACAGCAATGAGTTGAACTTGATAAGTGAGATTGCTTTGAACTTTGCAGAAGAAATTGCAATCAGTTGGCCTTATAACTTTATCGCCGTTAGTTGTACTGTTTCTCCTTCAGAAGTTACCAACCGATGAGGCCACAGAACGCAGTTAATTGGCTGGATTTATTTTTCTTCAGCACTACCTTCCCCTCCTTTAGAGTGGTACACGAAACACCTACTTAATGCATCCAGTTTCCCATTTGTATTGCCAAATCGGTAGATTACTTTAAATCATATTGTCCCTGCTCATGGGGCAAGCAGGCTTGCCCTTGATGTAAAATCATCGTAGTCATAAAGTATTCAAGATTCTCGTGATTGGCGAAGACACTGATTGGATGAACTCACCTTCGAAATAATTTTTCTTTTTATGGATAACAGATACTATGGTGAGCATCTCTGTGTCATCGATTTCGTAGTGGGTCTTGGCTTTATCAATTTTTCGACAGTTGTAGATGGTAGAGTTCAAATATCAATCAATGACTTGGGAGGATACTGTACAGATCGTGATATTGTGTGTGTCTGTTTCAATCACCATGGGCGCAACAGGCTTGAAGTATTCTAATATTGAAGCCTTGTTGAAGTACTTCTTTAGTGTATCGAAGGCTGTTTGATTTTGGTGATTTGATTTCCAGTTCAATTTTCAATATATTTTTTTAGTTAACTCAATTAAGGAATGGCATATCTTCGAATGTTCTTTGACGAAGCGTCGATAGAAATTTGTGAATACACGAAATCACTGGACATCTTTCACAGATTCTGGAACCTCCAATTTGAAGATAGTATTAATCTTGCATTCTGACATATTGACATCTTTTACCAATATGTGATACCCCCGAAACTCAACTTGCATCTGGTGCCATTTGCACTAATCAGGTACTATAGCCAGGGTTGTTTTCCTGTAATCAATTAAGGACTTCTGTAGTCAATTGCAGGTGCCCGTTTCAGTTTTCTGTTCAGATGAAGATATCATGTATGTAGACACCAATTCTAGGATTGATTGGATTTTGCAGGAACTTGTTCATCATATCTTGGAATGTAGCAGGCACATTTCCCAGTTCAAAGAGCATACTCTGGTATTTGAATAATCCATATCTTGTTTGAAATGCTGTTGTTCTTTCAACACCAGGCTTAATTTGAATGAGGTTGTACCCTGCCTTCCAATCAATCTAGGTGAAAATCCTCAATCCAGCAACCCGGTCTTTAAGATTATGAATATGTTGCAATGGATGCTGGTTCATGATCATTACACGATTAAAACCTGTGTAATCCATGCACAACCTTAAGCCCCTTATATGTGGCTTTGCAATGAAGAGTATAGCTGTATGAACAGATAACTTTCAAGGTCAGATCTTTCCAGAATCAAGCATTTCTTGATGATATTCTTTGAGGACTGAAGGCTCCTGTTCTGAGAGTGCATAAATGGGACCCCATGGAGAACGTTCTCTATTTTTCATATGAATGGCATGTTCGTAAGATCGATCAGGCAAACAAGCATTGGCAGTTTCTCAATTGTATATTATTTGACTGTCTCCAAATTGCCATTCAATTCACTTGACACAATTGATGTCAATTTAGTGTGCCGCATTGACATGTACTGAATCAATAACCCTGACCAATCGATGATAAGTACAGAACTTCGCAGTTGTAGTGTTGGATTCAATTGGAAATGAAGACACCACAGCCTGTATGAGTGGTTGATGGCAGTGTTTTAACATGAACTGGAGCAAATCATTGTCTTCTGTAACTTACTGAGTGCTCCGTACTTCATGATCCACCAGTCAGGTAACATCATATTCGACAAATCCCCCATTGGACCAATTTCGATGTTTTTTTTGGTATGATGGGATTCATACCTCAAAATAATGGGCAAGGTATACTGCCAACTGGCTTCTTCTACTTTTTCTCTATGGAAGTTTTCTACCATCTTTGATTCAATTAAAGTCACTAATAAAAGTCCATGTGAATCAGCCCATTGCTTCGACATCATGGGTATATCACACCCAATATGCGTGAGAATCCTTACAGAGAAGTTCTTCTGATCTCATTATCTTGTAAATATGTATATTATATGTCTTGAACATGTTTTAGATTTGGGTGGTCATTGTGGGATTGGATTTTTTGGTACAGGCTGAGGATTGCGGGCTACAGCCTTGCCTTTTCGATTATTTCAGTTGACAACCATGGTGATCTTCTTTCTGACACAGATCTGGCCGTGATGGGTCGTTGTGGTTGAATAAGGTTCAAATGAGTTTAATGAAGTTTGATGGTGAGTACTTGTCAGTTGTCACACTTAGATGCTATCTGACCAGCATATTGCCTGTATTGAATTCATCCTTAAGTACCCTTTCTTTAATACAAGAAAAGAAAGTATATTGAATATTGAAAAGCTATAATACCAATAACCATATTGGTAAGACCCCAATGCAAACCCAAAAGAAATATAAATATCTGTACCCATAAAAACAAAAACCAGTGGTGTCTGTACCTCAAAAACCCATAGGAAGGACAGCTATCCCATGGAACAAAGGAAAGACAAAAGATACAAATTTCATCCCTCAATCTCTATACCATCTGAGTCAACCTTGTTAAGCACACGAAAGCTTGAGGCTGTGACTGGTTTTGTACTTGGGAATGCCAGACTCCAGGGCTTGACCTTTGAAGAACTGATGGTTACTTCTGCCATCAAACTTGTCTTTTTAGACATCTCATCCTTTTTCTTCTTGCTGGATAAGGCTTTGATAGCATGCTTTAAGAATACCCATTGATGCTCCAAGGGACCACCATATTTGCACTGATTGCGCATTGCTCACGCTGCCAGCAAAGATTTCGGAGTATGATTTGTGGCTTCGCCTTTGTTAATATTGACTTGCTAATGACCCTTCTTCTCCATTCAATGTTTTTTAGAGTGAGAATCTTCCTCAAAGTTCTTCCTTCCTTCATTTCTCTTATTATCACCATCATCATCATACTTACTTCCATTGCTCATGTTATTTTTGGGCTTGTAATCTATGTGATGGTGCATTTCGGACAGGCATTTCCGTTACACGCAGCCAACTTGTTTGAACGGTAATTCGTATTCTGGATTATTGTTTAGTGTAATCTTGGAAAAAGCCATTCGATCCTCAATTTCTTTGTCAACGCAACTATATAGGGCCTGCTGCTATGCAATCCCAGATAAGCAGACAGGATAGTTCAAGTCCTCCACTTTCATGATGTAGTTCTGGATGTCTCCCTTGTACTGCAATTTCTTCATTTTTTCAAGGCAATCTGTATCTTCTTGTGGGTTGATGAATCTGTCCTCCATACTGCAGGTCAATATGGACCATGTGTCAACCTGAAAAAGCATTCAAAGCTGTTGTTCTCAGATGTTGTACCAGGCCAAAGCTATTTCTCAAAGGATACTTGCAACAAAAATCATTTCATCATCATCATTGATATAATTAATCTTCATGTATCCCAGATAGTGATCCATTTCTGTAATCCAATGGCGGTAAGACCCTGACTTGTCCATTAGGTGTTCTATAAACTTGAAGGGGAGTTGAATTTTTTGCTTCCTGCTTGGATTCGGAGTTCTTGATGGTTGGGGTGGTACTTGTGGTGGTAACACCGGTCATTCACAATAATCCATTCCAGCTGGTAGTGGAAGTGCTGGGCAAACGTTGCCTCCACTATCAGGAGATCTGGAGCTTCTTGAGCTGGAGCTAGAAGATTTAGAGTTTCCTGGAGGGTCTCCTCCAACACCTCCTGCACCATTTCCATTACCATGCAGTCCTGGAGTCACTGCCTCTTTCATCCTTTGGTCAATGCCAGTATTTATGGTATATCAAAGGCAGAATCCCAGATCAACTGAATTGATATCACCATCATTTGGTGTCAATATTGACCAGATCCGTAAGCATATTGATCTCTTGATTCCCTGATCAGAGAGCTTTGTATGTAAGGTTTTAGTGAATTCTTTCAATTTCTCCCAAAGTTCATCTTCATTTGTCGCTCTGCTGCTTTGGACTACCACTCTAGGTTGTCTGCCATTTTCCGGGTTCAACCTGGATCAGCTTTGCTTTTCCACCAGACTTGGTATATTGCCTGGACATCTGTTTTCCATCTCCTTTGGCTTTTATCCAAACAACCACCAGCTGCTGGGAATTGGTATGCATTTAGAAGCCAAGGTGTTGTTGGGCTGATTTTCTATTATCGGACAGAGTGGAAAGGGTTTCCCAAGCTGTTCTGGCACGTTGGATTTGCTTGCTGAGGGTTGACTGCAGCTCTTTGTATACTTTGGTGGATCAGACATTCATCAGAAATATGGCTGCTTGCATGTCAGCCGCAAACAATTCAGATTGGATAACTATATTGAAAAGCCCCTTGAATTGAGTGCTTTCCATCTTTTCAACACCCGGATAACTGGCATCATATATCTCTTTTTGCCTAATGATGCGGCCTTCATAAGCTTTGGTCGATCCTGGGAGGGTTATCAGTATCTTGAAAATTTTCCCCCTTGCTTCCTCAATAAGGGCATTCATTTGTCCAAGCTCCATATTGATTCCATACAAATGCTCAATAACCCAGCCGAAATATCTTTCCTTATGGTAGGCTGGTATTGTATCATCTGCATATTGTTGCTGCAGGATAGAATCGATATATTGTCTCTTCTTACCACTTTATATGCATCCATTATGCTGGTGTCTGGGCTTGTGTTGGCAATGGTTCCAAATTATGGGTCCGGTTCAGTTCCAGTTCCGAACCGCCAAGCAACCGTAGCCTCCCATCACAGGCGGTTAAAAACCGGAACCGAACCGTAACCTGCCGGGTTTTGGTAGTTTTCTTCTCTTAAACTATCGCTCCAATTAAATATTTGTGTTCTGATTGAATCGCAACATGTTCTATACGTAGATTATGCAGTTTTAGACACGCTTTCACCTCCCGGTCTCCGATTTGCGATACAATTTGTATTCGTTGTGTCGCTGCGAAACACAGTCGATTTTGGCCGTATTTTCGGCTTTATTTCACAGCCACTCAACCAATACTAATGATATCACAAATCGGAGACCAGGAGGTGAAAGAGCGTTGAAAACTGCATAATCTACGTATAGAACATGTTGCGATCCAATCAGAACTCAAATACTTAAGTGGAGCAGAAGAGCGGTAATTATTGGGGCCGATGAAAAATGAGGCTCTGCTGCAGGTAAAACCTGCCAAAACCCGGTGGGTTACGGTTCGGTTCCAGTTTTTCACCACCTGTGATTGGATGGTTCGGTTCCTTGGCAGTTCCAGAACTGATCTGGGGCCACAGGTCCGGTTCCAAACTGGACCGCGGCTGGGTAACCCGGACCCGTTGCTAACACTAGTCTGGGCTGACGATTATAGGACAACAAAAATGGCTAAACAGGGATGGTGTGAAAGGAGGGGAATGGAGTTCCAGATACTTGTGGCGATTGTACAGATGGCTCATAGTCTGGATGGGGGGCCTATGGAATTCTGCACCAGCAGTGTAGCAAGAGGAAGCATATAGAGGTGGTACAGCATCCGAAGGTATTCACCAATTCCAATGGTCCATGGTGGTCATATTCCATGATAATGCGGCTGCTGCTCTGCTGATTATTGTGTGGGTTGCCCCACAGTTGTGCTGGCAATAACACACTGCCTGATCTTTGCAATTGATGTGCAATCCATTCTATCAACTCCAATGATCAGCAAAGACTACATCATCAGTACTTAGACCTCCTCCTTGCCTGGCTGGGGCAGACCAGTAGAGGTTCCATAGATATAGCATATCAGGTGCATTCCACAAGTAATTGTTGAGAGGTTTTTCTGTTTCATTTAGGAGAGTGTCAATGCTATTGAAGCAGTTGAGATGTTTTGGTTCTGCATGCTGCGATAGAATTCCTGCGCAATCGAAGATGTTAGCTTCATAGTCACAGTTGGAGTTGTATAGCATCATACTCGGTTGATGTATGTGCATTGGCAGAATGTCTTTCTCAGAAGCATGTCTTTGCTAATAATATTATGTCATTCTGGGAGCGTCACCCCTGGTTTTACCCTGTCAAAGAATTAACCATGCTCAATTCAGGACTGCTTCAAAGGCAACTACCACGATCTCTCTCTCCTGATACTCCATCTTTCTCATCATCATTTGATTAAAATCAGATGATTGGAATCTTTTATGACAACAACCTTGTGGGCTTCTGCCACTGGACCAGTGATATCATTTTGATCTGATGACCTCCTGATGAATATGCTTCTTTCAATACTGCATAGCTCTGCTGTTAAGGTTCAGCAGTTATTCCTAAGCCTTCAATTGTCATTGGCATCCGGGCGGCCACTAATCCACTGTTTGTCCGTTGTCCATTTGTCATCAGCTTCTTGGCCAATTCCATTCAGCTGTTTGCCAAATGTCTGTTTGTTATTGGAATTTCGGAGCAGAAGCAACTCTGACCATTATCTAGTCATGATTGCCTAATGATGGTGTGGGCATTCATTTGCAAGCCATCTGAAAAGATTGGCTCTAGCATCTCAGTAAAGTGATAGCAGATGACATCCAATCAGGGAAATCGTGGGTAATTGTGTATGACCCCACTGACAACTTGCAAGGTTTAATACCAGTTCCGGTTCTGGAACCATACTAACCCTGAATACAATGTATTTAGTGGTTTCAAACCCAGAAATGAAATGGCCAACCAGCAGGATTTATCACGTTTATTTAAATCCACTAGGTCCTACCTGTGGATTCCAACATCAGATTCTTCTCAATTTCCTGAATGAAAAGCATTGTAAATCTATCCATCACAGAATGAATTCAATATTTATATGATATTTTACATTTTATGCCAATTTTTGTATTATATATAATTACTTACATTATTATATTCTTTTCATTACTTATGAAACAATATATATATTCCAAAGTAATTACCGATAATTTTGAAACGATATCCACTATTTTTTTGTTCTTTAAAACCTGTGAAAATATGTTTAAAGAGTATATTAATGAAATTTAACCTAAACTCTGCACTGTTTTTTGGAAATCGGTTGACTTTTTACTTTCAGCTCGGTAACATAATTATATGGTGGTGTGTAAGATATAGTTAATTATACAGAATGGCATTCATCCTAATTTGGTTATGATATTTCTTCCAAATTAATGAATTAATATTTCATCATTGCTGATACTCACCTTTAGGGACAGCATAGGTGTATTCTTGACAACGGTTCAATTGATAAAAGCAGTTAGAAATTTGAATTTGTAAATATTGCATATTATATTGCTCATGCTACAGGTGTTGTGTGACCAGACAATGTTGACACTCCATTGAAACCGACTTCCAATCATATAGCCTACATGTATGGTCATATACAAATGGCATAATATATCGTTAAGAATAGTGTTTATTCTTATATGATTATAATTTGTCCTGCAATATTCATAAATTGTAATTTGATAATTGTCGATAGCCATTTGCATACTAAGTATCAGTACGTTATTCAGATCCATTAAGTTTATAAATGCTGTTCGCACTTCAAAAATATGAATAAAGTATACATATTCTCTTGTGCTAGAGGTGTTCTACAACAAAAAATTGTTGATGATCACTTTCAGTCCAGTAGTTTATATGTATATTCGAGCGAATATACTATATTCTATTGTGCAGAATAACTTTCATTGGAATTCAATTATAATATATGCTGCATTGAGGACATATTGTGATTTAAGAATTGCTACTACTTACATTGTAAGGTAGAATCAGTATATTATTGACAATTGATGAATCAAAACAAGCAGTCAGAACTTTCAATATATGAATATAGTACATATAATGCCTTGTGCTGGCAGTAATGTATGACCAAAAATCACTGTCATTTTGTTGACACTGACTTTCAGACGCATAGTGTATATATATAATGGAATGCAAATGGCATTATCTAATATAAAGTATAAGGTTTGTTTTAATTTGATTATAATATGTTCTGAAATATGGATGAATTGTGATTCAATAATTGCTGATACTGACTTTTGGGGATAGTATCAGTGCAAAATAACAAACTGTTACATCAATAAAAGCAGTCAGAATGACCAAAATCTGTACAAACCTCATATAATTTATTGTGCTAGAGATATTGTGCAATCAGAAATCATTGATACTCTGTTGACACTTACATTGTGTCCAGTAGTCCAAATGTATGGGCACCTGAAAACAGTGAGTTTATTGATAAAGATGTATTGCATTCTTATTTGAAAAGAGGATATCATGGAATTTGATGGACAGCACTCAAATAGTACTAATTTTGCATACTTGACAGATTAAATTCCATTTTATTCACTATTGTGTTGCAAATTTTCACAGTTGAAACTGTTTAAATAGATTGGATATCAATATCAAATGTCTCCATAAAAATAATATGCATAATATCCGAAACCATCATTGCAAATTGCAGATTTATGTATGCCCAATAAACCCTCTTCCCTATTCACTATCATTTTGGATTTCTTCATTAACATTATAATTCTCTATAAAGGAGTTATTAGTAATCATTCATTTGAAAGGTAGGGGTGTATACCAAATATATTTTTGATGGTGCCATTACTACTCGAGCCATTGCCATTGGAACCGTCTTCAGTATCTGTATCATCATCAGAACATTTTCACTCAAAGGGTTGGAAATACAAAACCTTTCATTATCAATTTGTACTGCTTGACATATGGAAACTGCTGGGGCTGGAGATAGTTCTGCTGGCACTGGCAATACTTCTGGTGGCACTGACACAGCTGGTACTACTGATACAGCTGATGCTGCCAATACAGCTGGTACAGTAGTGGTGCCTGGTTTTGTACCTTTGCATCTCAAGCAGGTGGTAGGATATTGAACAATTCTATTTTGGCAATGAAGGCAGCTATCCATGTGAATGAAATAGATTATTGACAAATACATTGTTTTGATCGTCTTCACATTTTTATGTCCTGGTTACTCAATACCCATCTCTTTTCTTCTCAGATCTCTGCCCAGTGCATTTTAATCAAAAACTTGGTTTTATCAATTGCAGTTCACCATCTGTCATATTTGGCATTATGGATCATATTGAGTATAATACCCGTGTTTGCCCATATGTTCACCTAGTGTGCCGATAGTTACAACCATATTGAAAATCCAATATCATTTAGTTGCTGCAATAAAAACTCAATGGTCAAAAATAGTACTTATTTTAATTATATACTCCTCTGTTCCTTTTTCCAATACTCTCAAACCAGCCCTTCAACACTCCTGCAGTCATTTGTAAGGGAACTGATTTGAAAACTGTTTGTACTTCACAATATCATATTTTTCTATTTCATGAACTGTTCAGGCAAATGCCTTGGTAGAATATTAAAGATTGCCTTTGCAGCATTGGTTGAATTGCCCATAGAATTTTGAACCGATTGCAACCAATTGAATTTCATCAATTGGCTGTTATTCTTTCTGATTATATAATTCACATCCTATTGCATAGTTTTCCTGTTTTTCCTGTTACCAGGTTTGTATACAATCTTCCACCTTTTATCTTTATGTATATCTCTCATGGCAATATTGGCAGTTAAATACTGGAAATTCTATATACACCAGTATATCAAAATATATTGAATTGAGGTATTTGAAGTAGCAGTGAGTATGGGTGTAAATTCATTCTTGAATCTACTGCTAGAAGTTGGTTGTGGTTCAGCAATTGCTTCAGAATATGGTATAGAAATAGAAAAATATTTGAGTATAGAGAAGAGTAAGAACATATGGAATATATAGCAATTTCTGTGAAATTCAAGTTGAATCAAATATCAAACTATAATTATACAAATTCTACTATCGTAGTATTTCATGATGAACCCTGCTGCAGATGGCAGCCAATTTAAAAAGATTTTTGCCTTATACAAATACCATTGATAGTTGGTAATAATAAATTAAAATAAAGAACTGCCAATATAATATTTTGGTAACAGCTACTGATTGTTGGATGTTCAGCATAATAGCTGTTAAAACTGAAGCAATGTTATGCCAAAAAAATTGCTGCAATTATATAGAATGGATATTGTATTGAGGTTGAACCTATTGCCCAGCCTTTGCAGCTGTAGTGCCTGCTAGTATAATCATTTTGGTAGTTAAACTAGATTGAACCTACAACCCATAAAGACTCACCTTTCCCCCACTATCCAACTGCCAACTTCGGTTCCAAAATGAAAGTCCACAGGAACTATATAAAAGAGAAATGAATATGGTCTACATATCGACAAAGAATCTTTCGATATATCTGGATGGCAACTATGGTCAATCAATAATATATCACACAAAACGATATCATAAAGCAAACTACGATACAACTTGTCTTGAAGCAAAATGGGACCAAGCAATTGGTATCCAGTAGAGTCTCTGTTCCCATAAGAGGCATATAGTGGAATGCAGACCTGAATCAAACTTCAGGAGAAAGCAAACAAAGAAAAAGTGGATTGAAGAATTTGTGGCAAGTGAAACAGCAAAAGCAAGAGAGAGGATTGCAACAGCAAAAGCAGTAGTAGAGACAGAGAAAGACTTTGGGTTAAGAGGGGTGGTGGCTGATTATGCAAAAATGGTAGTTGAAGAGATGTTGGCAGCAATTGGGGAGAGAATTGATAATATTATAACTTCAGACAAGCAGGATGATGTTGATAATGAAGCAGGTGGAGAAGAAAATAACTATGTAGAAATGAGCAATTACAATAAACATGAGTGGGTAGTGGGCCCAATGAATAAATTGGTACCGAAAGGGTTCAATACACTTGGTATAAATCGAATAATACTGGAGGAATTGTCAACACTCAGATTGGCAATTTAGATGATTACTTTTGTGAGGGTGACAGAATGTATGGCGATGCAGAATTGCAGGTTCTGGTGGTAGTCACTCCAAATACAATTATCAATCTTGCCATATCATCTATGGTCCAACTACCCTCTCTATCTGGAACAAGTCATTTGCTACAAGGAGTTGGAATGACTGTTGAGGAGTTTATGCCAGTCAAAACGGATATATCAGTATGTGATTAGCCTTTGAATGAATTGTTCCCTACTGATTGTTTTCCAGATGTCTGATTTATTGAACATATAGGAATGGAGTATGATGGCCTCCAAGAATAAATTGATATCTAGTTATAAATTGTAATATTGTTATTTTTGACAGAGTCTTAAACGCAAACACTATTTTAGTTCTATATTGGTATGTGTTAGGTCTCTACAATTGCAGTCACATCTGAAAAAAATCATCAGTATATAAGCAAGGATAGAACTGAACACATAAATTCAGACTACACCATGTATGTAAGATACAACACCTATCAACATCATTAAATTCAGGATAATTATTTTAAAAATAAAAGTAAAAACTTAAATGCTATATAATTTGCCATCTGAATTTACATTATCGTTTTTATATTGGTCTCACTAGTTTCAGTCAAATTATAGAGAGAATGAATTCAAAAGCCACCCATTATGAATGAATTGATTGAAATTCCGACTGTGTAAATTGCTACTCAGGACTATTACACATGATGGCAATCTCATAAAGATCTTATGGATGACCATCAATATTTGGCACCATCAGCTGAATAATGAAATGAGGCTATATATAGTATACACTTATGTTATTATTTTTTTGCTGTATAAAGTCAAGTAACAGTGAGATAATACAACCAAATATTTTTCAACTGCTAAGGAAATTGGCAATTAATTGTCCAGTATTTGTGCCATTTGTCAGAGAAGATAAATATACAGAAAAAGGTATCACAACTGCGAATAACTGGATCTCAATATCGGTATTGATATATCAATTGATTTGAGCATTGTCAAACTTATATATCTCCAATTAATGAAGAAATTGAATGACATTATATTCATATCATGAGGTATATTCTTGTTGAATAAGTATGATAGCATGTCATGACAAACACATATTGTATAATCACGCAATAAAATATAAATGTGGCAGGAGTGAACATAAGTGTCAATAGAGCATCCACAAGTTTTGGTCACACACAGTTTTTGGCACAGGAAGGAATGAATGTATTGTATTAGGGTTATCAGAGTACCGATTGCCTTCGTTATCAAACTATCGTAAGTGATTTATTTGAATAACTCTGGAATGAAAGGAATTGAATTATGCTATATTCGTATTACAAGGTATATTCTTATCAAATATGCATGAAAGCTAGCCTTGACAATCCAATAGAGTACAATCATGTGATAAAACATATAGGCTATGGGTGTAAAAGTGAGTATCAACAATTTTTGGTCTTGCATGTGAAGGACCAGGCATAACCATTTGATATTATGAGATTCATTTCAAACTTTATCAGTAAATTATGAGAAAACGATTTATGGAACTACCCTCTGAAATACTGCATTAGAAATTTTTGCAGTTTTTAAATTGCAATTTATTCATATCAGAAGATATATTTTTATTTAATATATATTTAAAATAGCTGTTACAATCAAAACAGCTCTACTTATAAAACAAAATTTTCAGACTGCAGGATTCAACCTTTTCAGGAATGGACCATCCAAGATTTTTGGTTATACAATTTCTCTAGTATGTAGAATTTTGTGTATTGTTCTAGTGTAAATGCAATTTGAAATTTCTTTATTGTTGAATCAAATTTAACTGAGCAATTTCTGCCACTGAACTCAAGGGAATTCAATCACAATTTATTTCTATTGCAAGACAAGTTCTTGTTAAATGAGTTCAAAAGACAGCTGCTAAACTGAAATCAACAATTTTGTGAAACCTAACATTTAGACTGTAGAACTTAATGAGAGTATCAATGGAGCATTAAAAATTTTTGTTAACACGATATTTGCAGCACATGCAATTTTGTATACTATTTCAGTTGTAATTCATATTTGACTACCTTTATCAATAAATCGATAATAATTGAACAATTTCTGAAGCTTATCATGAATGAATTAAATCAGGATTTATTCATATCTCAAAAAATGTTTATATTAAACGAAACTGGAAGCCAACTTCTTCAATTGAGTACAATATTTGGATTCAACAAAATATGTTGACTGCAGAACTAAATGTAAATATCAATGGAGTACCAATGTTTTGTTAGTATACAACATCTCTAGCATGTAGAGTGTTTTAGGCATTATTATAGCATTTGCTGTTTTGACAGTCATTATCAACACATTTGTTTTGACTGATATACCATCTATCATTTCTTTCCATAAACAGTCTGTGGATGCAGGAATTGAAGATATCAAAATATCTATATACAAATGAATATTTTCGACTGCAGTGCAATTCAAGTTTTTCCAATTCTCCATCTATATGCAGTTCAAACACTGTTTCAATAGCTGCTGCAAAGCATATCGATTTTCTCTTGCTTCAAGTGATATACCCCACTGAGAAAAAACATATCTTTTTATAAGATTCGACGAATGACATATTGCAAATGGAATTTAACAAATATTGGACCTCCATAAATGTTGAAACAAAATCAACAATTGTACTGAGCAGCTCCGATCATGTACCTGCATGGTGATTCTTCATACATTGCATGACCACCAAAAACAGCTTCTGCAGTATCATTTGTATCATTTGTTACCCAGTTCTCGTAGATCCATCCAAGAATAAAAAAAGTACGATTGCAAAACACCTCTCATCAAAGATATACAATCCAAGGCTGAATATGTCAACTGAATTAGATATTACCCTATTGATGGGTACAACTGGTGATGCATAGGCTTTAGCTGTACTACAGATCAAAGGCAGTCAGGGTGTTATGATGGCACGTAATTCCCATCAAATGCAGGCTAATGGACAATATCATACTATACTGAAAGGTTGAACAGATAGAATGTGCAAAACTGGCAGATAATAACTTTACAATTCTTGAATTAAATCAAGACACCTGGAACTGCTATTTGATAGAAAAATTAGGTTCAGTACACATTCCATGGAACACTCTGAAAACACTGGAGTGACTACAGACATTCACTACCTTATGATATGATTCAATTCATTCTTCTGCCAGTAATCTCGGTAATATTTGCTGAAGAGAATACTCCATCACAATTGAGGCAATCAAAAAGCTGTTGTCAACATTAAATTTAGTCAGTATAGCATTAGATGGATAGAAATCAACCAATGAATTCGCTATTGTAATGGTTATTACCATTTATATAGATTTGAACTAGTGCTTTCAATGAGTACCGCTTATATTTGATGATGTTTGTGGCTACTTGGTTTCGATATTTTGTACCGCTGACCGTCAACTATGGAATATAGCCCAATAAACTGGTTTGGGACTGGCTGAGTATTTCACAGCGAGATTTGAATATATTGGCCATACTAACAGTCAAAGTGTTTATGTAACTACTGATAATGCCTCATCCAACTATTCAATGGCCCAGGAGCTACAATCTATACTCAAAACCTCTAGAATTGAATGGTCAGCATTATCAAACCATATATCCTGAATGGCATATATCAATATTGTCTTCATGTTTTCAATACAGACACTATGGCAAACTTCCGTTTTTTATGAATTTCATAGTTGATCTTGGCTGTATCCTTCTTTTGAGAGTGTTAGCTGATTTTGTACAATCATCTACCAATAACATATTTTCATTGATCTCCTTGGTCAACTCTGTTGAAGAACTGTGTATCTTTGAAAATCCTTCAATACAGCATTGATAGATGTTTGCAAATTTGACAAAAGACTGGATATTATTGACAGACTCCAGAATCTTCTATTTAAAAATGGTATCAATCTTGTTCTCTGATATACTGACACCTTTTCCCAATTTGAGATATCCAAGGAACTTGACCTGCTTCTGGTGCCATTTGCACTTATCAGGTACTATAGCTGAGTTATTTTTCTGTAATTGCAAAAGAACTTCTCTATTAATCGCACATACTCATCATCATTTTCTGAATACTTGAAGATATCATCTATATAGACTACCATTAGGTGAGCAATTATATCTCACAGGGTCACATTAATTATATCTTGGCATATTGTTGGCATGTTTGCGAAGCTGAAGGGCATGACTAGTGATTTATAAAATCCATATTTCATATCAAATACTGCTGTGCATTTATCTTAAGTTTTAATTTCATGAGGTTTTACCCTGCCTGCAAATGAATCATGATGGAAATTCTCGATCTGGCAATTCTGTCACAATGCTCATTCATAAGTCGCAATGGATATCAGTGTACAATTATCGTACCATTGACGCCTCTGAACTCCATGCACTACTCTAAGCCGCTTCCATCTGGCTGTGAAACAATAAGTATGGGTGTAGCTGTGGGTGACTTGCTATGTTCAATTGTTCCCAAAGTGAGCAGTTCCTTCAGATATTCATTAGCAACCGAAAGTTCCTTCTCTGAAAACACATGAATGGGACCCCATGGAGGGTACTCCCCATTTTTCAACTGAATAGCATGATGGTAGAATCCATGTGGTGGGCAACAATTGGCAGATTCTCCATTGAGAAATATTTGAAAGTCTCTATACTGCCATGGAATTTGCTCTACCCAATTCATCTCAATCTCATGAACCACATTGACATGTATTGAACTCATAACTCTGATTCATCTGGAATTTGTACCAAACTTCAACATAGAGTCATCATACTCTATGGAAAATAAAAATTCTGCTGACTTTGTGCAGTATTGATGGCTGTGTTGTGACATAAACTGGAGTTTATGAGCTTCTTCAGTAAATCCACGGAGTACTCCATATTTGATTATCCACCAGTAAGATAACATCATCTCAGATGAATGCTCTTTTCAACAAATTTCAAAGATTTCTTGAATATAATAGATTTCATACTGCTGTGTGATGGGAAAGATCTACTGTCAATCTGCTCCTGCTACTCTTTCTCAATCAACGTTTTCAACCATTTTTGGTTCTCATTCAGTCACTGATAGAATACCATATGAATCGGCCCACTGCATTGACATCACAGTTGTGTTACAGCCCATATCCAAGAAAATTTTAACAGGGATGTTGTCTAGTCTCGAAAGCTTGCAATTATACGTATTATGGGTCTTGAATCCATTGTAGGTTCAGGTGGTAATTGTTGCTCTGGTTTCTTGGGTACAGGTTGAGGTGCCCTGGCTTGAGTCTTATGTGTTTGATCTTGTCCATTGACAACCATGGTCAACTGCTTTTCGATACAGCTCCGGCTGCAATCGATTGTGGTTGTAGGTAGATAAGAATTTGATTAATTCAATAGTAATTGTTTGTCACTTGTTATGCTTGGATGCTATATTACCAGCATATTCCAACCATTGAACTTATCCTCAGGCACCCTTGCTCAAACATTCCAACAGACAGTTTATTCTATATTGAATATCTAAGCAATACAAATGTCTGCATTGCCAAAACAAAACTCCCAAACAAAACACAGATATCTGTACCCATGTAATTCCAAACAAATATGAATATTTGTACCCATCAATACCAAAACACCAGACTTATGTGTACCTCAAATACTCATAGCAAAGACTGCAATCCCAAAGAAAAAATACAAGAGATTGTTTTCATCCATCAATCTCCATACCATCAGAGACAAGCTTGTAAAGTACTCAAGAGCTTGAGGCTGCTGCCAGTTTTTTGATTCAGTCTGACAGGTTCCTGAGCTTGACCTTCGAAGAAGAGATGGTTACGTTTGGTGTTGAAGTTGTTTTTTTAGACTTCTTATTCTTCTTCTTTATGCTGGGCAAGACTTTGATGGCATTTTTACAGAATATTCATAGATGCTCCAATCAACTGCTGTGCTCATACTCATTGCGCTTGGCTTGTGCTTCCAGCAAAGATTCCAGAATACTGTTCAGGGCTTCATCTTTGTCCATAGTGACTGGCTTAGAACCCTTCTTCTCCATTTGAGGTTTCTTGGAGTCCGAACCTTTCTCACAGTTCTCGTTTTCTGGATTCCCCTCATCATCACCATTATCATCATACCTCCTGTTATGGATCATTTTGTCTTTGGTCTTGTAATTGTTGTGATGGTGCATTTCTTGCTGGCATCTATTATATATGCAGCAGACTTGTTTCAGCAGTAATTTGTATTCTGCATCGTGGTTTGTATAACCTTTGGAAAGGATATTCAATCCTTGATTTCTTCATGGAGTCTGCTGTATTGAGCCTGCCACCATCCAATCCCTGACAAGCAGACATGGTAGTTCAAGTTCTTCATCTTTTCAATGTAGTCCTGGATAACTATATTGTATTGCAATTCTTCTTGTTTTGGAGGCATTCCATTTTTTCCTCTGGGTGGATGAATCATTCCTCTATAGTGCTGGGGAATACTGACTATATGTCAATCTGAAAATGCATTCTAAGCTGAATGTCTCAGATGTGTTACTAAGCCAAAACTTCGTCTTGAATGATACTTCCAACGAAGATGATATTATCATCATCATAATATTAGTTGTCCTTGAAGCATTTGAGATAGCGATCCACTCATGTAATTCAATGGTGGTAGGACTTCTACTTGTTTGTTTGGTCTTCTTTAAACTTGTAGGGCAGTTCAATTTTTAGCTTCTTGCTTGGATTTGGGGATCTTGGTGGTTGGGGTGGTACTTGTGGTAGTACTAAAGGTGATTGGCGATAATCAGTTCCTGCAGGTGGTGGAAGTCATGGGAGAATATCATCTCCACTATCTGATGAACTGGAGCTTTTTGATCTGGAGCTAGAAGATGGGGAGTTCCCTGGGGTGTCTCCTTTAATGCCTCCTGCGCCATATCTATTACCACTTGGTTCTGCAATCCAAACCTCATTGATCCACATGCCCATACCATTATAAATGGTTTATCGAAGGCGGAATCCCTGCTCACTAGGCTTGGTGTCCCTTTTCTTTGGTGTCAAAACTGACTGGGCCAGTGAGTACACTAATCTCATCATTCTTTCATTCCAAAGCTTCATCTGCAAGGCTCTAGTGAATTCTTTGAATTTCCACTCACAGTCCTTCTTCATCTGTTGCTCTGCTGCCTTTCTCTTTCATTCTGCATTGTCTACCTTTTTCTGTACTTCCTTTTGTATCTTGTTTGCTTCCAGACAAAACTTGGCATATAGTCCGGACATCTGTTTGCCATCTTCGTTGGGTTTTATCTGAACATCCATCAGCTCCGGGGATTGGGTACACACTTGGACAGCCAGGTGTCCTTGGTTTCGTTCCCTATTATTGAACAGAGTTGGACAGGTTCCACAGGCTGTTCCAGAATAGTGAATTTCTTCACTGTGGGCTGACTGCTGCACTTCATAAGCCTCGGTATATTGGGCCTGTAACGGAATATAGGCTGCTAGAATATAAGCTGCAATCCCAGGGGATTGAATAAGTATACCTGAATGCCTCCTGAATTTGGCCCTGTCCATCTTTCCACTCCCAGATAAATCGTATCATATATCTGATTGTGCTTAATGATGAGACCTGCATAAGCCTTTGCCGATCCTGGGAACGCAGTCTACATCTCGAATGTTTCGCCCCTGGTTGCAAAAAAAAGGCATCCATTCATCCAAGCTCCCTGTTGATTGCATCCAACAGCTCAAAAACCCAGTCCTAAATATCTTTCTTTTTGATAGGCTGGTATTGTGTTATCTGCTTATCCTTGTTACTGGATAGAATCCACACATTTTCTCTTCTGACCACCACATAGGGTTCTATTATGCTGGTGACTGATCTGGCCATCATAGGATGACAAAAAATTGATCAACTGTAGTGGTGTACACAACAAAGAATACTGCTTCAGCTTGTCACTGCAGTTGTACCAATGGCTAGAATTCTGATCGACAGGCGTACATAATTAAAAACCAGCAGCATCGCAATAGGTCGAGAACCTGAGGTGATACAGAGTCCAATGGTAAATGGCTGTAACGATGGATGATAGAGTGCCTGCTGCTCTTCCAATTGTCATGTGGATTCCACCACCATTGGGCATGCCATAACACACTTCTTGATCGTTGCAATGAACATGCAAGTCCTTGTATCAAGTTCAACAAGCATTGAAGACTGGATCATCAATTTTTAAACCCCCTGCTTGTTTGCCTATCCCTGTCCACCAGAGGTCGCAGGGATATAGCATATCAGTTATGTTCCAAATGGAATCTGTGAGATGTTCTGCTATTTCATTTAGCTGAGTATTGATGCAATCACAAAAGTTGAGATGTTCAGGTTGTGCAAGCTGCGAGGGGATTCCAGCTGAATCAAAGAAGTTGACTTGACAGTGGTAGTTGAAGTTGTATGGTATCAAGGTTACATGATAAATTGGGGTGGGTAGACAGAATACCTTGTTCGGAAGCGTTTCTTTGCAAACAATATGATATAACACCAAGATCATTACTTCTAATATACCATATCAAAGAGTATCTATATTTAATTTGGAACTGCTGCTCAGGTAGACTTGAAACTCAACTTGTGATGTGGAATTTACTATATAATTCCAAACGAAAGATATATGCATTTTTCCAATGTGTATATCATCAATGCTTGTTCTCCTCACTTGAATGGTTGATGAACTGTCTGTCTTCAAAGAAACCAAGGACTTTATACCTTCGTTTTCGCTTGTAACAAATTTTTCTATCATCATATGTCTCTAGAGCTCCAGCACTATAACCACCATGAAACAATTTTCACTCTTTCACGACTACCACCATCCTCCATCTGTTGATCCTCAAGCGTCTTTATCAACATTACATTCTAATTCGACCAGTGGTATCGTGTATAATGCCAAACTTGCAGGCTTCTGCCTCTGGACCAGTGGTATCATTTGAATCTGATGCCTTCCAGACAAATTGGCTGATACCATTCAGTGGTTTGGCAGCTGTCAATTTGATATCGGTGATTCAGATCAGAAGCAACTGCGGCCAGTAAGTAGCTATCATTGCTTATTGAAGGTATTGATGATCATTTGCTAGGCATCCGAAAAGATCATCCCTGGTATCCAAGATTCGTGGTAGCCAATAATAACTAATCAGGGAAATCCCAAGTGATTGTACCTGACCCTGTGGTGAACTTGGCAGGTGTAACATACAATGAGATCTGTGCAGACTGAAATACTTAGTAGATTTTGAATTCAATTGACATCTACATGCTAGATCATGTTTCACAACCAACACAGAGAAACTAAGTTCTTCAGAACTACACTTTTGAATGGAGTGGACAGTATTATATCTTGCAATATTATAGTGGGGTTATATACAATCACGTATGATTCATGCAATTTGAATGTAATCAGCCATTACTTATCTTGGATATCCAAGTGTGTCCGTTTGGATAGCCATCTGTTGAAATTGCCACATCTTGGGTTCTTAGTGAGTGCTAGTCATTGATCTCCATCTCTTCTACTCCAAATTGCTAATTACTATTCATCTTCTCTATACCTATCAATGGCAGCAGAGCAGCGCCCACCATGGGGCAGATATCAGTTGGGGACCCAACGATATTGGCCAAACATAACCAACAAAGCTACTTTCTAACAAATATTGTCCATAGGTCACGGGCTCCTTCAATTCAAAGAATTCCACTGGTCCACAGGCAGAAGCTGCAAGATTGTTATTATAAAGGAATACTGGTAGTTTGAATATAATTTACAAATGATTCAAGAATGAGAATTGAAGATATAGAGGCCACAGAAGCTGCAAAGGGAAAGAGTATTGGTTGGAAGGTGTTTTGAAGATACTACAAAGGTGGTCAGGGTACTGTAGCTCTCGAAATCAGTATAGTTAGAAGAATTTGGTAGAAGGCAAGGAAACAGATATAAAACTTTTGGATTCTGCAATGGTAGAAAGATATCAACATTCACTGTAAGGTGAACACACTTTAACAATATCTGCATTGAAAGGCAATTTCTTTTGGTTCCAATTCTTTAAGTAATATTCACATTCTGCGCCAAGCTTCTAACCAATCGTTGAAGCAGTTCAATATCTACTACAGATACTACTTTGATTAGGCAAAACCTGATGGGGCACTCACAGTGTTATATATACACAACTGCAGTAGATAGCCATTTTGAAGTGGAAAAGACATATATGGTCCTGCCATAGTACTGCCTCTGACAAGGTATGTGGAAAGAAGTTCAAAGCTATACTGAAGGCTGCAACATATTTACATAAATTAATCAAAGGATATGTAAAGTAATGAATTTGCTAAAACCACTACCAGTTGTGTATGGCTGTAGAGGACATATGGGAGCAGATTCAATTCCTGACATGCTGACATACTTGAGAGAAAACAATTGCATTGTAATATTCATAGATTACTGAACCAAACAGGACTATTGGATACCCTGTACTATCACAATTGATGCTATGGAATTTGCACATTGATTTCCACAAACTATAATATACTTTTATGGTGTCCTACAGAAAATCATTAGTAACAGAGATACATAGTACAGATTACAATTCTGGTTGGGAGTGAGTATATGATTGCAAACCAAGCTACTCATATCAATATAATATCTCCTGCAAACAAATAGATTGTCAAAGATTGTGAACAAACATATCAAATGACATGTTCAGACTTTCAGCACTGACCATCAAAACCAGCAGAATATGATGTTCCCACTTGCAGAAGTGAAATACAATTTGTCTACCGACTAATCCATCAATCAAAGCCTATTGTTATTGCACCTGGAATATACACTATTCTTTATATTGGAATTTATAGCAGACCGATCAAAGCATTATAAAATGTAAACCCTTAACAGCATAGTATGTGTTGAATGATTGCAGACTTTGTTACTTGATGTCCATAACCACCTCTATAAGACACAAGATGGCCAGCTGTGAAAAGAAAACGGAAGATGATAATTAATTATCTATAATATGAGAGACTAGCTGAAGTTGAGTACTATTGATCAACTGATCATATATATGAATCAGGACTCTTTTCAGTGGAAGCTGCAATATGTATAGGCCAAACCATACAAGATCACTATGTTTTATAGGCTCAATACAGTAGAATTACAATTGCCAGTAGGTATAACAATTGACAATATTGTAAACATCAGCAAGATCAAGAAATACACTACAGATCTGGTACAAGAATTGCGATTACCTCCTCTCAAATGAACTTTGAAATATAAAGAAGATACAATTGAATCTTTGTATATGGTTAAAGTGATTACCGCTTTATTTAAGTGGGCACCAGGCATTATAGATGGCTACAATATGAAAACAAATAGAAAGAATACCATAATGATATAATGATTTGGAATCTGGCTGGTAATATTCCAAAAGCAAAAAAAATACTTAACAACTTAAAAATGCAATACAGATTGGAAGAAACAATAGTTGAATAAGATAGCAATAATTAAAGCTACAGAGTCAATAACATAGATCTTTATTGACTTGATTTAGAGATTTTGTATTTTCTGTTGGCATATATACTGAGAGACAAAGGAATGGCACCCTCTGATGAATTCAATTCATTCAATATACTAAGTAGTTAGGTTAAGAATATTTCTTGTATTTCAAGAAGACAGTTGGTTTTGGCGAACCATCTTGAACAGCATAAAAAGTATATAATATGCAGAGAATGATTTGATATCCAATACAGCTTGATAGAGGGCACATACCAGAAGCTGATATATATACATCCATAATATTAGCTGGTCTGCAAGGCAAAACTCCACTACATAGACTAAAAATGTACTATCATTATTTTATATTACTATATTGGATTAAGGTAAATAACTTTGTACAAGCAGATTTGTAAACAATAATATTTCAAATACCAATCGGTGAATGAGTGATTGTCTGATAGATATATCACTTGGTTTATTCTTTTGAAAACATTCCAAAATAAATAAAACAGCCCAAGACAATTGAACAAAGATTTGTTTCTATATTTGTTTTCAAAATAAAGGTTCAGTTTGAGGTAATTGCAATATACAATTTTTGTCAAACTCAACTGTAAACCTAATCTATTTAATACAAAATATTAATCTTGTATCAATTATCCAATGGTGCAGTTATAGGGCTTGAATGAAATAAGATTCAAAAGATTTTGTTGATGGAATATAATATACCTTTCACATTCAAAGGTTTACTATATATCTTTGTTTTTGACCTAATATGGCTATCATATACTAGGCATCGAGGCGGCTCCACCGCCTCAGTTTTTTTTCTGCCGGGATATACTGCGAACCGACCAATCAGAATGCTTCATGCGGGCAATGCATATGTACGTACGTTCTTATTATAATAATACTATACAAGTATTATTCACTCAACAATTACATTCACAATTATATACTATAGTTTTTGTTTTTATATGTCATTTATTTATAAATAATTAAAATTGAACAATTTAATTAAACCCTATCAGATAGAGGAATAGTTTCATTTTTTTATATATAATGCAAGATCAGAATAAAACAGAAATTATATTTCTAATCATATGTATAGATAGTAGTAATTTCGAAAATACAGTGTCAAAATTATTAAGTCAGGACCATTAAGATTTCAATTTTTGATCATATATTGAAAACTATATTGAAATATATTTTATTTCAATTGAAATGATTGTAAAATCAAGAAAATAATTTGTGATAATAATGACAAAGATTGAGAAAGTAATACATATTAAAGGAATAATAAAAGAAAATAATGTTTGAATGAACATGTAAATCAGAATATAATTTTAGATATATCATTGGAATTCCAATATGTATATTGGAATATCTGGAATGAGAATATAGATATACTAAATATTTTATACAATAGAACATGAGTAGTGTTGATAACAAAACACCAAAGATAGATTCTGTTCAATAGCCAGTATCAATATGGTGTAAAGATCGGTAATCACATAAGAATTGGTAATGAATAATTATATTCATTGGATATCAAAAACAGGTTTATACATTGCGATAATAACAAACAGGTTTTTGACTAAGAAAATAGATGTTGTCAAAAGGAAAACAAATTATAAATAATCATCATAGAGAATGAGAAGATACCACCGGTATAACAGGTGGTATAAATGTGGTATATGTAAATGAGGTGTCATAGGTATAGTAAATGTTGGACATATTGTGAACATGCGAGTCAATATGATGATCGTTACATTCATTGCACATAAGGAGCAAGATTTAGTGGAGAATAGGTTTGCTCTTCACTCATTCCCTAGTCTACAAAACAATCAATAGCTTTCGCATCAATTTTTGTTTACTTCCGTCATTCCAAATTTTGAGTTACTTGTCTTGTTTGCAATACTTGCTATACCAAATCTTAGTTTGGTTTTTATAACCTTTGGAATACCAAGCATTGAAATCTTAACAGAAGAACAAGTCTACTGTCAATTCAACTGATCATACTCTTAGTATATATGTCAATACCCTTACCATTCCAGTTGGTACTATTGTTACCATACCTGCAACACCTCATGCATTGTGTTTCAATCTGCATGCAATTTTGAAAATGGCTTCGCCATCTATATCTATTGCAGATACATCTGCTTATCTTGCATGTTGACCATTCGAAGACTTATACATCCAAACAGCTTCAGTGATCAGTACTATATCTGTTGAAAAGCTAAATGACTCAGGCTGTACTTGTCACGGTTGTGTCGAGTGAGGATCGGGGGAGGAATATGGATCGATGATTGAGTTACAGGAATACGAAGTAAATCAGGTTTCGTTAGTTGGAATCAGGTTTAGTTGGAAAGAATCAGGTTTTGTTGGTTGGAATCAGGTTTTGTTGGTTGCGTTGTAAATATGGCGTGATAGTTATGGCGTAGGCTGCGGACTGAGAGGGTTGCGTACATAGTCCGGTGGAGTTAGGATGTATTTCGGAACGAGTGAGCAACAGTGACGACGGTCGCGTTAACTGTATATCAGGATGCTAGATTTGCGGAGGATAGATTTGTTCTTCACTCGTTCTCTAGTCTACAAAACAATCAATAAGCTTCCGCAACGACCTTTGTTCACTTCTGTGATTCCGGGATTCGAGTCTCTGGCCTGTTACGCTGTACCTGCGATCACTGCTCACCCAACAACACCTACGTCTTAGTTTGGTTTTTATAACCCCTAGAACTCCGAGCCTTGAACCCTTGACAGAAGAACGAGTCTACAATCGATTCTACTGGTTATATTTGAGTATATGTACTGCTACTCTCATCGAAGTGGTTGTTACTTTTGCCATTGACCCTGCAACTCCCTTTGCTCCGTGTGTAAATCAGTTGGAAACTTCGAAAATAAGCTCACAGTACACAGCTTTTGGAGACACTCCTGCGTTGTGTCCCTGTGGAAACATCGACGAGAAGGGTCCACGCTGTGTTAGATGCCAGCTTACGACAGCAACGAACCTCAACAATCCCGTATCAATTTCCTCGACCTAGCTGGTCGAACCCTCAACCTCTTCGAACAAGAACCCCTGAACGCCTTTGATAGCATTGACGCTATTCTCAAAGAACCCGAAGAACCTTTGGAAGCATACTTCTGAGACGAACCACAAGCGGTATCCCCTTGGAATAGCTACTGGACAGAAGCAGCAAACAATGGAGGAGGCCTCCAAATCGACGACGCAGTGTTCAAAAACTTCTGGACCAAGTACTACGGTCTTCACGTCGATTGTCATAACCAAGAACCGTGCTACTGCGATCATAACTGCGGAGGAACACATACAACAATCGGTGGAGAAGCAGAAGCTCAATCAACGATATCAGAATCCACGATCAAGGGAACACAGAAGGACATAGAAAGCCAAATCTCGTGGGCAGATTACAACGAACGAAAGGCGAACAAGGGAAAGGCAGTTGACCGCAAGTTACATCCGGCGCCTTTACCAACCCCGCTGATCATCGTAACAACACCCAGCAAACACGAGGTATTCTTCTGGTAGATGGTCAATCCGTTTCTAGAAGCTGAAATCAAAGCGGCAGTTCAACAAATCCAAGACAACATAGACAAAGTCAGAGACTGTTTGTCAGCACCTCGCCTCCTAACAGCCCCTCTCTACATCATCAGAAAGATGTCTGGAGAATCCTCGAGACCAACTCGCGATGTCACGTCAACTGGAGCTTTACAAATAGAACTGGAAAGTGCGGCAGCAAAATATACAGAGACTATGAACGAAACACAGCTCAGGAGTCACATCACGGACATCAACAAAGGGCTGACAGTACTGAGCCAACTACCGACAACCAGAAGAGTGAACGAATTGCTCAAGGAACGGCAATCTGTAAAGAATACGGAAGTACGAATATCGGAATTGTTGGCAGAAGGAGAAAGAGTCGTCCAGGAAAGGAACCATTTGAAGCAGGAACTACTGCTTACTCAACAAACAGTGGCAACAATAGAAATACCGCAAACATGCAGCCATGGAGACCTGGTTGAAGAAATCTGGATCCTTAACCAAGCATTGGAGGAAGCAAATTTAGCCCTGGTGGAGTTGAAACAAGATCTGGAAGATGCTCAAGCTCAAATGGAGAAGTTTAGGGACCTGGCGGAGGAAAATCGACAACAGGTAACCAGGATCCTGATGTTAACGGAAGGAAGAAGGGGAGAAACAGGAGAAAGGATGGACAGGGAGGAGAGAGAGGAAAAGGTGAACGACATCACCAGCTTCTCAGGGGAAGACAGGAAGGAACTTCGAGGGTGGAAGGTGCAGCGGGCATTAAAGATAGCCGGAAAACCGAAGGCATTCAACAAAGAACAGAAGAAGCTGAGGTATGCAGTTGGATGCCTAAAAGGAGTAGCGCTGGCACAGTTAATGCCACACTGTGACGAAATCTCAGGGGAAGTCAAGCTCAATACCCTGAAAGACCTAGTTGACCTGCTGGATGTAGCATTCGGAGATCAAGACAGAGCAGCAACAGCAAAGAGGGAACTGAGAAACTCAGGCAACGAGACCGCGAATTCTCCCAGTACTACGCGGAATTTCAAAGATACGTAGTAGACACCAAATGGAACGAAGATGCGCAACTAGACGCATTGCCAAAAAATTATCCAACAAGCTCAAAGACTCCATACAACATATCGAGGAACCAGAAAGTATGATCGAATTCGTCAAAATGGTGTCAAAAAGAGACTCGCAACTGAGAAGGAGAGCTGCGGAAAAGAAATCTGGGAAATGGGAGGGTTACAAAAGGTCCGATTCAACGACCAACACCACATCCCCCAGACGCTGCACCAGCAGGATCAGTTCCAGGTTATCACGGTCCCGCTCCAATGGACCTTTCGGCAGTGAAAGGAAAGAAGATCACACCTGAGGAAAGGAAAAGACAAAGGGAAGGGGGACTATGTATGTACTGTGGGGATAGCAGACATTTCGCGGCATCATGCCCAAGAAAGCTGAAGGCAGCATCAGGACAGACGGAAATATCACCTTTTAGAAGGCAGTGAATGAAGGGGATGCAGATTCAACAACAGGAAAAGGAAAAGAAGTGGAATCGGGAAAAGTTTAGTCCAGTGCAATAAGGATGGCAATTGCGCTGGAAAGGAATCTCCTTTGTCAGTTAATGCTAGTTTTGGTATTTCACAGTTTTCTATATTAAGCGCAGAAATAAAGAGTCTTCTATGGAAAGCAAACATCTCGTTGTGAAATGTTCGCTGAAAATAGAAGACAAAATCATTGATACCAACGCTTTGATAGACTGCGGAGCTAGTGGAATAGCATTATTGACAAAGATTTCGTCTGCCATCATCAATTACAAGAACAAGAATTAAAAGAATCAAGAGAATTAGAAGTTATAGATGGAAGACCCATCGAATCAGGAACAATCACCACTATGGCTAAACTGAGCTTAGGCATACGCGGACATCAGGAGCAGTTACCAGCATTCGTTACAAACTTGGACACTATCCAATCGTACTTGGATTACCATGGCTACAACTTCACGATGTTACAGTCAAATTCCAAAGAATAGAATAGGATTCGAAGCGGTTACTGCCAGAAGCACTGTCAACATCATTCGAGCGTATGGGTATGGGGGAATCATATGGAAACAACGGAATCCGATGGACCAAAACTGGACATATGCGCCATAGCAGCAGCTCCATTTATGAGACGGAATAAGAAGGAGAAACTTAAGTGTACGCGGTAACCTTATATGAAATCAACAAGGCCCTAGAAGTGAAGGACCTTCAAGAAAAACCGCTGGAACAATTAATTCCCAAGGAATATCATGAGTTTCTCCCCCTCTTTGACAAAGTAATCGCTGAAAGGCTACCACCACACAGACCGTACGATCATAAGATCACACTTCAAGACGGATTCACCCACCCTTTGGACCAATATACAGCTTGTCAAGAGAAGAACTTCAGGTCCTAAAAGAGTGGATTGAAAAGAATTTGTCAAAGGGGTTCATCAGATCGTCATCATCACCATGCGGGGCACCGGTGTTGTTCGCACCTAAACCGAATGGAGGCTTACGACTGTGCGTGGATTACCGAGGACTCAACGAAGGAACCATAAAAAATCGATATCCATTACCGTTAATCCAGGAAACCTTGTTGAGATTGTCAAAAGCCAAGTGGTACACCAAGCTGGATGTCCGAGACGCCTACAACATGATTCGAATAGCAGAAGGAGACGAATGGAAAACGGCGTTTAGGACTCGATATGGCCTGTTCGAATCCCTCGTTATGCCCTTTGGACTTACCAATGCACCAGCTAGCTTTCAGGAATTTATCAACGATACTCTTCGCCCCTTTTTGGACACTTTCTGTACGGCATTCCTGGACGACATCCTGATTTACAGTGACAATTTAAAGGAACATAAGGAACACGTCAGAGCAGTAATGACGACGCTTAAGGAGGCCGGTCTGTATCTGAAAGCGGAAAAATGCAAGTTTCATCAACAGGAAGTGAAGTATCTGGGATTGATAGTTGGGGTAAATGGGATTAGAATGGACCCGGAAAAAGTAACAGCGGTGAAGGAGTGGGAAGCACCTGGCAAACTCAAGGAAGTTCAAGCGTTCTTAGGATTCGCAAACTTCTACCGAAGGTTTATAAGAAATTATAGCAGGGTGGTCCAACCATTAACCAAACTTACAAGAAACTGGTACCTTTTCACTGGGGCCTGATCAAAAGAGAGCATTTGCCGAATTGAAGGAAGCATTTACAACAGCACCAGTCCTAGCACACTTCGACTACGAAAAGGAAATTGTCCTGGAAACCGACGCATCGAGTTATGTATCCGCGGGAGTATTATCACAGTACGACAATCAGGGAATCCTCCACCCAGTGGCATTCTTTTCAAAGAAACATACACCAGCGGAAGAAAATTACGAAATCTATGATCAAGAGCTGGGAGCCATCGTTAAAAGTCTGGAACAATGGAGACCGGAATGCGAAGGGTCAGTACATTCTATCAAAATACTGACAGACCACAAGAATCTCGAATACTTCATGACGTCAAAGCTACTCAATAGAAGGCAAACAAGATGGTCGGAGTTCCTATCAAGATTCAAGTTCAAGATAGTATACCGTCCAGGAAAACAGGGTCAGAAGCCCGATGCACTCACCAGAATGCCAGGAGACATTCCTCCGAAGGGGGGGGCAGAAAAAACCCAACAAATCGTGCTGAAAACGGAAAATCTTGATAAAAGAATACAGAAGGGATTGGTCGTAGCGTTTGCGGAAGTAGTCAGTCAGAAGCAGATGAAGTTAGCTCAGAAGAGTTGTGGAATTGGATTCAAAGGGTGTGCAAGGACTGCCCGTATGACAGCAGAGAAGGACTATGTGCCAACGCCACGGAAATCATCAGCGAAGAAACTTCGAAGAAACTTCAACTGATAAATGATCATCACGATATACCGGCAGCAGGACATCCAGGACGAGCAAAAACCTTCGAACTCCTCAAAAGAAGTCATCAATGGCCAGGTATGAGGAAGGACGTGGACAGGTACGTACGAAACTGCCACGTATGCCAATGCAGCAAAGCAACCCATCAGAAAATCCACGGATGGCTCAAACCACTGGAAGTACCCAACAACCATGGAAGGATCTGAGTATGGATTTCGTGGTGGGACTACCGGAGAGCCAGGGGTACAACGCCATATGGGTAGTGGTTGATAGGCTGTCAATAATGAAACATTTAGTACCATGTCGAGACGATACAGACGGCAAGAAGCTGGGCGAGATGTTTATACGAGAGGTGTTCAAGTTTCATGGCTTACCAGCACCATAGTATCGGACAGAGGACTCCAATTCGCATCAGAGTTCTGGAGACATGTTTGTGAAAGACTAGGAATCGAACGAAGGCTGTCAACCGCGTTTCATCCGCAGACAGATGGACAAACAGAACGAATGAACGCCATTATGGAACAATACCTCAGGGCCTTCGTCAATTATCAACAGAATGACTGGACACAGTGGCTACCAATGGCAGAATTGCGTCGAATAATCACGCCTCGGAAACAACGGGATGCTCACCAATTTTTGGCAATTACGGATTTCACCCAAGAATGACCTTTAGTCAACATCCGATTCAGAATGGAAACGATATCAGGGAAGTAAACGCAAACATCCTGTCCCAGAAAATGAACGATATCTTCCAACAGATGAAAGGTGAAATGACTTGAGCGCAAGATATTCAGGCGGAACAAGCGGACAAGCATCGACGGGAGGGAGTGCAGATGATGGTTGGGGATCGAGTCTGGATGGATGCCAGGAATATTACAACACAACGACCCAGCAAGAAACTTGACTGGAAACGCCTGGAACCTTACAAGATTACGGAGGTCGTCAGTTCATGGGCCTACCGGTTACAGTTACCCATGGACCTTCACATTCACCAAGTACAACCAATCTCCCGCTTGATCAAAGTATCGGAAGATCCCTTGCCAGGGCAAATCAAATCCGCACCCCCTGCAGTTATTGTGGACGGAGAAGAAGAATACGAAGTGGAACACATCGACGACTTGAGGGTGTTTCGACGACAACTGCAGAGCCTAGTTAAGTGGAAAAGCTATGATGAACACAGCTGGGAACCGGCAGTCAATGTCGACGGACTTCAAGCAATCGATGTATTTCACAAAGAACAACCTGGCAAACCCGGATCAATAGCCTCGTAGGAACTCGGCCTGTGGAAGCGGGAGCTACTGTCACGGTTGTGTCGAGTGAGGATCGGGGGAGGAATATGGATCGATGATTGAGTTACAGGAATACGAAGTAAATCAGGTTTTGTTAGTTGGAATCAGGTTTTGTTGGAAAGAATCAGGTTTTGTTGGTTGGAATCAGGTTTTGTTGGTTGCATTGTAAATATGGCGTGATAGTTATGGCGTAGGCTGCAGACTGAGAGGGTTGCGTACATAGTCAGGTGGAGTTAGGATGTATTTCGGAACGAGTGAGCAACGGTGACGACGGTCGCGTTAACTGTATAAAAGGATGCTAGATTTGCGGAGGATAGGTTTGTTCTTCACTCCTTCTCTAGTCTACAAAACAATCAATAAGCTTCGGCAACAACCTTTGTTCACTTCTGTGATTCCGGGATTCGAGTCTCTTGCCTGTTACGCAGTACCCGCGATCACTGCTCACCCAACAACACCTACGTCTTAGTTTGGTTTTTATAACCCTTAGATCTCCGAGCCCTGAACCCTTGACAGAGACAGTTGACCTGAATAGCAACTCTCTACGCTCCGAAGTGTTATGGAACTGGATGAAAAATATATGTCAGTATTGCCTGTACAACAGTAGCGAAGGGTTATGTACGCATAAGGATCAGTCGCTGGAAATCTGAAATACAAATACAACCGACGGATGAGAATAAGCTCAAGTGGATCCAAGAATGTCATGACTCCCTGGTGGTGAGACATCCAGGACAAGCAAAAACTTATGACTTGCTAAGTGGAATTCACTCATGGAATCAGATGAGGAAGGATGTGAACCGCTACGTACGAAATTACCACACCTGCCAGGGGAGCAAAGCAACCCACGGAAAAACTCATGGCTCGTTACGACCTTTAGAAGTACTGGAGCACCCATGGATGGACTTGAGCGTGGATTTCGTAGTCCGACTACCAGAAAGCGAAGGATTCAACGCAGAGTGGGTAGTGGTCAATCGCCTAACATAAATGCCTCATCTGATATGTTGTACAAACAGCGTGGACAGAAAGAAATTGGGCGAAATATACATTAAGGAAGTTTTCAGTCTGTACGGACCACCCGAAACAATATTGTCTGATTGAGGGCCGCAATTCGCTTCGGAATTCTGGAAACACGTCTGCAACAGGTTGGGTATTGAATGAAGACTGTCAACCGCATTCCATCCTCAGACTGATTGCCAATGTGAAAGAATCAACGCCGTAATGGAACAGTACCTCTGAAACTTTGTCAATTATCAGCAGAACGATTAGGTCCAGTGGCTACCATTGGCAGAGTTCGCGGCTGATATTCATACCTCGCAAACGACCAATTGCTCCGCGTTCTTGGATAATTATGGCTTTCACCCACAAATGACTTTCGGCCAACATCCAATCAACGATTCTAATGACATTAGCGATGTCAACGCTCAGCAGATGGCCCAACGAATGCAGCAACTCTTCAGCGAGCTCAGAGCCGGGATGAAAAGAGCCCAGTCCGTACTATTTGAACAGGTCAATAAGTGCTGAAGGGTCAGCACAATATTAGAAGTCGGCGATAAAGTTTGTCTGGACACATGAAACTTATCAACAACCCGACCAAGCAAGATACTCGACTGGAAACGCATAGGGCCGTACGAAATGACCAAAGTCATTTGACCCTGGACCTATCGAATCAAACTACCCAACCAGCTACCCATTCACGATGTCCAACTGATATCTCGCTTGGAGAAAGCGGTTCAAGATCCCCTCCCGTATCAAAAGCAAAAACTTCCACTGCTGGTGATAGTCGAAGGAGAAGAGAAGTATGAAGTTGAGCGGGTGCAGGATTTCAGGCTGTTCCGAAAACAATTACAATATCTCGTGAAATGGAGAGGGTACGACGAGTGCAGCTGGGAGCCCGCAGCCAACTTGGATGGACTCAAGGCTATCGACGACTGCCACACCGAGCAACCTGGCAAGCCCGGGTCGTGAACCTCATAGGTACTTGGTATTGGAGAGGTGGAGCTACTGTGACGGTTGTACTGAGTGATAATCAGTTGTCGAGTGATGATCGGTAACAAATACAAAAGAACATACACGACGAGAATGAAATCAGATTTCGGGTGATGTCTAAAGCACAACGAGAATGAATTCAGGTTTCAAACGAAAAGCTAAACCACGACACAAATGAAATCAGGTTTTGAGCGAAGGCTAATGCACCATGAGAATGAATTGACGTTTCGAACAAAAAGCAAAAGTACCATTAGAATGAAATTATGTATCGAACGAAGACTCAAGCACGACGAGAATGACATCAGGTTTTCAATTAGGTTTCCCGGGAGAAGTAGGATTTGTGCAAAAAATGAAGTGGACAAAGAAAGCAGGAGTTCGGATGCATTACAGAACGAGTGAATCACTATATATCAACCAGGCATTTGGGGGAGGATAAATTTTTTTCTTCACTCGTTCTCTTGTTTATAAAACAATCAATTAAGCATCAGCTTTCACTTCTTTCACTCTCAGTGATTCTGAATTGAGTCTCTTGCATACAGTTCTCATTTCGTAGCTACAGGCTGCCCCTAGATCCCTCAATCACCCGGCTTTCGGTATTTATAACCCTTAGAACCTCGAGCCCTGAGCCCTCGCTATCAAGCCCTGAACCCTTGACAGAGTCAACTACCAGGGCATAGTTAGCTTATCTCCTTTGAATATTTCACTCGAGAAATAGCTAAGTCCCACATGCTATAGGGAATATTGTTCATCCATCTATCTTGGGGAGCTGCGTACAGGTCTGATTATCGTTTCATCCCAGTATTAGTGCGATACGAGGTAACACTGGTCTGATCCATAATGCACAGCTGATCTGAAGGTCCCTGCAAGGCAATTACTTTGCTTCAGCAGTATGGTTCGGTGTGTCCCATGCTATCAGCCAGCACTCAAAGTTTTTCCCCTCGATTACTGTCAGATCAAATATATATATTGTCTCCACATAGGTTAGCTAGCCCACTCCACTGAGATGCAATATTGAAACTTGAAATATTATGGGGATTTCACCCAGCTATGTTGAGCCTTCCGCTTACTCATTAATAGACATCCTCAGGGGTGTATCCTCAACCGTTTGACACAAGATATCATCAGTGAACCTGAATGACTAAACCTAATATACCTCATACACATGATAAGGAAAAACCCCTAACACCACTATGGAACCCTTATGGCTAATAAGAGGGACACGATAAGTCCCTAATTTGGCAACCCATTGGTGCACTTTCTAAGTTGTGCGAGGCAAACAGGCCCTAAGAAATCAAACATCCTCAGATTACTTAGCACATAATAAACAACGTAGAGGGGCTACCCACAAAACATACACAACGCAATGCAAAACCCTCCAAAGAAACACCGCCATCCACCTACTTATCCCCGTGGCACTCTAAGGCACATAAACCCGACTATACCCAATACTCGGCACTCTACACGTAACACAATTACTCCAATTATTCATTGCCAGGCAGACTCTACAGTCTTCACAAAGGCTGAGACATCTACACGGCCACACGATAACCGTTCTTGGCTCGCTCTGACAGACCACACACACAGGCCCCCCTCCCTCTCCCTCCCATCCTCCCCCTGCCTTCTCTCGCCGCCGCCGAGAAAGTAATATATTCTCCAATGCATTCTCCTCGGCCGCTCCAGAGACCTGCAAAGAAGTGTATTGTCGTCGCGTCAACACGTGGGAGGATGTCAAATGTCTCGCTAGCAGTCGAGCGGAGGCACGGTCTTCCGGAATTTGGGGATCCAGCAGGGCGGCGAGACGAGCAAAGTCTAGGAGGGGGGTTGTTTGGCGACGACAGCGGGTGCGAGTGGATTCGCCGTCGGACTCATCATCGGATGAAGATGAAGACGAAGAGGACAGATTGGAGGGGGTGTAATCGACCGACTCGTCGGTTTCAGGGAGAGAGGAACCGCTGAGGAAGCGTTCGTACAGATCACTGTCGCCTTCGTCAGATTGTGGTGGTGATAGTCGTGACGGCAGTGGAGCAGCGGGTGGGGGGCAGCCAAAGAGGCAGGATGCACCGACGACACCCCACCGTCCCAACACCACACCAACACCTCGGAGCAACTCTCCCGCACCGATCCATCGCCCACCCGTCGTGCGCCGTTTATCTTTAGCATTCTTGACCACGTCCTTAAAGTCCTTCCTCTCTTGAGCAAACGGTCCAATCCCCTTCTCTGTCGGTACAAACTGGGAGGTGAGGCTGCCGCTGTTCATAAGTCGTGAATCCAGCATTCTCGCGTGCTCCCCTTCCAGCCACGTCCATCCTGGTATCCTCACTGCCCGCCCTTCGTTGAGATAGGTTGCCTCTGCGGCGGCGGTAAGACATATGTATCCCAGCTTTAAGAGGACTTGATAAAAGTCTTCCGTGAGAGAAACAGAGGCGGAGGATAGTGTTAGGTTTGCGCAAAGGTTGTTGAATCCTTCGGCAAATCCCATTCTCCCCGAGGGCGGAAACAGAGAAGACAAAAGCAGCGCAAGTCCATAAATGCCCGCACATACCGTGATACCGGCGAGGATTAGAAGGTGGGGTATAAATCCGACCACACTGACGGTAGGAAAGTCCAGTATGCCCGCGGTGCCGCCAAAGCAAAGAGCAATTGCAAACCCGCCCAAGAATGCAAACCCATAGAAGCCTGTAGTGAGAAGGCGGTAGCGTGTTTGCTTGTTGAAGATTGCCATGACGTGTGAAGTGATATGGCTCATCGAAGACATGACAGAAATATAGAGAACTTGGGTAGGGACAAGTTTCTCGCCCTTCATTTTCAAGATTTTTGGTTCCTGGCCTTCTTCACCAGCAGTTTCTAGACGATATGTTTTGCGCGTCGCCAATGCCTCCGCTTCTGCAAATGCGAGAGAGTGTTCCAACAGGGTCATGCCATTTTCGGATGGTACACGGCTAATCAAGGAACAAGTGAAGGTCTCAACGAATTGGGAGAACGACAACGTTTTATAGAGGGGCCAGAGGATGCCTAGCGAGCCCTTGGGCGGAAGGATTTCGATCTCGGGGTTCTCTGGGTCTTCAAGGCTGGAAGCACGATCGATCCAGTCCGAGTCCGGAATCATTCCGATGCTTTCACATACAGCGCGATCATCGAGCCAAAATGAACCCGCCTTGCCCACAGCATGGAAAAAGAAGTCGCCCCCTCCCCATGCAGCACCACCTGTCCGCTCACCTTGAAATATTTTCGATGTCTGGCAGCGCATCGCCAACAGCATATTGAAGATCTGGTACGCCAGCATAGCGACTGGGACAATCCGCATCAGGAGGCGAGTCTTAAACGGTAACCGGATGGGCCGGCGGAGGGAGGCATATATCAGGGTGCGGTTCAAGAGCACAGTCTTCGATCATATACAGGTTCTTCAGTCAACTCCTAAAACCCAAAAGCACTGATCATGAGAGAAGGCTACCATGAAGAGACACAGTACCACCCACTTGCTCGTTACGTAGGCGAAAACGCTTCCCACACTGCGCATTCCACCGTCAAAGGAGACAGTTGGTGACTCGGAGGATGTTGCATTCCCGGCTACATGTGAAGACACGGCTGCTTTGGTAGCGTTGGTGGTAAACACTTCTGCGGAGGCTGGGATGGGGGATGTGAGTGGATCAGATTCGGTGCCTATGTAGCCGAGAGAGGCCATCTTTGCAAACAAGTGCGGTAGCAACGCCATCACGCTATTGGGTGAGCGAAAGCCGTGGGCTGCGTTTCCTGCGGTTACGACACCAGCTGAGACGGTGGCAGGAATGGAGGAGGCGGCGAAAGATGTTGCGGGGTCAGGCGACGGAAAAGCCATGGCACAGGTAGTAGTGGTAGGAACTGTTGATGATCGGCTGTTCGGGATGTCCGTCCAGAATGTCAACATGTAACATACCTAAGTTAATATCAGATAAGATGGAGATGGTTGGCGATAAGAGGGACAATCGTTGCTTTTTCCTTTCAAGTTGCCCCAGCAAAACCTGCAACCCAGCACTGCAATGTTCCGTGATCAGTAATCCTACCACACTGCTCCAAGTACTAGGCATCCATTGGCTGACCACAGTTGGCTAAAGCACGCACTTGTCGGGCTTTCAAGAATCCCGCTTGAATTATGTCCGTTCGGCGTCACCGAGCATTGGTAACCATGAACAAGCACTGTCCATGCGAAAAACGAAGCATACCTGTGTGCCTCCTCTTCAGGCACTTGATATGTACTTCCTGAAGGTCTTCTAGTCTTACTTCCTCTTCTGCACAACAATTCGTTCGCACTTCCACAGAAGAATCCCTAAATCTCCGGCCGATTTCACAAGTCTTTCCATTTTTTAACAGTTACACAATAACAATGACTGTAAGTGTATCTACCTCCCTGCCTCTCAATCTTCTGTTACGAATCCCTCCATAGACTCGAAATATCGTCGACTGGGTAGGTACATAGCTCCGCTTGCCATTCCACTCCAAAACGATTCGCGTTATCGCCATTGTACTCAGCATTTCCCTCAGGTCCCTAAAGACTCTTCAACAGGCGAATTCAATCGCCTGCCCTCCTCCTTTCGCAACTCCATTTGTCGACAACCAGGCTCCCAGTTCCCTCCGGAGGCCAACCGCTACCATCTTGTCAGTCATCTCGCCTTCCCCTGTCTCTCCGCACTCAATAATAATGCCGGTAGTTCGTCTCCTTCGCCTGCCCTTGGGCCCATCGCACACTGATCGTGCGTCGCCTTAAAGGCCTGGAGTCTATCATCCCGGCTTCCGTGGTGCACTGGCACATGGGATCAGAAGGGTGGCGTTTTGGTCATCCCGGTGAAAGTCCTGAGATTGCATCTGCACCGGAGAGGGTCACAGGAGCAAACTTTCTCCGTGATATCTACTTTAAAGCAAACCCCGGTTATGAGGGTAGATTCACGGTCCCAACGTTGTGGGACACGAAGCGGCAGACCATAGTCAACAACGAGAGCTCCGAGATCATCCGGTTCTTATATACCGAGTTTGATGATCTACTCCTCGAAGAGAAGCGCGGGGTTACCTTCTACCCCGAGGAGCTTGCGGAAAAGATTGATGAGTTCAATGGGTGGGTCTACGACACGGTCAACAACGGGGTATACAAATGTAATTCTATCAGCCCTCCACTTGGTTGACTGTCAACTTACAAGAACAGGCGGCTTCGCAACTGCCCAAGAAGTATACGAAAAAAATGTGATTGCGCTATTCGAATCTCTGGACAAAATCGAGTCTATCCTCGCCTCATCGAAAGGGCGATACATATTGGGCGAACAGCTAACCGAGGCCGACATCCGCCTCTACCCCACCATCGTCCGTTTCGATCCAGTGTATGTGCAGCATTTCAAGACGAACCTCAAGATGATACGACACAATTACCCCAACATCGAGAAGTGGTTGCGGCACCTGTATTGGGATATCCCCGGGTTTAAGGATACGACGAACTTTGAGCATATAAAGAAGGTGAGAACATACGACCTGAGGATGACTAAGAATTGACTTGAATCATAGCATTATACCAAGAGCCATCCGCAGATCAATCTCAAGGGGATTACACCGTTGGGGCCGGTGCCAGATATTTTGCCGAAAGCCGAGTAAGGTTAAATAGGGTATTTGGAAATGTATGGACGTGTTGGATGATTTACAATAAAAAGCAAATTTCAGATACTAGTAGCTCTAATGGTAACAATGAGTTTGGTATTGGATTCAAAACGGAACAAAAGGAGCAACATGGAAATATGGCTGTCTAAACCCACTTCAGAATACCAAGCAATACGAGGAATCCGCTACCATCGGCAGAACACAATTAGGTGACAGCTGCATTGCAAAGCTTTTTGTAATTGACTTGGTGGCATCTACTCGGCTGTGGGCTGACTTTATGTGGTCCTAGTCGTTGTGAGTGAGTAGTGTATGTGTGTGTTTGACAATTCGGATTGGTGAACGCATCAGTACCCCGTGCTGCCGTGATTTCGGATGATATTCATTGGCTGTTGTTTTTTTAATGGATGAAAGGCGGCGAGTATGATAGGTATGCCAAACCCAATCAAACATTCACAATTCATACATGTGTGTAGAGAGATGTCTGACCGAAGCCGGTGGTGCCCTAGTTCACGCTCAAGCCAGGTTGTATTCTGCAACCATATTTACCACCATCTGGAGTACATAACCCGTTTCCCAGCAGCACTCCCAAGCAAAATTCCCAAGCAAATGCTCGAGTAGGAGGATGAAGTTGTGTAGTTTTGCGATAGTTCAACTTGCGTGCATTCCAGTGATTTCCATTCTGGACTCCAAGTCCAGTGAAACATGTGAAATCCCCGTGTTCACTGCTTAGTAAACTGTTTGAGGAGAAGCCGAGGTTAAGTTACCTGACGTCGGATTTCTCCCTCACCTGCATCATTACCCATTTCACCCCCCAACTTCTGATCTTCCACGTCCTTGATATTCAATTGTACAAACAGGCATCCAGTTGCAGCATACATCGTCAAACTTGACATCTCGTGATGATGACGATCAAGCCCAGTGCTCTACCGCTGATCCCGCTTCCTTATTCCACAGTTCTCTTACCAGGCGTTGTCCGTATGTTACCTCCCTATTCATCTCAAATTTTGATGCCTTATGCCTAGCCAAGGATGGTGCAGCTAATGAGATCGATACGAAAGTTCGAGTCTTCATATCCGATAGACGCGACATCACCTCACTCCTCAACCAGCTCTCTAATAACTCTCCAACACTTGATACATCGAACGTTGCGATTGGAATGATTCCATTACGGCCTCCACATGGCCTCGAAGACGCGTCGCGCGTTATTCACGAAGAAGGCGACGAGGTAGAGAAAGGGTCGCAATCCAGTGGCACCGATTCCACAAAATCAATCTCGGCGACGGCTCTGAACGTCGATCCATCATCGGCTACGGTTGATGAGCTATATCCGCATGGAACAGTGGCGAGAATTGTGGGACTCGAAGCCACCTCGCATTCTCACTCTGTCGACGTGACGACTCCAGGTAAGAATATGGCGATTGTGGTGGAAGGCGTGAGCCGGTTTGCTGTCAAACAGTTCCGACAACGGACTTCGTGGATTGAAGCTGAGGTGGAGCATTTCGTTGATGAGCCTATCGCAACCAATGACGAGCATGCGGTAGAGCTTTTCTTGCAGCTTAAGGCGCTATCGAGAGAGCTCATATCGCTGCTACGGTCAAATAACGTTCGTGGCGTTGGGTTACCGCCAATGGTTGCACGGCGATTAGAAATTCTTATCGCAAAGAAGGATGCGAATGATGCTGGCTCATTGGCAGATTTTATGATCTCGGCCGTTGAGACAACGTTTGCGGAAAGATTGCAATTTTTGACAGCTGTCGCAGTTCCTGCAAGACTCGAAAAAGCCATCCTAATCTTGTACCGGCAAGTCGAAAATCTCAAAGCTGCGAAACAGAGGAGGAATTCTCAGACGCCGCCGGTCCCTCATTTGATTGTCATGGAGAATCGGAGAGTTGCTCCAGCGGCTAGACCCAGGGGAAGAAGGGGAACTGCTGGTATGGGTAGTGGTGACGAGGATGATGACGAGGATAATGAGATTGAAGAATTAGCAAAAACATTGAAAGAGGCCGAGTTGAGTCCTGAGGCCGACAAAGTAGCAAAGAGAGAACTACAGCGTTTAAAGAGAATGAACCCGGTGCAAGCGGAGTATGGTGTTTGCAGAACATACTTAGAAACACTCGCTGAGGTAAGTTCGCGTCATATCCCATGATGCTGATACGGTTATCACGATATATCACTCGCATGAGTTACTAACACAATATTAGATTCCTTGGTCAAAAACTACGGACGATCAGCTAGATAATACCACTCTTGCTCGCGCCAGGAAGCAACTCAACGATGATCACTATGGATTAGATACAATCAAGAAGCGCCTTTTGGAATATCTGGCTGTTATTCGGCTGAAGCGGCAACTGGAGCAAGAGCATGAAGCTGCAGAATCAAAGGTCGAGACTGTGGGTAAGGAACTTGTGAAAGCCAGCTGCGGCAAGCAGGGAAGGGTTTTTGATATCCCCACAGCAAATCCATTGAGAAAGCGAACAATCGACAAATCACCAATCCTGCTTCTTGTGGGGCCTCCTGGGACAGGAAAGACTAGCCTCGCAAAAAGCGTTGCTCTAGCACTGAACAGAAAGTTTCATCGGATCTCACTTGGAGGCGTACGAGATGAGGCCGAAATTAGAGGACATAGGCGCACATATGTTGCCGCTATGCCTGGTCTGATAGTCAACGCCCTCAAAAAAGTGGGGGTAGCAAATCCTGTTATTCTTCTCGGTGAGTTCCTACCGTATTGCGCGTGACAAGCGTGAGACGGCAGAATCTTTCGACTTTTTCATAATGCCTTCTGGGGACTGCAGCGTGTGTCATTCATGCGCCAGGTGGCGGATCGTGGGAAATTTGCCAATACCTACCCAGCAGGGATGAAACACATCCCTTGATATGCCGTCTCGCGTTACGCTCTCCCTCCAGCCTTGATGCATTGTCCTTCACGAGCGCGCAGCTGACAACCTCTAGATGAAATCGACAAGGTGGGAGGAGCGAACTTCCATGGAGACCCAAGTGCAGCAATGCTCGAGGTACTAGACCCCGAGCAGAACTGGAGTTTCACCGATCATTATATTAATATATCGATTGATTTATCCAAAGTGGTAAGTAGTTTATGAGTTATATTTCCCGTCTGATTTCTCCGATGCTTGATTCCTTGTCCTTGCTTCCGCCCCGCACACCCCGCTCTTGTATTTTTTTCTTTTTCGGGTCAATTTGACTGCGACCGAACGACCGACTTGCCCTCTTATACATGGTGGTTTTTGCACACGCACCTCGGTTGCACGGCTTGGGATGCTTCCTGAGCCCCCTTGCTGAAAGTTGTGCTACGACAGCTCACTTACGCTCACCACTCACCGGATAAACTGATGGGGCTTCCCCATCTTGCGTAATAGCTGCAAAGCGGCATGCGCACCCCGGAAATTTACCAAACTGCCGTTAGGATTCGCTTATAGAATTCGTTTCATCCTTCCCTTTTCAGTTAAAAGGACAAAACGTCATCCAGAATATAGCTAATCGGTTGGATCCACACAGCTCTTTATTGCTACGGCAAATTCGCTTGACACAATACCACCACCTTTGCTGGATCGCATGGAGACTATCCAGTTATCCGGATATACCTCGCTTGAGAAGAAGCATATTGCATCTCAGTACTTGATTCCTAAGCAGCTCAAATCCAACGGTCTGAGCACCGATCAGGTAGAACTACCAGACGAGGTTATCCACAAAATCATTATTTCATACACTCGGGAGTCCGGCGTCCGGAACCTTGAAAGGGAGGTGGGCAGTGTGTGTCGTGCCAAGGCTGTGGAGTTCTCGGAGGCAAAGGATAGTAATGACCTCGGATTGTACAAGCCAAAGGTTGATCTTGCGGACTTGGAGGGCATACTTGGAATTGAAAGATTCGACCAGGAGCTCGCAGAACGGAGTAACAAACCAGGCGTCGTTACAGGGCTTGTGGCATACAGCATTGGCGGCACGGGGGCAATATTATTTATTGAAACTTCCTTTATGCCCGGCACGGGGCGATTGCAGCTAACGGGGAAACTGGGCGAAGTCATCAAGGGTAGCATACCGCATATTTTCTTTCTCCGGTCGTGTTTAACAGTACTCGTTCTAAAAGGATGCGTGCTTACTGCGGTTGGTGTAACAGAGAGTGTGGAAGTAGCATTGACCTGGGTTCGGGCACACGCATATGTCCTCGGCTTAACCCACCACCCAGACGAGGATCTGATGAAGAACAAAAATTTACATGTACACTGTCCTGCCGGCGCCATTCCAAAGGTATGTCTCTGAAGATAAGGGAAAACCAACCCTTTCGACTAAGCCTCCCCCTCCCCGCACACTCCGCCTTGGGTCCAGTGCAGCAGCAATACTGAACCAATTTTTTTTAGGATGGACCGAGCGCCGGCATAGCATTTACCATTGGATTGATCTCGTTGTTTTCTGAGCGTCGAGTTTCGCCGTTACTTGCCATGACTGGCGAGATATCTCTACGAGGCAAAGTAACATCCGTCGGTAAGTGTCCCATTTGCTACGCATAATAATTCTACTCCCATTATCTTCAAACCTGGCCACTGATATTAGATTCAGGCGGCATTAAGGAGAAGTTGATCGGGGCGCTTACGGCTGGGGTCAAGAGGGTGTTATTACCGATCCATAACAGGAAGGATGTTAGGGAGCTGCCAGAGGAGGTTAAAGAGGGATTGGAGATTATTTATGTTCGGTACGCATGCATTGAAAGAGGATGGGGGCCGGGGTCGGATTTAAACTCTGCTGACGTTCGTCGTGTAGGAATATATGGGAAGCGTTGAAGAACGTTTGGCCGGAATGGACGGTAAGTGGGGATAACATATCGGCATTGGAGAGTCGGCTTTAGTTTTTTCTTTTCTTTTTTTTGGATACCCTTTTGCACTACCGCTTCCGAGAGACTACTTATGCCTCTATGTGGATCTTCTAGATTGATTGTCTAGAGCCCATGGCCTTCGCCCAAGGCCCCCTAGTGTATCATGGGAAAAAACAGCACTGTATTCCTCACTTATTGTTTTTGTAACCGTGATGTATTCGGCCGCTTGCAGCCATGACATAGAGTACCTGGATACTATTCGCCACTCGAATGCCAAGACTTTTTGTACCAAATTTCAGGGGCTTTCTGGTATTCTGTAAACTCAATTGTTATTATCACAGCCACCGTATTAATCCAATAATAGGTATGACTCCAATTTGGTTAGCATCAGAAAATTCCTGCATATGACAAGATATTTACCAATATTATATTATTTTTCAATTTCTGCATAAAGTATATTCCATACCAAATTGAATACATTAGTCTAGTTTGGGGTGTATTTCTGATTCAGGTATAAGTATATGGTCTTCTAATTATCTCTTATCTATCAATGCTATTAATATGTTACTTTCATTGCCCCTCCTTATACAGAATGGATAACAATTTACAACAAGTATTAAATGTTCAAAGTAAACTGACTATGAATTATAATGATGAATTTTAATATAAATTGAAACTATAGTTGATATAGAATACAACCATCAATATTTGTTTTTTGAAGTTTTAAATAAAAATTGGTTGTATTATGTTTTGTAATACTAGAAGTATTACTGCAGATTTATCAGTTAAAGGGGTACTTGTTTAATTCAACACATTTTTTGATTATAGTTTCAAAGTTTTATTGAGTATACAACAAGTCATTTATAAATTTCGTATAATAAAATATTGTTAAGACTGGTTGTTATTAGTAAGGTTGCTCTTTCAATCTTTAACTAATTCAAAGGTTATTCTATCTCTATCTTTACTCTCTAATAAATATATATCTTTCTACATATTTCTACAGCTGCTATATTGAATAAGTCTATAAATAAAAAAATTTCCCTGTAACTATTATTGACTTCTATCACCCAATGATTTTATGTTTTTATTGTCAAAAAATTATATTCAAACTACTACTAACTGTCATTGTTTATATTCTATAAACTATTTACTTTTAATCAATTCTTTCTATTCAATTTGATAATTTTTAGATGAATAATTTCATTATGATAGAGTATTGTTTGGCTATATAAATATAGTACATGTTTTGATATTTCTATTTTCAAAAGTTTTTTAATTGATATTATTCATTTGTATGTTTTCAATAAGTAATTGCAGTATAAACAAATCAAGGCCAAAGACTAGAATGTATTGATTATCTATTCTATTAATAATAGTATAATATCTATTTCAAATAAGTAATACAGATCAGGAAAAGTCTCTTCACTACTATAATCTGTCTTTTCCATCACTTCTATTACCCTAATTACTATATTATTGTATGTTTTAACTGATACTATTGTATTATATACTTGTTATTATGGTATATCACTGTCAAGATTTCAAGGCTCAAGGTTTGAGGGGTTATAAAAACCCAACTGAGATGTGAAATTGCAAATACTGCAAACAAGACAAAAGACTTGAAATCAGAATCACAGAAGTGAACAGCAGTTGATGCCAATGCAATTGATTGTTTTATTAACTACAGAACAAGTGAAAAGCAAACCAATTCTCAGCTCAAACCTCCTCCTTATATACAATAAATGTAACTGTTGTACCCTGAACTCACACATTCCATAAATATCCAAATCTCACTGAACTTTGTATATATCTCTTCAGTATCCTGAGCTTTTCCTATCCCTTATCTTCATTGTTGTCCTGATACCTTTTCCATCTGTCTATTATCTTTGTCAATTATTGATAATCGGATTTCTTTTCCTGAAAATCTGTTTCTTCACTTGTAAAACTATTTGTTATTCTTGCATTATGTAAACCTGTTTTTTGCCAAACAAATATAACTAGCCATTATCAATTTTTATTTGATCACCAATTCTCATAATATAGAACTGAGACAGTAGTACCCCCTTCGAAATATAAGTTCCTATGAGTCTATGGACCCATGTTTTCAATGTTGTTTTATTAAATACAAATTGATGGGTTGAAGTCCATTCATATTTGTTGCTGGTTCCCAGCTTTGTTTGTCATATCCCTTGTACTTGACCAGATATTGAAGTTGTCTTCTGAGTAGTCTTGAATGTTCAATTGTTTTGACCATATATTGCTTTTCTCCATCCACAATTACTGGCAGTGGGGGTTGGAGTATTTGTCCAGGGATAAGTTTATCTTCTGTCATGGAGAATGTCAATATCAGTTGAACTGAGTGGATATGAATATCATTTGGCAGTTGTAATTGGTAAGTTCAGGGGCTGACCACTTCAAGAATTTCATAAGGTTCTATGTATTTCTAGTCTAGCTTTTTGCTGGGTTTTCAGATTGTGATATTTCTGGCATTCATTTCTACAAAATCTTCTGCCTTCAAGTCCTGTTTCTTGCAGTAGTTTTTATCTGCTTGCTCCACTTGAATAGCTTATACTCTAGCCATTTTGCCATCCATTTGAATAAATACTTCTTTCATCTTTTTAGCTTTCTGTGAAGTATTTATTGCTTGAAAGTTGTTATTGTTGTGGACTAGGTATTGGGCAAAGGTTATTCTAGGATGAAATGGATAACTGCTGAAAAATGGTAAACAGTATATTGATTCTAAGAAGCTTGCATTCAATACAAATTTTGCCATTGGAAGTGATTATACTGAGTTGTTCTGTTGATAATTGATGAATACTTTGAGATACTATTCCATAACTGTGTTAATTCGTATTGTTTGGGCATCGATTCGAGGGTGAAATGCTGTACAAAGCTTTTGTTTTATTTCTAATCATTCATATATATATATTCAGAACTCTGAAGCAAACTGCAATATGTGGTCCAATACCATGGTATCCTGTAAGCCATGCAGTCTGAATACCTCTCAAATAAACATTGTTCCCAGCTTCTTTCTATTTGTATCATCATGGTAGCATATCAAGTATTTTATCTTCAATTGTCTGTCTACCATAACCCATATGGAATATCAGCCTTCATACTTCCAAAGAACTACCATGAAACCCATACTGCAATTCTTCCAAGGCTGTTGTAGTACTTCAATCAGTTGGGGCCATCAATGTGATTTCTAATTTCTGGGTTTACTGCATTGGTATATATAGCAGATTCAAATGTATCTGTCTATGTCCCTTTCATTTCATTCCACTGATGGCTTCTTTAACGGAGTTTAAGGATTATAGTTTATTCTTGGTGACCTGCAGCTGGGGAATCGTAATGTTTCCTGATTGGATAAACCTTTCTTCTATCTTTTATTGAGTGAATATCAGTGGCATACATACTAATTTCTTTGCTGCTGTTGTATAGACAGTTGTGATATACCTTCCACATCTGATTTGAAAATTTCTGGGCAGTTAATTGATTATCTTGCTGGCTTATAACTTTTATGAATACTACTATTATGCTTTGAAAAATTTCCTTTAATAAGTTCCCCTATTTTGAGTACAATGTTTTTCTTTTTTTCTGCCCCCTCCTTTGGACAAATATGACCTGGTATTCTAGTCAGTGTGTCAGGCATCTGGCCTTGCTTCCTGGTCACAAGAGAATATTGAATTTGAATATTGACAAGAATTCAGAGGATAGAATGTGTCTTCTATTCAGGTGTTTTGATATCATAAAGTATTCCAGGTTCCTGTGGTCTGTCAGTATTTCAATCGGGTGTACTGAACCATTTCATTCTGGTCTCCACTGTTTGAGGCTTTTGACTATAGCTACCATCTCTTGGTTATGGATATGGTAATGTTCTTCAGCTGGAATGAGTTTTTTTGAGAAACCGGCCACTGGATGAACAATTCCTTCATTGACATATTGTGACAACACACCTTCAAATATGTAGCTGAATATATCAATTTCCAAAATAATCTCCTTATAACATTTGAAGTAGTCCAATACTGGTGCTGTTAGAAATGCTTTTTTTAACTCTGCAAATGTTCTCTTTTAATCTGTTCTGCAGCAAAATATATCCTGTTTCTTGATAAGTTTTGTTAATATGTGCATCACCTCGTTGTAGTTTTTTATTAACCTCATGTATAAATTGACAAATTTTAAATATAACTGTATCTCTTTGAGCTTACTTGGTACTTCCCATTCCTTGACTGCCTGAACCTTTTCAGGGTCCATCCAAAGTCCAGGAATTCCAACAATCAATCCAAGATATTTTACTTCTTCTTTGTGAAACTTGCATTTTTCCACTTTCAAGTATAATCCCACTTACTTGAACATTTGCATCATCATTCAAAAGGATTCCTGATGTTCCTTCATATTTCTCGGCAACAAATTCCTGTGCCTGGAGTGCCTGGCACGTCGGTAGGCAGGGTGATATATAAGTCCACAATGACATGATATGAGGTACTGCACAAACAACTCTAGGTGCTATATATTCACACGGTCGCATGTTACTCTGCTCGTGTCTTCTGACGTTGACTATAATGTGTTCTTTGTGTGACTGTTGCAAACGCATGGTACTTGGTGCTCGGTGGTAACACTGGTATGTACATCGTAATAATGATGCTGTGTACTACATATATCACCGTACCGTCTGCCTTTCCCAAAATACTCTTTATTAAGTCTATTAAATGTATTTATACTTCTGAAAATTGTTTATACCCTTTTCACCACTGTATTCAACTCATCCTCCAGCATATAATAAATGTCGTTCCAGGTTGCTAGGTCTATATGACTATTGACTATCTATCCTGTATTCACCGACTGTGACAACATGGGCTCCTCTGGAATTGGGTGAGCTGTACCGACAATATTTCTTGCACTGGTAACTGCATATGCACCTCCTGATGATGGTTTCACTACCCTGACAAGCTGCAATGCACTTTCCAGCATTCCACCATTGGCAGACTTTGTCACTTCATCATATGCTAGCCAAAATCTATTCTTGTTGCGCAGAGGGATGACTGGCAGCTTGAATAGATGAAGCATACGGTACGGTATGTGTCCCTGCAGTGACCTGTGTGACAGCTCCTGCCTATCCTTACATTGCGAAGTCTGAACTCATACCCAGTCATGGTGGGCAGCCCCGGAATACCATAGATCATCTTCTGAACATCTCAGCTTCTGAATGATGAGCTCGCCATGCATGTGGCATGATTCTACCTCTAATCCTTGGTATATTGCGGCTGCGCTGCTTAAGAGATCATCTGAATCGATATTGACCATCTTGAAGTGCAAGAAATGACCGGCGGCATCGTATGGACAATCTTTGAGAACATCGTGACTGATTGTTTTGAAGAGTCCTTGAGAGTCCTGAACTTGCTCTTTTCCCCTGCGCTGCTGTGGAGATATGAACCTCAATGCATAACGTCGAGTGGTTGCTTGCATAGTCACTTTCATTGTCACCTTAAGAGCATCTCGTTTACTATTCCATGCGTCGCGATTTACCTTTCTGACTGTGAATGCATTACTCCGAGGATAGACGTTGATGATCTCAGTATAGTAATCACCGGTTTCATTCGAGGTATTCAACCCATCCTTCATCTTCTTCTGGTGAGGGCTTTCCTGGATCACTGTCAACCACTGTTTAAGCGATCGGTACCATTGTAGCTGCTCTCAGAAGTGCTACATGTGATGGATCTTGGGAAAGTTGAAATCACAACCTTCTTCAATGTATTCGGCCATTTCTGCATCGATAATACCTTTCCATGTGTCATGAATTTGTTGTCAAAATGCTGCCATTTACTTCTTGTTTTCCACTGAATTCATCTCAGCATCCCGCTCATCACACAATTCTATACATCTTTCTTTGGCCTCTGCTGCCAGTTGTTTGCCTGCCTTGAATTGTTGAAATACATCCTTCGAATCATGGAAGCTATATAGAGTGTTGTCCATATGGTCTAGCATTTCATCATTGTGAGAGTTATATTGGCAATAGAAACCGAACTGAATATAAGAGTGAGAGCACTCAACCGTACGATCAAAAACACTATGTTGAAAGGGGCTTGGGTCTCATAGAGCATTGCGTACAACACCCACCGGGAATTGTGTCATCATCTTGATTTCTCCTCCATTCCAATGCAAAACCTCCTCATATGCACATCATGGCTTCGTCATATCAATGTATGAAGGCACCGAGAGCCAAATATGGTTGAACGTGTCCAGCCGTTCATGCTGCTTGAGAAATTCATGAAGCCATGTCAGGAGGTGCTTCAACATCCCAATTTGCATTGTATGGAGCAGATCTGGCTTGGGGAGATTGCCTGTGACGCAATCGAGATACCATAAGATATTACAGTCTGGATTGACATCATTGAGTTTGAGTTTGGCGATGCTCAGAGGTGTATTTGAATCTGAGAACATACAATATATATTATGATCCTGGAGGTTGTGTCTTCCATGTTGGAGGGGTAGATTACTCATTTCCTGCTTGGGGTATTCGCACCAGTAGCATACACCATTCTTGATATTGTGAAGGTCACAGTGCTCGGGGTAATCGGCCAGCCATGCAGCTAGTATCGAATAACAATGCCTGAAGTGGCCATCAGAACAGCGGGCATAGATGGTGCGAGTCTCAGAATCGAGTAGGGGTTGAAACACATGCTGCAACTCGTTCTGAAAGACCATTCGGTTATGCTCCCTCTGAGCATTTCATCTTTTGAGGGGGACATCATGCATCTTGACAGCAATGGGTAAAAAGGCAACCAACAATATGCTGTGCATTCTGTGCTTCATCCATGCGGTTGCTGATAGATTGCCAATTGTCATATATATTTGCCATGCCTTCTTGTTGCCAGAGAAGTTTGTAAGGTAGGTGGCGTTTGACGTGAATATCATCGGCACCAGTGTATCACCGACGGATAGTGTTGTCTATACAATAGAGAGCATTTCAAAGGGTATAAGAAGGAAGCTTGCCTGCTTATCCCACCACCAATCTCCAGTGTGCATCACATTGTAAAGACGGTGCCCCGTATCATTGAAGTGACCTTTCGAAGTGTACATAATATGTTCCTTATATGCTGGTTGCCGGTGTAGCCATTTCGCATACTCTATAATATCATTGTGCAAAAACTCAATGGCATTTGGATGCTGCACATTCCATGCCATCTGCAAGGTTGCTTTCTTCCAGGAGCCAGGGCCGAGTCTATCCTCCATTGCATCGATTTTCTGACGGAGGTGGTAATTCGATATAAGAGAATTGCGCATACACTCTTCAAGGCAACAGCAGCCCTTCAGTAGGTCGTCACTGATATTGGTGGGAAGACCTTTTGATGTGACCGGCTCTGCACAATTGTACTCCTTCCCACTGTTGAATGGATGAAATGGGTTGCCCAAGCACTGCTCGGCATCGTTCTCATCAGTGGTCACAGCGTATGTGACTCGGGGACCGGCATTGGGATATGAGAAGTTGGCAATTGTGTTCGAGTCTAAATCGGATGGGTCGGGAGAAGGAGATGTGTGCAACGGAGAAAACACATCAGGATTGTCAACATGGTTATAGTTCACATGAAAACCATACTGAACATTGTGGACGGATTGCTGGGAGTTGTGTCGAATGCATTCATGGGACATTGAGTCTGTCTTTGCCTCAAGCAGTTGGGCGTGATATTGAGGATGATCACGGTCAATGTGTTTGTTGAGCCACAGATCTGACTTGTAAGATTTCAAGCAAATAAGACAGAAACGATTGGGAGTTTGTATGGAAGCTATGGTGGACATGGTGTAGGCAATGCTGACAGCTGTATATGAAATTGGGGGAAAGTCTTGAGCGTTGGGTCGTTGACATGCATGGGTCATTGGCATGCATGGGATGTTGGCATGCAAGGATCATTGCCATGCAAGAGTTATTGCCATGCAAGGGTCATTGCCATACAAGGTTCTTTGCCATGCAAGGGTTATTGCCATACAAGGGTCGTTGCTATACAAGGGTAGTGGAATTAAGTGTAATGGCATGGAGGCTCTTCAAAGTGGAGATATTGTCCATATAACAAGAGCATCACCTCCACTTGTTGCATTTGCAGTTCAAAGCGGGCTGGAAAGTGCGCTCAGGCTCTAAATTCACTTGACTGCAAGTGTATTTGGGCTGCTAGTGCACTTGACTGGCAAAACACAGGGGAAAACATATAATATCACATGTTTTTCGTGCCCAGCCACGTCTTTACAGGTATTTCTTGGAGCATCACCTCGATCTGGTGCACTCACAGTTCAAAGCGGGCTGGAAAGTGAGCTTGGGCTCCAAATTCACTTAGATACAACTGCATTCGGGCTGCTAGTGCACTTGACTGGCAAAACACGGGTGAAAACATACAATATCACTGGTTCTTTGTGGCAAGACACGTCTTCGGTGTTTGTGATACCATGGCACCAAGTGAAACCGGTGTGCCCGGAGGTCTATGCATGGTCAGACATGCTGGTGACACTTCTCTCACACTAAATGGCAGGTCCCGACTGCTAATGACACCGCACAGCATCATTATATGCAACTTGACATCACAGCCATATGGTAGGGACTTTAACTGACAGATTTCGACGCTTTGACCCAACAAGCATTCGACAGGACTTCAGGAGTGGTTCAAATGGCTTTCAGGGTTGAATGAAACATGCTGAGCATGATTCAGGCTGGATGAGAAGTGCTGATTGTAACTCACAACCAGGAAAATCCCTTCTTGAGCATGATGTTAGATATCACCAATGCTTTAGACCTCCTGCGAGCCGCTCCCATAATTCTAGTACCTTGGATGGTTCACTTTGCACTGTATATATACTGCTGTATACTCCCTTCTTTTCAATTCTTCACCATCTTCTCTATTTTTACCATCTTCTCTATCTACTCCGTATTTACTTATTTGCTCTGATTATTGTATTCAGACACCTTAACCCCAACCCTGCTTTACCCCTCTGAACATTGTGATGCCACCCAAAAAGATCCCATCCACCGCCTCCAAAAGCGATACCATTAAGGGTACTCTACTTCTAGATGGTTTTGCGAAGCGGTTCATGGCCGAGCACATTTGGGTCCTTATTCGGCTGTATGCCATTCACAGTGGCAAGGATTATGGTGCAATTGACTTGATGTATGATATCTTTTTCATGGACCCAGTGACTACAAGGCACTTTAGACAGTCTCAGGGAATGTGGAAGAAGCAGGGATCAACACAACCATGACACATCAAATGGTTTAGTGGGTTCAGGGCGTTTTTCAGGGACTGTTTCAACAAAACTTGGGTCCAGATGAATCAGTATCACAAAGAAAACCCTCCCCTACCTACCAACACCAATACCAATACCAACACCAACACTGATACAGACACAGACACCAACACCAACACCAACACCAACACCAATACCAACACCAACACCAACACCAACACCAACACCAACACCAACACTGACACTGACACTGACACCGGACACCAACACCGACAATGACTTCTGTGACGACTCCAAACTTGGCAAAGGCGATACAATCATAGGCGGCTGGTATGCTGGGAAACCAAAGCTGAACCCACCATCCCACAAACATGGAACGCCACCTACCATTGTTGCCAATGTCCCTCAGAAGAAACGAAAACTGCATAACATTTGGACTGATGCCATCCCTACCACCCCAAACCTCACATACATCTTTATGGTCTGCGTCGTTGACCCTGAAAGCTACCCAGCCAGTCACGAACGTTGGGACGACGTCTGCGTACACCACTCGTCTAATAGATGGCATCTCCCACGACTCGACCAACCCACCGCAAAGACATTACAACATGCAGTGAGTCACCTATATCCTGCCAAGGATGTCAAAGGTATTCTTGGGTGTCTGGTCATGCCTGGCGAAACCTGTCAGCAGCCATGTGATGCAACTCGACTGGATAGCAACGACTCTGTGGCCACCTTCTTCTCTGTTACAGCTTACAACCCTCTCATTGTTGTGGCTGTTCTGAAGGCAATGGCAGTTGCACCTGCAGGTATTGCAAGGGCAACTCCACAATCACCACCCCCTCAACCTCGACCATTTCTTCCGACAACACCTGCTACCTCCAAATTGACCAATAGCCCGACCACTGCTCCCAGGTTCAACGCAGTAATCTACCCATCACCGACACAACCTGAGGTGACTATCACTCGCCATGACACAGCAAAGGCACAACCGGAGGTGACTGCCACTGGCCATGTCAAGATTTCCCCTCGCCCAGATTTGTCGGCTGCGCCACTTCAAACCGAGTTGTCATCTGTTTTGGAGGAATCAATAAATGACCCAGTAGTTGCACATATACGGAACCAGAGAGCACAAATTGTGGAGGCTGCATCGCATGTGGTAGAGGAGTGGAAACTGAAGATGCTGGCAGAGGTGCAGCGGGAGATGAGGTCAGTAATGGCAGGGGTGTTCATAGAGCATCAGGCAATGTATGACAATGCATTGGGGTCGAAGAGTGTTGAGGAGTGGTTGAAGTTGGTGGCAATTGGTATGCACCAAAATGCTAATTCCAGTATGAGCTTTACGCAGTTTAAGGCGTTCCGTTTGACTCCACTGGAAAGTATTTTTGAATTATGATTTTCAGTATGTCGAATAGTGCTGCAAATGACTAGCATACTGATGCACATGTTAGATTCATGTTTGGGCCGGGTGGATTTGATTTTTGTAATATACAGAGTTGTTTTTAGTCTCATTTGGGTTTTGTTGAAGTTATTGTCTTTGGTTTCGTGGCTGGGGGATACAAGTGTGTGATTCACACTTTGAGTACGTTCTGTATCTTTCGGGCAATTGACTAGCAAGCTAATGACACGTTAGAGATTTCATTTGTGTCTTTTGGCATTAGTTATGGGATTTCTAATATTGAGCATTGTATTTGGGCTAGCCAGGAGTGTGTTTCCATCTTCTGATGTTGCGAATATTGTATATTAGATGGTACATGAGACTTTCGTGACAAGCTAATACATCATGGTGCGAGGCTGCCCCTCCATGAGACCACTTTTTAGGTGCAATGTACAACGAGGTGTCAGTCCTTTTCCACACTGCAATAACCTTTGTCTGCATTGTGAACTCCAAATTGCAACTTCATCTACTGCAACGGCACTATTTTGGCACTCTTTCTGCACTCTTTTGCCTTTTGAAAATGATCCGAACAAGACCACTGCACAAGGTCATATCCTCAATTCCAAAAGCCACGATGGCAACTCATGGAGTTTTCTCTCAAATGCAACATTCTGCAAATCGTAAACAGAGAAAACTCATATTGCAAGCTGACAAGCTGAAGTGAATGCAGATGAAGGCTACAGCTTCACGTATTGAAGATTTCACTTCTCTGATCATCTCAGCATCTACACCCATTGTATCTGTACCGATTCCAGCCCTTACGCCATGTCTGTCCCCGCCGAATCAAACCTTCATTTTGATCTTGCCAGCACCCTGTGTCATTTCTGTCGGTATTTGTTCAGCGACGAACCTGAGTTGTGTCCAGAGTCCACATCCATCATCATCGGCTTCATGATTTATCCCATTTTCTCCATTGAATACACCGTCAAGTCTGTCTATCAGCAGCAAATGATATGGCAGTCAAAGTGTCCTTGAACCAGATGACCTTTGAGTTATTGCTGTACTGGAAACAACGCGTTGCATGATGGAGAAGGAAATGCTGGGTGAGAGACTATTTCCAACTGGAGCTGAGTTAATGCTGGTAGCTTATACAATTGAGAGAGTGGTAGATACCAACTAACATATCATTTCCACACAAAGTCAGTAGTGCTATGCTGGCCCAAGGCATGCATGCAGTAAGGAGTCAATATTAGCTTACCGGAACGTCAGAAAGAGTGTCTGAAGATAGTCAAGTATCTCCCAGAAATGCATTCTCATTGACTAACTGGCCATATGTCAGATCAAAAACAAATGCAATGCAGTCAGATCGCACATGATCAAGAAGGCCCATGATTGTGTAGGGAGACTATCCCTTCGCCGGTAACCGGGTTTGGGCCCACAGATGGGCCAGCTTTTAAAATACAAATCACACAACCACAATCCAGCGAAATGCCCCCAGAATAAATAGATATACTCTACATATGGTGAAATTCATGAAAACAATTTCGTATGGGTGTGAAACATAAAGCCTCATTGCAGTCCTCACACTTTATGCTGGTTTTCATGCCTTCTCCACTACCACCCTGACTGCTTCTCCACCTGCAAAGAAAACAATCTACTTTACTCTCCATCCAAAGCGGGGAATGCATTTCTGGTATCTTTCGGCAGAGGGGCAGGGGGGCATGCTTGGTAGCTTGCCTGGTAGGCAGTGGGGGCAGGGTAGATTGTGTGGGGGGAGCCGACCGAGTGATTTTCTGTGAAGCCGGAATGCGGGAGGAACTTTGCATTGTTGATTGACTTCCAGCTTGCAGAAGGTCACGTACAATGGAGAGACGAAAGTCAAAGTGATCCAGAGTGTGCTGTTTGTTTGCTGGCAGATCTTGATATATTATAAGGCTGTTGATAAGGGCTGTCTCCAGAATCCAATAGAAAAGTGGATACCAATTGCGTCTGGATATGAGCTGTGTATCAAAATAGGTTCGATACTGGTCAGCTACATCTACTCCCACCTTGTGCTGGTTGTAGGCATCAACAATAACAGGTATATCAAGGTCTTTCTGGCATTCTCCAGGAAGAAATGTGGACTTTGCTCCACTTGCATTGGTACTCTTGTTGCCTGGATGCATTCTCATTCCCAGTACCAGTGAATCCTCACCACTTAGAGGGTGGATTGTAGACATCATGATAACAGGCGAACTGTCCATCCATAGCAGGGTTGCAACCCCATCATTAACAGCTCCACTTCGAAAAATGATATGACGATTTGGCATTGTTTCCAACCTTTAGCTCATTGGGAAATCCTCGAAACTGCTGCCTGCATGTACCACATGCTTCTATTCCCATCTGACACAGCTCTGCCAGCAGAGGTTGGGTTGTGAAGAAGTTGTCTATATATACATTGAAGGAGAGCTTTCGATGCCTCTGGTGCAAACATCTAATCAAGTGGTGAACCATTTTTCCAGTGTCTGTAAGCTGTAGCAGATGGGATTCTACATCAACAGGATCCCCTCCAACTGCATTTGATGATGGGTGGAACTCCCAGACATAGCCTTTCTCTGCCATGCAGAAAAACTTATATCCTTGACTAATTGGCTTGTTTGGCATCTTTGTAATGTGAATTGACCTGCCAGTGAATTGAATCATGGCTTTATCAATGGCAACATTGGTGCCAGGTACTTGGTACAGCTGCGAGAAAAACCACAGTTGCTCCAGTAGAATATCCACCTTTGAATGCCAACAAGGTAGGCCTTCAGGAGTTTCAGCTGGTGAATTGTATGGAGAACAATGAAAGAAGCGGTGGATCTCCTGAATGCGAGTCTTGCCAAGGTAGGCAGCTGGTTGTAATCCATCCTTGGGAAGGTAAACTCCATCCTTCATCCAGTACCTCTCAGTAGGAACTCCAATCAAACCCATATGAATTTGAATTGCCAGCCAGAGATATAGATCCTCAGCAGTAACTGGCTGCCAGGAACGCTGCTACTCCTTCTCTGGCCCAAGAGGCTGCTGCTGGGCATAGAAATTGGTGTTGGCTACAAGCTGTCCCATAATGGAGTTGGTAAGAAAGAGATTGAAGATTTGAATTGGAGTAATGGCATCCAGCTCAGAGAATAGGATGGGCAATCGGTTCCATGCTTTGTGAGGAGGGACAACTGGTTGTAAAGGGTCGAATGTGGGAAGCTTAGGAAGATCTGGCAAATTTTGAATCAGTTTTTTGAGTGTTTTCTTGCGCCGCTTGGCCAAGTGACCAGCTGTGATCGACTCGGCTGGCGCAATATATGCCTCATCTAAGGAGCTATAATTATCATCAAGGTTGAGTATTGCAGGTGGAGCTTCAGTAGTGAGTGAAGACACATCAGGTATAATGACAGGTTGATGCTGTACCACTGTAGGTGGTTGTGGTGGTTGGGAGGAGGTGTGCTATGGACCAGAGTGATTGTTTATGATGCGACGCTTGGCACTTTGTTATTTTACATTTTGTGTTCAGGATGGTGGAGATGAGAGTATAAGTGGTGGGGGTAGGTAGTTGATATTAAGGTTCCGAGGTCTGAGGGCTTCTCTGCTCATGGTTATTGTGGTGTGGTAGATGGAAAGTGGGAAGCTGGTTGCCACTGGGCTGAAGGATGGTACTCTCACAATCTCAAAAGTACTGCTATTCATATGCAACTCAGCACCACAGAACTTGTCACACTGCCACAAGAATTTGTAAATAGAAGCTTGTACTAGTTATCTTTCAATTTATAATATTCTAGAGGGGGGTTTAAGTGGGTGGCTGTGTTGTTATAAGCGACAAGGCGCAGCATACGTGAAAGTGGGCCCTTCCGTGGGCCCAATACCTGCGAAGGGATACAACTTACATCGTTGAGAAGACAATAAACGCCGCATACACATTGACCAACTTCCGTCAGAATTCACGTACACTGTGCGCCAATGTAATCATCCAAACGAGCATGGAATGAATGCTGTCTGCAACTGTCAGCGTCGCTAACACTATCAGGAATGAGCTAGTTACTTTCTTGCCAAGGAGATTCCACAATTTCTATATCTACATTTCATCCAACAACGGTGCAAACGTGGTAGGCATTTGGAGGGCTTCCATGACTAGATTGGACAACAGACACCCCCAGCACTAATTGTGTTAAATGTACAGCATTGCATCACACACTGATGGAGTGGCAAAGAAATTGAGGTTTGGCTCCAACAAAGGTTGAAAGTGATGACTTCGAAATCCTGTGGAAAAGGCCAGAGTGGAAGTACTATTTGAATCGAGATAATGATGGCGGTAAGTATGGCTTTCACAACACATATAATTGCTCTAACATTTTGCAGTGACTTACACTGATCTCATGAATATTTGGAATGATCTCCCATCTCCATTGAGACAGAAGGTAATCCAATCCTTACGGGCAGCTCTCAACAACCTGATTCTTATGACATTTTATTCAATAGCAAGAGCTTTGCTTTATCAATATCTGAGCATTCTGATATGGGTAGCAAAAAAGTAACAATACTGTTAAGTTCACCACCATATTATTGGATACATACAATAGTATCCAATCACATTTGAAAATATATGCTAAAGTTGAATATTTGACTGTCATGGTGTTAGGATTGAATATTAACAATAAACTGAATGAAAAAGTGATGACATAGGAAAAGCAAAGTCGAAATGTGGAACCGGAGATTGAACCTGCTGGGTCTAACAAAACCCAGCAAAACCTGCTGGTTGGCTGGTTCAGTTCCGGGTTTGGAACTGAAAATTTTGTACGGTTCGGATTAAGTACGGTTCCAGAACAGTATCGTGGCCCCGGTTCCAGTTCCAACCTGGATTGCGGCCGGCCAACCTGGAACCGTTACTAACGCTACCAGTGCATAATGCATCATACTGGGCCTCCATGTTCCATTGGACATCTGCTACGTATCTCTGGAATTCGGCATAGTACTGAGAGAATTTGCAGTCTTTTTGACTTATCACTTTCAAAGTTCCTTCCTGTCATTTCCTGAGAAATGGGAGATCTCATTCCCCTTTTCCTGCTGTTCTTTTTGTGCTCTTCTCCCTGTCCTTTGGTCAGTTAATCTCAGGATTCAGATTACCTGTTCCTGATCTTCTTCTGCCAATACCCTGAATCTCTCCATCTGTGCCTGTGTATGTTCCAGATCTTGTTTCATTTCGACCATGCCTAGATTTCTTTCCTCCAGTTGTTGTTCCAGGTTGCGGATTATTTCTTTCATATCTCCATAATTGCATTCTGGGGTCCTGTCTGCCTGGGTGTTCAACTGCTGCCATGCCAGAAGTAACTCCTGTTTCAAGTCATTCTATTCTGTGATGACCATCTTTCTTTCTTCCAACAACTCTCATATTTGTGCTTCTCTAATCTTTACAGATTGCCATGCCTTTTGCAATTTGTTCAATCTGCTGGTTGTTGGTATCTGAGCCAGGGCTGCCAGTCCTGTGTTGTTAACTTGAATGTGGTTCCTGAGTTGTTTCTCATTGATGGCATCCATATTTGTGCAAGATACATTCGCCAGCTCATGCTGTAGTGCACTGGTCAACATCCCATTGTGAGCTGGTGTTGAAGATTCCCCCAACATCTTTGACATTGTGTAGGAATGCGGTTGTATGGAGAGAACGGTGTTTTCTGAGTTTCAGGCAGTCCCTGACTTCAGGTACTGTATCCTGTATGTGTTGGATTGTTGCATCAATTTTTGCTTCCAGGAACGGGTTGACCATAAATTGCCAGACTAACGCCTTGTGCTTACTGGGTGTTGTTATTATAATTAGCGGAGTTGGGGGAGTGGTTGGATGTATCTCTCAATCTACTTCCTTTCCCTTATTCCATTTCCGCTTGGTGTAATTTGCCCACAAAATTTGGATTTCTATGTCTCTTTGTGTTGCCTTGATTGTGGATTTTGATTCGGTTGTTTTGGCATCAGCTGCCGTTCCAAATGTTGTATGTATGTCTCTGTAGTAATATTCAAAGTATCACAGTTCCTTCTTTTGGCAGCTGACATAAAGCTCATAGAATGTGATCCAGAAATTCATGAATACTTGATTGTCAATTGACAGTCTTCTGCTGTTACTGGCTGCTTGCATCGAATATCTGTTGCAGGGAGCAACTGCCTGTGATTCATCCCAACAATACTCTTTGAAGAATTTTTCCGATTCTGAAACAATAGCCTTGATTCTATCACAGGCATTGCAGGGTTTTTGTTTACAATGATTTGTGGTTTGACTCTCTAGATCGAAACAGTTGAACTGGGATTTTTGTGGTCTGTTGCAGTCGTACACTGGCATTTACTCCAAAATATTGGTTCACTCTCACTGAGATGTCTAGATGCACACTATATAGATGAATTTTCAGAAACTGTGCACTGTTAATCGATTCTTGAAGTTGCCAATAGATGTCAACACCAGACACTGGGGATTGCAAGAACGGTGACAATAATCACAGCTGCTTTGGTGATGGAAATGGCTAATTAAATGCAACCAGTAGAATCGACTAATGAATCGTTCTTCTGTCATGGTTTCCAGGCTCAGAGTTTGAAGCATGATCAAAACCAACTAAGATTTCGGAATTGAAGTATTGCAAACAGGACACAAGACTCGAAATCCAAAATCGCAGACGTATACAGAGATTGGTACCAAAGGTATCGATTCTTTTATAGACTAGAGAATGAGTGAAGAATGAACTGATCTTCTGGAAATCCATCAGCCTGATATACTGCTAATGTGACCATCATCACCTTTGTTCACTCGTTCCAAAATTCATCCAAACCATACCCAACTATTTATAAAACCCTGTCCACCAGTGGCTACACCATGATCATCATGCCATATTTACAACATATGCAACGAAACCTGATTTCCTCCATCAAAATCTGAATTCTTCCAACCAAACCTGATTCTTTCTAATGACACCTGTTTCCCTTTGTATTTCTCATTGCGTCTTTATCGATCCATACTCTCTGTTTTATCCACCTTCAATCGTCCCATGACAACGAACAACAATTGGTCAAAAGCCGCAGCTGTATCATTCATACATATATCTATATACCATTGGCATTGGTAAATTCAATGGAATGTATCACTGCCTCAATTTCATGAGTACAGTTCAAATAATTGGCAGTATGAATTCTATAGTACCCACACTGTGATTTTCAGTCTATAATTGCAAATCTAGGTAAGCAACCAACTACAAGTATATTGTCAAATCATATACAGCTTCAACAAAATCGGGATGATATGCAAATGCAGTGGCAAATTCAGGGGAAAGAGTCAAAGAGGTATCATGATCCTTTGGACTGTATGCTAGTAAATCAGGAAAATGCAATTTTCTCAGTGGCCTGGCACCTGTCTTCCGGGATTCCACTTGGGGCTCAGCAGGCTCCCAACCCCTCCCATATCATTTTACTATTCCCTTCCATGTTCCAGACAGCTTCCGGTGCACCTGTAAACTTTCCACAATCACACAAGAGAATCTCACAACATTCCTACCACTTTCTGTAAGGTCCACAAATTTGCGGCTTGATTTACTCTGCTCCTTGTACCTCGCTGACACTCAGCAGCCCTGACTGCCAATTGGCATCATATGTGACTAAATTTGTTAATCATGCTGTCAATTCATTGCTGCTACATCAATTATCATCATGAGATAATAATAAAAAAGACATCTCTAGATCTCAATATGCTGATATATTGCCCATATATACCAGCTGGATTTCAACCACTCCCCTGTGTGAGACGCCTCTCATTCATTTGGATAAATGGCAGAGGTGGCTCAAAACCTTTCGTCAATATGTGTGTTGTCTCAATATACATCTCAGTACAAATCCATATCCAATTGATCATTTACAATACATACTGAACTGTTTCCGGTTGCTGCCCAGATCTCTGGGACCTAGTGGCATGGCCCTTCACTTTGCTCCATGGCCATAACATGTGGTGTTGATCTCTTTACCACTCTGATGAACCCATCCACTTCTTGAGGGCACCCTAAACAATGCTCAAAAAGTGTATCAACAGCAACTGCCATTTCCACTGGTGATGGTCAATCAACCCAGGCTTCAAGGGTAAAAGAAAGTGAAGATACAGCGGCAACAGCCGGCCTACAGTCCTCACTATCATTCTACATGACAGCAGGGTCATGGTTGGTAGGCAATAGGTGAAGTATAGAACAGGAAATGTGGGGCGGTGCCCACAGAGTCCATCATATGAATGTTTGCCCACACACACTGAAATCACCTGCAGTGGCTGCCAGTGCCTCTTGCCATTTGGCGTACCCTCAATACTGCAGTCAAGCTGGATATGGTTCATCTGCTGATTGTTATGAAATTCCGGTGTGTAGAAAGCGACCTTGTTGTGAGGTTGTAAGGTTACATCTTCCTTGAACTCATTTCTGTAGACCCAGATCACCCTGACCGCATCTCAGCCCCAGATGTCATGTCGATACCACCTGGCAAATAATTGCATTGTCGGGATATTGAAAGTTTCAGCTACTTCAGCTAGTGATATCATCTTGAAAGACCATAAACGTGTACCATTGGTTCAACGATTAAACTGCCAAAGAGGTTGAGTACTGAGTTGCATCAAAGGTTCAGATTTGACAGGAATGATCTTTTTCTGCTGGGCACACCTTGTCATACACTGTTTCACTCAACTGATCATGATGTTCAGGACTACTGTAGTCTCTTCGATGTACCATCTGTATAAAGTGAGCCACTTAAGAGTCTATTCTATGTTGTGCATTGTGGTGTGGCGATCATTGTCCTGGAAAAGCTGTAGCATGATGATCACTCTATTGCTGGTACAGTATGTATCCTAGACATTCAAAATGTTCAAAAGTGTTGACATCTCGGATGAAAAACTATCAGATGCACACATCCTGGGAATTAATTCGTGGTAATGACAGAAAATGGTGATTGTTGGTTTTCTGAAGTGATAGAATTGCAGCGGTGAATTAGGACCTTTCCTGGAGTCCCATTTCGGATGCGACTTCAGGCACTTCTCCTTCCAGATGTGAGTCAAAGCAGCTTGAGCTGTCTGGGTTTTCCTGTAAACCTCTATCTCCAGACGCTGGGCAGCCTCATGTTTGTGCATCTTTGACCAATGTGGTGCTGCTTTCTCAGCTTCCAATAGGTGCCAATAAAACTCCTGCTGTGCAGCAATTGCGACTATCGATTCACCCAACACCAGAGTCATGATGGTGTGATGGTCTTGTGCAAGTTCACAAGCAAACTGGCGTATCAGTCCACAGCTAGCTTTGTGACACAGCTTGAGCTCCAGGTACTGCTGAGCTTTTTTAAATAACTGGCCAATCTGGGCAAGCTTGTCTGTGGACACTCAGTAGAGCTCTATTATAAGTAGTACTATTGTTGTTGCCTACTCCTGTGCATTCCAGGTCGTGGTGCGCAGCTGCTCTTCTGTCAGGTATACTTCAAAGTTCTCCACTGGCCTGTTGTGATACCATAAATCTCCCTATGAAACTCTCTCTCTATCTTCACCATCGCTACCTCTTTAAGTTTTGCTGCCTGCACTTGGAAGTCACTTTCAATACTCCTAGTCTGAGCCTCAGTAGCATGTTGAGGAGTGAAGATTTGTTCCCACTTGTGAAAGCTTTCGAGAGCTTTGTGGAGGTATTTCAATGAGATATCCAAGTGCATTCGCTGGCTGGCTAGTCATGATAATTGAGCCAGGGCATGAATCATTTGCATAATCTCTATATCAGATATACATTCTGAAAATGTTTTCACTGCAATGCTGCGGGAAAGCAGAGGAGCAAATATAGCAGAACGATTCCTGAGCATTTTTCGGAAGTTCTTGCCATGCCATGTTCCAATCTTGATAGCATCAATGGGTTCAAAAAAACGCAACCTGTTTGGGTAGTGTGGAACTGTGGTGAACGAGACATCAAATTCAGCTTTCAATTCTCGATTGGTGATGTACTCCAAATACCAGTTGAAGAGATCATGCACAATCCCCAAATAGAGTTGGTGAAGCACATTTGGTTGCGAAATGTGATAGATGTTGCGCAGAGAATCATCCCAGAGGGGATTGAAAGTCGGTTCCTGATGCACCTCTTTGAATTCATCATGTCGATTCTCCTTCCGATGCTCTCAACAGCATGACGTACATTGAAGCTCACAGTTGCAAAATCATTTGCCATTGCCCATCTCAGGTCCATCCGGTACTTCACATACAGGGTATGCTCCACCGACTATCATCTTGATCATTGCAGTCTCCTGTTAGTCCCCAATCGTTGCTGCTCGTGCTGGGTTGCAGGTATGTTTGAAACTATCTGCACAATCCCACTTGTAACCAGTACCACTGATATTGATTTCTCTCAGTGGTTTCTGGATGGTATAGCTCACATGGTGCCATAAAGAGTCTATATCAGTTGGGCCTTTTGGTGGAACTGGAATGGATCACACCAGAATTCAGGCATGTCTCAATCCAGAAAGATGAACATCTTTCTGAATGTTTATGATGCTCATATAGTGGCCAGGCACTCTTGTTGCCATAGAAACTCTTGAGATAGATTTTGCCTGAGGCAAAGATCACTAGCACAATTATCACACCGTTGGGTAATTGCTTCTGAGTTTCTCACCACCACACTTCTGAGTTCATTTCACTATAGAGTCAGTGACCAGCTAAGTCGTTCAGCTGCACAGGAGTGCAATCCAGGTGCTCCGCAAATTGTAAATGCTCCACAAGAACCTGGATAGAAGTGTGAATATTCCTGCAGTATATGTTTCCATATTTCCCATTCGAGAATCAAATCCACAATTTGCAAAGGATGGTAACATTTTCATAGCAATGGTAAGAGAGTCAGTGTAAGCATACTCTGCCATTGGTAACATCATAGACCAGTAATCTTGCTCGTAATTGCAGTAACCCCACCGTGAACATTCCAAGGTTTGGTTGACTTCATCCGTTCGTTCATCTGTTCGAGGGTGGAATTGCGAAGACACCTTCTACATAATGTCAATAGCTTCACCCAACTAGGGCCAATACGTCGAGGTGAACCTAGTAATCCAATATGATACTTTGTTTGATGGCAGGCCATGAAATCTCGATACTCCTTTCAAGAAGATTATGACCAGCACTGTAGCACTCTTGACTCCATCTGGCAATGGAATGAACTGAGCCATTTTGGGGAATAAGTCGACAACTACCCATACCAATGAACAACCTCCTGATATTGGTGATTCGATGATAATGTCCAGCGATATTGACTCGTGTGGATAGTACGCTAATTCGATGGATTGTAAGAGTCTGTAATAAGCATGGCAAGCTGTTCCATTCTTTTGGCACTCATGGCATGAGCGAATATAATATTGAATAATTTTCTCCATTTCCAGTCAAAACAAGGTTTGTCTGACCAGCGCAATTGTATTATTCTGCCCCATGTATCCCGCCATCATCCAATTGTGCTCCATTTCACACATCTGTGTCTTCAACTGCAGAATGTGTGGAATTGACAGCATGCCTTTATAATTGAGGACTTTGTCTTTGAATGAGATTTCTGGGCTGGAGTTATCTTCAATTGCATGGAAGTACTCTTTTTGCCATTCTGCGTCATTATTAGCAGTACTGACAACTGCTTCTATTACCCACATATTGAACTTGACAACTGGAATTGCTTTCTACTTTGTAGTAGATATCACAATTTATTCATGTTGTGACTTTGTCCCATGCACTGATACCCCTTTAGAAGTTACGAACTGAACAGGTCTCAGAATGTAGTGGATTGGGTGATTTTCGTTTTCATCGGCACTATTTCCCACATTGTAGGGCGGCACTCCAAATGCCTGGATGATGCGTCCAATTTCCCATTTGCACTACCAGGTCAGTGGAATATTTTAAAATGATTACCGACCACCACTTGAGCCCAACAGGTGTGTCTCCTATTCAAGATCTTTGTAGTCGTAAAGTATTCAATATTCTTGTGATTGGTGAAGTAACTGATTGGGTGAGCTGTACCTGTGAGATAATGTGTTCATTCTTTGAATGTGGATACTATGGCAAGCATCTCTTCGCCATGCATTTCATAGTTGTTCTCGGCTTTACCCATCTTACAAAAATGGTACGGTATCGGTTGCAATCGTCAATCTATGACTTGCAAAAGTACTGCAGTAATCGCAAAATTGCTTGCATCAGGCTCAATCACAATAAGCCAAACAAACTCGAAGTGCCTTAATATGGGTACCTCGGTACAGTACTTGTTGGAATAATGAAGGCTATTTGATCTTGTGGATTTGTTTTGCAATGTGTCAGGGATTCAGGGCTGGGTGTCGAGGGCTCAGTGCTCCGAGTTCTAAGGGTTATAAAATTCAAAGGCAGGAAGGCCCAGGATTTGAGAATAGCCTGTAGCTGAAGAAACAAAGACTGTACGCAAGAGACTCAATCCAGAATCACCGAGTGTGAAAAAAGTGAAAGGTAAAGCTAATTGATTGTTTTATAGATGAGAGAACAAATGAAGAAACAATCTCATTCTCTGCTGAACACCTGGTTTATATACAGTAATTTCACTGGTTCCATAATACATCTGAACTTTTGCTTTCTTTGTATACTGCTTTCGTACGATTCTATTGTTTCCCGTAAAACCCTAACCCAAAACCTCATTTCATTCTGGTCATGCTTTATCTTTTATATTATTGACTGATCATCACTCCACCATCAATCATCACTCAACAAAACTGTTACACAATCTATCTTTTTGTTTGTTTTCTTGGTCATCTCTGTTAAAGAATAGCATATCTTTGACAATTCGTCAAGGAAGCGTCAATATATGTTGGCAAATCTAAGCAATGACAGCAGATGTTTAACAGAGTATGGAATCTCCCTTTTGGAAATTGTGTCAATATTGTCCTCAGATATGCTGAGACCTTCCCCTAATATGATATACTTGCGGAACACATCTTGCTTCTGGGGCCATTCACACTTATCTGATGCAACAGCCCAGTTGATTTCCTGAAGTTGACAATGGACTTCTCGAGTCATTTGCACATACTCTCCTTCATTGTCCGTATGGATGATGATATCGTCTATATTTACTACTACTTCATTTTTGAATGAATCTTGCACAATCTCATTCATCATATCTTGGCATGTAGCTGGCGCATTCGCCAATCTGAAGGGAATAACGTGTAATTGATACTGTCCATATCATGTACAAAATGCTCATTTCTATTCATCAACAGGTGTAATTTGAATAAGGTTCTATCTTGCCTTCAAATTCATCTCCCTGAAAATTGTGGATCCAGCAACCCTGCCTCTACATTTGTTTATAAGCGGCAATAGATATTGGTATATAATCATTACCCAATTCAGACCTCTGAAATCTATGCACACTTGTAAGCCTCTTTTGTGTGGCATTGGAATGAGATTTGTCCTAAATCAAGCATATATTTAAGATAATCTTCATGAACCAAAATAACCTTTTCTCAGAGCACATAGATGGAACCTCACACAGGTTGCTTTCCGTCTTTCATGTCAATGGCATGATAGTAGGATCGATACGGCAGGAGGGCATTCGCATTTTCTCCATTGAAAAATATTTGGAGGTCGCTGTATTGCCATTGATTTTGCTCTACCCAATCAATCACAATCTTATGTGCCGTTTGGTCAGGAATTGAACACAATAACCCCAATCCATCGAGGATCAGTACCAAAATATATAATGGAATCGTCATATTCCATTGGGAACACAGATACCACTGCATTTGTTCAGATTTGGTGGCAGTGTTTTGACATACGCTGGAGCTGATCATTTTCTTTGGTCACTGTGCTGAGTGCTCCAATGTTGACCATCCATTAGTAAGGGAAATTGGTATCTGATGAATTCTGCATTGAACCAATTTCAAAGGTTTCTCTGGTATAATGAGATTTATGTTGCACAGTAACGGGGAAGATGAAGTGCCAACCCACTCCTTCAACTCTTTCGGTATTGAAGCTTTCAACAATCGTTGGTTTTGTTCAAGTTACTAATAGAGCACCATGTGAATCATCCCACTGATTTGACATGATAGGTGTATCAAACCCCCGATCCATGAGGACCTGTACGGGAATATTCTGCTCGTCTCGACAGCAGGCGAACCTGCACATTGTGGATCTTGATCCCGTTGTAGGTTTACGTGTTAATTGTTTAAATTTCTTGGGTACAGGCTGAGGTGTGCTGGCCGCAGCCTTGTGTTTTTGATCTATTTGGTTGAGAACTATGGTGAACTGCCTTTTGACACACCTCCAGCCGCAATATTTCACCGGTGATGAATGATGTTTGAATGAGTTTGAATCAAGTTCAATGGTAATTGCCTGTCACTTGGCATATTTGGATGCTATATGTCTAGTTTATTTCGAGTATTGAATTCATTCCCAGGCACCCAATCCTCAACAGCAGAAAAGAAAGCATATTGAGTATCAAAAAGCTATAATACCAATGACCACATTGGTAAGACAAATGAAATCCCAAAAGAAATATTTATATCTGTACCCATAAATACCAAAAACCGGAGGTGTCTATACCTCAACAAGCCATAGAAAAGGCTGCTATCCCACATAACAAAGGAAAGACAAAACAAACTCGTTTCATCCTTCAATATCCATAAGATCAGTGTCAACCTCGTAAAGCACTCGAGAGCTTGAGGCTGCCACTGGTTTTGTAATATGGACAGCTGGATTGCCAGGCTAAACCTTCGAAGAAGACATGGTTACATCTGGTATTTCCATCCTAGGCTTTTTATCCTTCTTCTTTCTTTTACTGGAGGAGATCTTGTTGATATTTTTAGAGAATACCCATTGATGCTCTGAAGAACCACAGCGCTTGTACTCGGTGCGCTTGGCTTGTGCTTCCTGCAAACATTCCGAAATACATTTTGGGGCTTCTTCCCTGCCCTCATTGACTGGGGTACAACCCTTCTGCTTCATTTGAGGTTTCTTGGAGTCAGAATCTTTCTCAATGGTCTTGTTTCGTTGATTTCCAGTATCATCACCATCATTATCACGCTTCCTCTTATTTTTCTTTTGGTCATTGGGTTTGCAATTGATGTACCTGTGCTGTTCTTCCCGGCGTCTTTCATTTGCGTGGCAAACTTGTATGATCAGTGATTCATTTTCCACATTGTCGTCTGGTGTAATCATCGAAGCGATCATTCGATCGATAATGTCTTTGTTGAGTCCCTTTGGTTGAGGCTGTCGTCATGCAAATCCTGATAAGCAGACATTGTAGTTCAAGTCCTCCATCTTTACGATGTAGTTCTGGACGGCTCCCTTTTACTGCAAATTATTCATTTTTTGGAGGCATTTCATATCTTCTACTGGGTCAACGAATGGTGCCTCCATAGCGCTGGTGAATACTGACCATGTGTCAACCAGACAAAGCTGTCTAAGATGATTTTCTTGTTTGTTGCACCAGCCCAAAGCTTTCTCTCAAATGATAGTTCCAACAAAGATGATTATATTGTTGACATAGTTATAATCATTCTTCAAGTATCTCACATACCGATCCACTCCTGTAATATAATGGCAGTAGGGTTGGTTCTTGTTCGTTGGATCTCCCTTAAACTTGTAGGGAAGTTCAATTTTTTGCTTGTTGCTTGAATTTGGAGTTGTTGATGGCTGTGGTGGTTCTTGTAGTGGTACCGAAGGTGATTTGCTAGAATCTGTTCCGGCTGGTGGTGGAAGCGGTTGGAGAACATCGTCACCATCGTCACAATAGCTGGAGCTTCTCAAGCCGAAGCTAGAAGAGCTGGTCTCCCCAGGGGGGTTTCCTCCAATGCCTCCTGCGCCGTCTCCATTACCATTTGGTTCTGCTGTCACAGCCTCTTTGATGCCAATTCCAATGCCATCACTTACGGTGTATCGAAGGCCCTATCCTCACTGAGCAGGCTTGGTATCCCCTGCCATTGGTATTAGCACTGATCTGGCCATTGAGCATACTGATGTCTTCATTCTTTCATTTGAGAGCTTCATCTGCAAGGTTCTAGTGAATTCTTCTCAATGTCCACTCAAAGTTCTTTTTCATCCTTTGCTCAGCCACCTTTCTCTCCCTTCCTGCTTTGTCTGCCTTTTCCTGCATCTTCTTCACTTCGTTACAGGACTTGGAATATAGCCCCGACATTCATTCGCTGTCTTTTTTGGCTTTGAACTGAATATTCGCCAGCTCCTGGTATTGGGTATGCACTTGCAGGGCAAGGCATCCTTGGGCTCATTTCCTATTGAAGAGCAGAGTTGAGAGGGTTTTCCGAGGTTTTCCAGAATTTGAATTTGCTCACTGAGGGCTGACCACAGCTTTTCGTAAGCTTTGGTGGATTGGGCATTCATTACCACAACAACTGCTTGGATATTAGCCACCAACACTTGGGATTGAATTGCTATATCGGAATGCTTCTTGATTTGAGCTCTTTCCCTCTTTTCCACTCATTGACATATGGAATCCTATATTTGTTTTTGTCTTCTGATCAGTTCCTTGTAAGCTCCAGCCAATTCTGCAAGGGCTGGCTGAACATCAAAATTTCTCTGTCTTGCTTCTTGAATAGGGGCATACATCCGTCCAAGTTCTTGGTTGATTGCATTCAAAAGTTCAATATCCCAGTCCGGGATATCAATCTTTGTTATGGCCTGGTATCGAGTCATCTGCACATGCTTGTTGGTGGATATGATTAATGTATTTTTCCTTCTAACCACTGTGCAGACATCTGGCATGCTGGTGTCTGATCCAACCATCACAGGATGACAAATTATTCCTTTACAAGGGTGGTATGAGAGAAGAGGAATCGAGCTGCATATTCTAGCTGCAGTTGTACCGATGGATCATAGTTTGGGTGGGAGGGGTACATAATTGACATCCAGAAATGTGGGAATAGGTAACGGAATTGGGGTGGTATATTTTCCAAATTCATTAACCAATTTCAATGGTGAATGGCTGTGACGATATTTGATTGAGCAGCTGCTGCTCTCAATTGTGGTGTGGATACCTCCACGGTGGTGCTAGCAATTACACACTTCCTGATCTTTGCAATCAACATGCAAGCTGTTGTATGCAGTCCAATGTTCAGCAAAGACTGTATCGTAAATACTTAGACCTCCTCCTTGTCTGGCTACATTGGTCCAGTTGAGGTTCCATGGATATCGCATATCAGGTGCATCCCAATTGTCATCATAGAGAGGTACATATGATTCGATGAGTAGAGTGTCAATGTTATCGAAGAAGTTGAGAGCGTCTGATTCTGCACACAGCCTAGACAGTCCTGTTGAAGCAAAGACATTGACTGGGCAGTGACAGTTGAAGTTGTATGGCATCAAGATTGCTTGATGTATTGGTGTGGGCAGAAAGAATACCTTCGTAGATAGAATTGCTTTGCTAACAATATAATGTATTACCAGGAGTGCCACTCCACATTTACCTGGTCAAATTGGTATCCGTACATAATTCAGGACTACTGCAATGGTAGATTTGGAGTTTCACTTTAGGTGTGGAAATCAGTACAGGATTCAGAATACAAAGAATAGCATTTCAATTCGTATATTGTTGAGGGTTGTTCTCCTTGCTAAGAAGGATGATGCCTTTCTACCTTCAAAGAACTCAGAGGTCTTCATTCCTGTTTCTTTGCTCTCTAACAAATACTTCCACCTATGCTTTTCTCTAGAGCTCCAGCACCATAACTACTGTCAAACCAATATCCGTTCCTTTGCAACTACTACCACCTCAATTTCATCATCATCTATCGCCCCTATCCTCATTAGATCATAATCAGACAATCAGTATCCAGTATGACATCAATCTTACTGGCTTGTGTCTCCGGACCAGTGGTAGCCTTGCAATCTGATGACTGCGAGACAAATAGGCCTCATTCGATAGACAGCTGCTTTGTGGTTCAATTTCGGCAGATATTCCTAGGCCTCTGCCAGTGGTCGGCCTTTGGCTGGCTGTCTGTTCTCCGTTGGAGAGTCGTCAGCTTCTGGGCCGATACCATTCAGCTGTTTGTTGGCTGTCCAATTGTTATCGGCAATTTGGAGCGTAAGCCACCATGGCCATAAACTTGCTGTCAATGCATATCGATGATGTGGGTGTTTGTATGCTAGACATTTGGATGGATTGGCTCTGGAATATGAGATCAGTAATAGCCCATGACATCTCATCAGGCAAATTGTGGGTTATTGTATATGACCCTGCAGTACACTTGCTAGGATCAATATGGTGAATGGTAGAGGGTGAAATGGGTGAATAGTGAAGGATAGATGGGGTGTGATATGTGTATAGTAAATCGCGAGGAGCACCAATTCAGGGATGAGGAATGCTACCAATGATGTAAGTTGCACACCTCGCCAGCGGAATAAAGCTTCGTACCATATGATATTCCGGCTTGATACAACTAGTCCCAAAACAGACAAACAACTATTCATCACTTCACCCAACAAATTGTTTGTATCCCACAAAGTGATTGAGTTCCCATCCCAAACCTCTGCTTAGCTTACCATGTTTGTCACAAGCACCCCACCACAACCTCCAGCCTGAGGTTCAAGTCAATCCAATGATGGCATCAGGGCTTGGTTCGCATTTGATCATGCACCTTCCATCCAACTGCAAGGCACCTGAGTCTGATAGGTGTTTGTTAATGTGAGTGTCCCATTTCTTGATAGTGTTGTATGTTCAGATGTGTGGTGAATTGTCAGTATATTTCCAGAATCTACAGACACAAACCGGGGTTGCATGCAGGTTGCCTGTGTCATTATATGAGAAATTGACACCTGCATCAGCATTCACCTCTCTTGAAATGCAGTAGGCTGATTGCAAGTATCAAACTTCAACAAGCAAGAAGATTGCAGGTGTTCATATGTTTTGTTTGTTGTAGCTTCAGAATTGTAGCATAAGTTGGGTGGGCTTTGAGAAACTGCAACCAAGTGGCAGGGGTAATACCCCCCCATTCATCAAGTGATCAACATGAATGATGATAGCAGTCAATGGGTGATGATAACATGAATCAGATGTACGTCAAACAAAGAAGTATGTTAAACAAAGTACAAGTAAGGTCAATGCACATTGAAAGTTTTACGTGAGAATTGCATGTCAATCCAAACACACCTTGCCTTCCACACATGCAGCCTCTCACACTACATTATTTGCAGTCACTACAGCAGGTGCCATAGAGGTTTTGGTAAATAATTGGGAACCTCCTAACCTCCTCTTTGTAACAACTTTTATACATTATGTCACAGAACATCCCCTCCAACAACTATTCTCCGACCGATTCAGGACCCCTGAATCAATATTATGGTGGAGTACCTCCTCAATAACCTGACCTGCATTACCTGCTCTGTAGTGACGTGTCACGGATGTGGATCAGGTTTGCCTGGCATCCCAATCCAGATTATGAACTGCCCTGGCCGCCAACAGAGGAACTGCAATATGAACAGCACTCATTGAACAACTTTCCTCTGTCTCCTACCCAACAAATGATTTGTCCTGATGGATGGCAGATGTGGAATGAGTACTGACAAACCTGGGTTCCATACAAATGGGATCCACTCCAACTACATCTACCACCACCACCTCCACCACCACCGCCTCCACCTTTAGTAAACACAAACCCACCAATATCTCCTCCACCTGACCAAGACTGGCATCCACCACTGCCTCCCCCTCTACAGGCAGGTCCACGTGGAGCGGAAAAATCTCGGTTGACCCTACTGCCCCTTCCTCCACCACCTTGAGGTGCAGGGCTCCAGTACACCCCACATCCTCCTGCCCCTCCACGTGCAGCTGAAGTGCCCTAGTACACCCCACATTCTCTGTCCCCTCCACCAAGACCACCAGTTGTTCTAGGCTCCTAGTACACAGACCCTCGCCCACCTCTGATGCAGTCCGTCGTCCCTCAACCACTCCAAGCACTGGTGGAACCACCAGGAGCACTAATGCCTACACCAGAAACTGACACAGCCGAAGAGGCCAATGAGTCTGAAGTGCATGCAGCCCCTGGGCCATAGAGATGGACCAAATTGCTACCTCGACTGTTGCCATGGACCCCACCTTCTAACATTCTCTTCTGTCAATGCTGGCAGCAAATCTCTCTCAGTGAATACTAGGGTCAGGTACCCCCAGCCGACATTGTTCCACCTGATGAAACTGGTGATGGAAAAAAGCTGCCTACTGTCACTTGGGCTAAAGTCACCACCAGGCAATAGATGGTGAAGATGAGCCAAGTCAATCATTTGTCCAAAGACAGCAGCACACATAGGAGAAGTGACATGTGAAAATTTTAGAATCATGTCCATCACAAATTGCTGATTGCTGGGCATCCTCAATGTGTGATGGGACCACTGTGCTTCAGAATGAGAAAGATACACAGGCACACTGGGTTTGAACTTTGGGAAGCAGCTATCTCAGATATCATTTAGTGCCATGGGAAGTTCCAATGCCTTGACCAGTGTGATCATTTGGAGAGTATCAGGCATAACTGGATTCCAATTTCATTCGAATTCTCTGCAACCACCTGTGAAAGACAGTGACTGGGACTGTGAAAGGTGACAAAAAGAAACGGATGGGAGGTGGTGGGAAGGGCAAGGTGGAGGGTAGCAATGATGAATGCCCTTCCAAACAGGCAAACATTGAGGTGGCTGATATCCAAAACATGTTATTTGTGGTGTGGGTGGGTGGAGATGGCACTGCTGGGTCTCAATTCAGGTAATTTCAAGGATTTGAAGAATATTGCCAATCTCTGAAGTGGATCGCTAAGGCAAAGCCAAAGGATCCATTGACTCTTCAGACGGTATATTGCTCCCTGTTGAGAAATAATGCTGCTCAAGACCCCAAAGATATGGTTGGTGAGGAGTGTTGTGGCGGTATTTGGAACCAGAATACATGCAATGGGGAGGTGCAGAACATCCATGCAGTTGAGCCTGAAGCAGCAACGCTGCTCCTTCAGGTGAACTGATACATGGGAAATCTGGAGAACATGCCAGAGAATGTTCTGTTTATGGTGGAGCCACAGAACAGCATTGATGAAGAGGGAGTAAGTTCGGAGTACCTGAAGTAATGAAAGAAGTCCTGGGTTAACTGGAATTCCTTGTAGGGAGCACCCCCACAAACACCCAAAAGGAAGTCTCCCAGCACCCTCAGTACACCATCTGATACACCCAGCCAGAAGTGTGCCACAGCCCAGCTAGATGACAACACCGATTTGCCTGTGCCACCAACCCCAAGTACTCTTGATGCTGTGGAGAAGTACATCAACAGCATCAAAGATTGACACAGCGATTCACAATTCGCCAAATAGCTGATTGCACCTCAGAGTGATGAGCCATGGCAACTTTTAGAAGATGCTCTCATGGCTACTATCAACATCATTGTTCAGCCCAAGTGTCTTGAAAAAGCAGTTGCGTTACTTGGTACTGTGCCGTACAGATTCACCTGTGGATGCCATATGAATGCCAAAGTACACCTTGAAGCAATGTCCAGAAGTAAGATTTCTTGCACATCAGATCTGGGCAATGTTGTTCATTGTGCGGAGATAGATCTTTGATGTCAATCTTCCTAGGGTGCTCCTGGCGGATGGAATGGGACTTGGCAAGTTCTGCAACATTTTCGTTGTGCCTCTTGATGCCAAGTCTATTACGGATGATGTGACAAATCACCATGAGATACAACTATCAGTGCTCTGTAATCACCTGCTAGGAGGATGGTGTTAGGCAGTGGGAACGGGCTTTTCAACAGTCAGCACTGTTCAAAAGAATGGTACTCTTGCACTCACCCCAACCCTGTTCCTCGTCATCTTTTCCAGTTGCTTCATAATAAGCAGACAACTGAACTCTGGCCACGGAAAGTAGTACTCTGTATGGCGCTCACAACTGTCTGAGGGACATTAGTCAGTGCAATCAATACCATCATGAAAGTGACTCCGTTTTCGGTACCCACTCTCTGTGAAGATAATTCTGTTGACCAGACTCATGCACACGCCAACTTCTGTATGGAACATCGTGAGGGTCAGTGAGACATCCATGTAATCACCTAAGATGAGTTTGCAAAGCTATCACGAAGACACAGTCAGCCAGCTGAAGAACTGCAAGTATTCGTTGGGAATCTTCAATATGGTGCACCTCTTCAAAGGTTTGAAGTCCAAGGGTTGGACAATTGCATCTGAAACCCACATTGGTTTCAAAGTGCACGTTACTGTGATGCCGGCCTACCATACACTGAAGGACTGGGGAACCCCTACTTGGTGACTGGTCACCATTCCAGATGCGCTTGAGAATGAGTGAGCAGTTGAAGAACCTGGTCCTGAGGCTTTGGTGTCAGTGATCTCGGCCTATCACACCGTGGTCGCCAGTGCAAGTTCATCTGAAGTTCCACAGTGTGTGGCCTCGGTATGACTGAAGTCGCTCACCCATGAACAATCCACCAATGGCCAGTGTTGTGGATGGCTTCAGGTACACCCCTGGTTTACATCCAATTAGACAATATCCATCTAGTCATGCTGGAGTGGTCTCAGGCAGCACAGAAACAGCTTATTGTTGTTGTCACCAGACTCAAGAGGCAGAAGCTTGAAGGCAAGCATGGGGTTGCCTGGTGGATTAATCGCTAGCAGCTTGATGATATTTCACTACTGTTGGAGCCAACAGAAAATCGTTTTGCCAATGGCTGTCGCAAGGAAGAGTGGAACGCCAGCAGTTTTGTGGAGTGACCGATTTTCAGATACCTCAGAGGATCTATCCTTCCCAAGTTGATCAGGAGTTTGGCAACTGTTCCTGAAATAGATGACCAGCCAAGTACAGGCTTTCCTGTTCTTTCACCCGTTTCTCAGAAGGATGTACTTTTTTGTTCATTGCCAGACCACGTTTGCCATCCAGAATGGTAGGTTCATCATTATTTCAACCTTGATATGCTATTCATTTGCATGGTCACTGAAGATTCTGCTGACAGGTGCAGCAAAGTTATATGCGATTTCTAGTATTTCTTCTGGTGCACCATTTTCATTACCATTACTAAGATTGGCGGTAGTAGATTTCACCTCATGGTGGCCAATCGTGTGGTTTTTCTTTTCTAGCTTTGGATTCTCAATGCACAACAGCCAGGTGTTGGATGGATTGTGCAATTGGGTCAGATGTGTAAGCCTTATACCTGCAATATCAACACTGGTTCAAATGGCTGTGATGATTGAGTGACTGTGCTCTATATGGTCAATGGTATTTCTCAGCAATGTTTTTGGCATGGACTGATGACTCATCCAATGATGACCAAGGAGGACATCCGTTACATTTTCAAAACACACATCAAGGAGACAGCCATTCTGGCTAGGATGATGTCGCAATCGGACTAGCTGCTCCTGTGTTTCCAGGTGTGCTTGGGTTTGGGATTTCATTGATTGGTTGTTTAGAATGGTTTTTTGATTGACTGGGATGCATCTGGGAGTATTCGTAGTGTTTGTATGGAGTGTGGGTGGAAGTATTTTTCCAGCTGTCAGTGGGTTTCTTCTTGAAAATAGGCTGGATTGTCTGTATCTCGATTATCTCTCATGTATTACTTGGTCTAGATGTTGGAGACTTGATGGCTTTGGATTACCATTTGTATCCACTTGATATCACATGAAAAACAGAATGCAGTTATAAAGAATCACTGCTGCTGGTACTCAAGGTTGAGGGAGCACAGTGGTTGAGCTGTCTGGTGAAACATGATTGCCCAAAACTAGAAATAGAAAGTGAAGGCACAGACCATACTGTTTGGATCATACTCGAAATCGCAATACATTCGATTCCAATTACTCACACTATCTCCGGTGGATCTACCACACCCCAAAACCAAGCTCTGCTGGTGCTTTCAGCATCTAATGCGGTACTAGCAATATTGCATTTGTGCGCACCACCCGCCCGAGCGTTCAGGATGGACAGACCGCTTGTACATATATTCCTGAGCATTCAATGATCAAGTGACAATAGGTGTTTAAGTTAGACATCATACCAGCTGATAGTGATTTGATTTTTCTAAATGAGAGTTAGGTGTGCCCAGGAGCATCCCCCTGGCATCCGCCAAATATCATAATGTTTTTGTCCCATCTGCTCCATTCCATCTTGTCCCATTTCATCATCTCTACACATCTAAAGCTTGACCCGCCTGCCTGCCATTCAAATCATGACCACTCTTCCTGGATTACGGACCTTATTCTCGCTACCAGTGAATTCCTTCCCTCTCAAGATGTTGTTGACGGATGAACTGACTGTTCCTGGATATATATGATTCACACTACAGAAGATACTATGTTCATTCAGTATCAGATTGCATATAGAGGCTGCACAATACTGCATAAATCTGATCGCTGTGGGTTCCCAATTTTAAGCAACCAAAACTGTCCAAGGGGTACATATCAGATTCCAATGCTGTCCCATGACAGGGAATGCGACTCTGCCCTTCAGAGTATTGGCAGCAGTGCGATCCATCAGCAGCACTGCCTGCAGATTATTAGAGAGGACTATTGACTTCTAACTATGATGATTTATACCGGTTCGCATATTAAAACTCTGGTTAGTCAAACCGAATCTGCCGACTGCAGACAGCTCATGCTCAAACATGTCAAGCTACTGGTTACTGAGCATGGCACCAAAAACACAGTGGTTAACGTGCAATGAAAATGAAAACAAGAGCATCAATCGTTAGAGTGTAGCTACTCTTATAGCAGGTTTTTAGTTTCATTCAAGTACCACTGAAGGCAAGTAATTTCCTGCACCAATGTTCAAGCCAAAATGGAATCCAAAGTAGCACTATCCTAATGGTAAGCAGTCCTGAAGCCCTAATACCAATTCATATCACCAGCAAATCTCTGAACTCAGTGTATGAATTAGCAGCTCCGGTGGGCCTCAACTTCATTGAGAATGAACAGGTTGTCCTCTTTGATGTGAACTACTGTGTCACCTTCAGTTTCCTATATGGACAAAGGGGTTCTCCAGATGCACCTGAGCTTTATTCAGACCTCTTCTTCTCAGATCATATTTAAATATATTCTCATCACCTATTGCATTGTATTATTCTAACCATACCGCATCTCAAGAGCCAGATATTGACTACTCAGGAATAACCACCAGTCAACAAGGTTTTCTAGGTATTCCCTGACATGTAAGTCCAGATGAATCCCAAATTTGTATCAAGCTAACCTTCAGGGCCACCAGAATGAACTGGACAATGTCTAAGAAGACAATGATGAACACCAAAAACATAACCACCATTGTACCACTGTTTTGGACTATAATGATGACAAGATACTGTCAACAGATGAACAAATTTGATACAGTTGCTACGCAGGCTCAAATGGCCATAAATGGGCTAGCTCAGATATTGTCCAGGTGAATCAACTCCAAAAAAAGAAATTCAAATCAAACCATAGAAGTACCAATATAGGCTGTTCAGAGTTGTCAACACACTCACAATCACTGCAAGTCACTCCACATTGATCTTGTAGCCACAATCTGACCTGCCTTTTTCCAGTGAACCATGCCAGATGGTGCCCTGCAAGGAGTTTTGATTCTTCAGCTGCCTCACCACCTATTGAAGGTGCATTGGGAATGAAGAGCAACAAGAATAGAAAGGTGCCACTCCATAACAAAGCTGGAATCAATTAAGCAAAGGACTGCTTGAGATTTGTTATGTATATTGAAAACCCCTGGGTGGTTTCTCAAGAAGACAAATTGGACATTTGCGATAAGGTATGGCATGAAGCCCTTGACACCATGACTGTCCAGCAGAGAGCTTTTTGCACATTCAATGGCACACAACATCTGTGAGAGTGCCCCAGTGAATTCTGTAAGTACATTGATACTCTGACATATGGAATTGTGAGTTTTTGAAGTATTTACCAGGTATCAATGTTTGATAATACTAATTATCAATGCAATACAGTTGCAGGGGAAAATCAGTGGTATGTGTGGTCGACTAGTCACTACAGCGAGGTATCTGGTAACTTCACAGTACCCATTGCAAGTAAAAGAGAAGCTTCTGTATCTATATCAGGTGGCTGTATTACTGAATGATGACTTTTGGATTGGGAAATGGGAAGATCTTCTGAATGGTATGAAGGAAGTCTGGTGCACTGCGGCAAGTGAGCCTACCACTCTCATCTGTGCTGACTTCTTCACTTTCAACACCTATCTTGGCAGACAAATGTATTTCAACAAATACTGGGATTCGCAAGTCACTCTCCAATTCATTGGCTTTGCTGGAACTGCACTTGACTGAGCCTTGACGGACTACCACCAAGAAAACAATAATCAATTCTGTCAGGACTTCCACTGGGAAATATTCAACCGTCAGTGAGCACACTGGTTTCAATGATTAATTGCTACCAATGATGTATACAGCCTTGTACCAGAAATACCAGAGATACTGGACTTCCATTGGTTCCGGTCGCCAAGTGGCAATAATTGAGCATATGGGCAGCTATATGGGTGCAAGAATTGCAAGCTTTGCCAAGCACTAGACCCATTATGTAGCACCAGATGCAGCAAGAGAGGAAACGGAGGGCCTGGCAGCTGTGTTCAAGTAAGAGTCTGTTTCTTGGGGGTTGGGTTTCTCGAGAACAGTATTTCTCAGGGGTTGTGTTTCTTGGAGGTTGTGTTCCTCAGAGATTGTGTTTCATTTGTGAAGGTCATGTTGAGATGCTACTGGTGCACAGCATCAATATATGTTATTTCAGTTTATAGTGGCAGACTGCAGTAGGTGAATGCCAAAGATATATTCAATGCTACAGGCATATCTGAAACTGGGTGACCTACCATAAGTCCATCTGGAAATGAAGAAATAGATCCAGGTGCTCCTCGGTGATCCTAGCATTCACCAGAGCTGCACAGAGAGCTTAGAAGAAGCCACAGAGAAGAATGCTGCGCTTTGGAAATCTCTCAGAGCACTCTTAGAGGTATTGGAATTGGCTACAGAATAAACTATAGCAATGAAGGAATTTCCTAGAGCATCCTTGAGGCAACAGAAGTGGCTACTGATTACACTGTTGTGGTTCAAGAATCTTATGGAGTAGTTTCATGCTTTCCAGGAGAACAAGGGCGTGTGCTGAGTCTGCATTCACTAGTTCTGGAGGGCTCCCCCAGGGTCTGCATAGTACATTATTACAATCAACCAACGCAACCTCTGAAGGGTCCCAAGGCTTCCAACATCAGAAGATTGACTTTGCTGATATATGCGCATGAACTAAGGGTGAAGGAAGTTACAGTAATAGGAAAAATCAAGCAAGTGAAATTTTATATTTTGCAGAAACAAACAGAAAGAAGATGCAAGAATAGAAAACTCAGCATGTTGTAGAAATTGCCAATGATTTCCAACACTTCAAATGATAGGCAAGCCAAACTGAGACATGCTGTCAATTTCCTAAATGAAGTGGTTAAAGAACAAATGAAGTCTTAGGTTGACATAATAACAGAGTCGATAAACTTCAGGAAACAATTTCCGCCTATGTAAGCGATATTTGACTTGGGTGAGTTGGAAGCGTATGTAGGTGGCAACCACGCTAATTGTTGTATGCATAGGAACGCTTGGAGTTGTTAGTGCAACTGTAAGCGAGGTCAGCCCTATTTGCAACACCGTATCATCATTACAGATCCATTCACTTCATCTATAGACAACTCACAGTCGCCCAAGCCCTCGATCATGCATATTCTATGGACGTATTTCGTCGGCAAGTTATATACCATTGTCCATGCACTTTCCAAGGCTGTTACGACAACTATGTACATTGGAAGTCCATCTACCGTCACTGTCCATATATGTAGTGTAATCATAGTCAATTAACTTATCTTATAACTCGCACTGAGTTGCTTTGCAATACCATATGATAATTACGCATCCATTCACATTGTCTATAGACAACTCATGGATTCTCAAGCCCTAGCTCATGGAAATTCTATAGATCCATTTCGTCGGCAAGTTATATACTAATGTGTATGCACCTTGCAAGGTTGTTCCAACGACTATGTACATTGGTAATCAATCCACCGTATATATAGTGTTATCTCAAAACTCTGGGCAAAGCCTTTGTATTTAATAAATGGCACATGGAAATAATGACAAGTATCTATTTGGCAAATACATATACTACTTGTGAAATTATCTAAACAACTATTTGCATTGCCAAAGCCTCTTTCCCCAACCAGTGAGCGACTTGTTCAACTCCTCCGGTATATAATACATCGTATTCCATGTTTTCAAATCAATATGACTATTTACAATCCAGCCAGAGTTATTCTCCTTTGAAGTGGATGGAACTTCAGGTATAAAATGTGAAGCACTGCAGATGTGGCTTGCAGCAAGAATCTTGTAGGCATTCTCTCCCAATGCTGGAACAACTCTGACCATCGAAGTGATGACATTTGGCAATCCTCCATGGAATGGTTTCATTACCAGCACAAATGCCCAATATAACATGTGACTGGAAATTTCGAGGTTGAAAATACGAAGTAATTGGTATAGTAAGCGTGCTTGCAATGCTTCATAAACAGGTTCAGGAAATCTCGGACATTGTCAGGCCATCTTCACATATACCCAATCATGTTCCTGTGGTCCCGTATACCATTTCTTTTTTCCCGTAGTCCGAATTTTCTCATATGTCAATTGGCCAAATAATTCTTCGATAGGGATCTCAATGGTGTAGAATAAGGGGGCCTCACACATTTGAAGGTTATCGATGTTGATGTATATCTTTGAGGCGTTCAAATATGCTAACGTCGAGTTGACCAGACAACTCTGGAGAATGTGCTCATGGCTATACGAATTCAAAATATCTCTGAATATTGTTACTCCTTTCTGTATCAAACAAAACCACACCTGGCGCTTGACTTAGGATCCCTCCACACTGCTTCCGCCAGTGGCAGCAGTCAGATAGCTCACGTTCAGTTCGGGTGGCCTACTTGTAACCTCGCTGAAACTATTTGCGTTGAGGTTCATTTGCCATACTGAAATCAGATCCTGGTGGAGATTATGATTGACGATCTGACAATACACATCTGCGGTCTTATTGGAGGCCCGATACCCGTCTTCAATTTGGGTTTTGTGAGCCGCTGTGCCAACCTCGGTTGACCACTGCTGCAACCCCCCAAATTCTCGATACTTTGCTGGAAGTGTGGCATCGGATGAAGTTTTGGAAAGTTAAATGATCACTCCTCCTCCAGGTAATCAACCACATCCAACTTTAGCCAATTGTTCCAGTCATCAAGTTGACATTTTGGTTTGTTGGCAGAGCAATTTCGATAATTGACCATATCTGCCTCTCACTCTTCATTGAGATCTTTCTGCAACTTGTTCGATTGTTCAGTTGTTTTCTTGTGCGCCCAATATTGCTGGAAGACATGTTTGAAGTTGTGAAAGCGACGCAGAGCATCATCCATAAGATTCGAGGTATCCTCATTATGGGATGGGTATCGGCAGTAGTAGTAAAACTCAAGGAGTGCCTGGGTGCATTGGATAGCATCCTCATATATTTGTTTTTCAGAGGTGTTCAGACAACGTAGGGCATTGGTGATGACTGCAAGCAGATAGCAGCTCATTGGTCCAAGATCCTTTCCAGTCCACTGGCTAACCTCCTCATATAATGTCTTCAGATTCGTCATTGTCAACTATTCCAATACAGTTAACCACAGCTCGTTGTATTTTGAGAGTCGGTTGAACTATTTCATGAGTTGTTGGAGCCACCCACGTAGATATTTTAATATGCCCAACTGCATTGTATGAAGGAGGTCTGGTTTTGGAAGATTGCTGACAATTGAACTGGTGTGCCATAATATAGTGTTATCAAGATTTGTGCCATACTCTCTAAGAATGGAGGGAGCGTCCACGGGGTCATATGTAATTGGCTCGACAACCGGTGGGGTTGGAGAAGCAACATCGCTGGAGGTTTCTGCAGGTTAGTGAACTCTGACTCGGATAGTATCATCGGGATTCAGAAAGTTTTCTAGAGCATCATCCGCAACGTGAAAGGTTGCTCGGGCAACTGTGTACAATGCTTGATAAACGTTATGATTGCGGAGTGCCACTGGTATGTCGATATACCTGCCCAATTCCTTCTTTTCAACTTCACACCAAGGACATAATCCATATCCATGATTTTGCAGTTCCGCATGCTCTGGATAGTTGGCAACCCATTCAGACAGAAACATATGGTATTGCCAGTATCGACCATCAGCGCAGTATTCGGTCAAGTGACAATTTTGTCCATTGGTCAGAGGCCACAGCATGTAGTCCAGAACACTCTTCATGACAAGTCAATCAAGGGCTTGTTGGCAGGCCTTTTGCCGAGTGGGGATATCACGTAATTTCAATGGCTGTGGCAGATGTGCTACCAGGACAATGCTGTGAGTTGTTGATTTCATCCGTACGGTGCTGGGGAAGTTGCCAATGGTCATGTATATGGGCCATGCTTTGTAATTGCCAGAGAAATTTGTGAGATGTGTCGAATCAGAGAAACAGATCAGAGGAACAACAGTTTTGTCTTCTGGGAAACAATGCTAAATATTGTCAGAACAATTTTGTTAATTCTCCAGGCAATTGACATACCTGGTGTTGCAATCACCAGTTTGCTGTGTGCATCTCATGGTATAGACGACGCCTGTCATTGCTCAAATAATGCTCAAGAGCATACAGTAGATCCTTCTGGTATGCCTTTTGATGCAAAAGCAATTTGGTGCGTAATATGATATCCTGGGAGTATATTTCGATTGGCTTAGGGTGGCTCTCATCCCATATGAAGTTCATTGTATGGTTCATCCAGGATGAATGGCCAAGGCCATCAGACATTAGGTCAATCATCTGATGGAGTATGTTTGTCGACTTTAGAGATTGTTTGATATACTGTTGGAGCCCCGCGTCTCCCTTTGACAAATCATCAATCAGACTCGAAGTTGCTCCATGCAAAGTCTATATCTCTGCAAGGCAAAACTCAATACCATCAGAAAACAGATGCCAAGGGTTGTCATGACCATGTGGGGAGTTGTCTTCAGACTTGGTGTGAACATAGTGCAGTGGCAGACCGGCATTTTGTAATGCATGAGGTACTGGTACAGGATCTGCAGGTGCCGCAGACTCTAGTGATGGTGAGTGTTGGTAATCGAGTGCATATGGCACAGGATCATGGATCCGAACTGAAGGGGGCGGTTTTCGATTATCCCTATTGCTCGGGCAACTTTGGACATTTCGCTTCCGATTTGTGTCATTGATATCTATACTCGGATGTGATTTTGAGGTGCAGTTTAAAGCCGCTCGCATGATTGCATTGTGCTCTTGGGCATGATCGTTCTCCATATGCTTAGTCCTCCAGGTATCAGAGTTGAAACGCTTGCCATAAACCTTGCAAATGAACATTCTGACATTTCACTTCTTCGCTGATGGCATTGGCAACATTAAAGATTATTGATACGATTTTGAAAGTATTTGAGAGTGAATATCTGATAATCGATTGTGGAATAACGCGTTTATTGAAAACTCTAAGATTGATGGAACGATGGCTATTCTCGAACAGTCAATCAATGAGTCGATGACTACAAAAAGACATGCCTGAGTTTCTAAGAGTTGTTGATGGTTGCCCAGGCAACAGAAGTTGTTTCAGTACTGAAACAACAAATGGATACGTACTCTAGGCATCTCCATCTAGCATGATCATGACCGCTCACTTCCTCGAACAACAAAGCTCCGACGAGAATATGCCAACAGGCGACATACCGACTACGTACAAGAAGTGTGCAGCAACTCAACACAATGTCAATGCGTCAAAGCCATTTGAGCGGATGTCGATAAGCATCCGTATGCCCCAGCAGACATCGTCGGAGTGTGAATCGGTGAGCAGTACTCATGCAGGCATGTCGAAGTGGTACTAATACATTTTCAGGTTGCCCTTTCGTCGCAAGCATTAGTCGGAGTCGTGGTTTTCATTGGTACTTGTATGTATTCGAGAGCAAAGTGCCAGCATAATACACCATTCTGACTAGGCTAGCATCTTCTGAAGTTGGCAGTACTATTGTTAATATCTGAATACAGTTCTTGGAGAAAACTCATTTGATCATTTGATTTCGGCATATGGTTCTGTAGTATATTTAATCGAAAGTCTATGTGACAGTGCTTCCAAGTGTGGCAACAACCCTGCATGTTGCTGCCAAGCCTTACATGAATGAGTGAGATTTTGTGTTTGTAGCCAAATTAGAAGGCCTTCCGACATGTGAAACAATTCATACAAATGTCACAACAATTGTCACGGTTGTGCTGAGTGACGATCGATGGTGGAGTGATGATCGGTGATTAATATAAAGGATAAAGCATGACGAAAATGAAATCAGGTTTCGAACGGAGGCTGAAGCACAACAAGAATGAAATCAGGTTTTCGAACGGAGGCTAATGCACGACATGAATGAAATCTGGTTTTGAACGGAGGCTAAAAGCACGAAGTCAGGTTTCGAACGGGAAACGACGGAATCATGCAAAAGCAATGTACAAAGACAGCAGAAGTTTGGAGGTATTATGGAACGAGTGAATTACTGTATATAAACCAGGCGTTTGGCGGAGGATAAGTTTCTTTCTTCACTCGCTCTTTCGTGCATAAATCAATCAATTAGCTTCGGCTTTCACTTCTTTCACACTCAGTGATTTCGGATCGAGTCTGTTGCGTACAGCCCTCGTTTTCTTAGCTACAGGCTATTCTCGACTTGAGCTTTCCTGCTGTTTGATTTTATAACCCCTAGAACTCCGAGCCCTGAACCCTTGACACCCAGCCCTGAATCCTTGACAGAAGAACGAGTCAAAAATCGATTCTACCGGTTATATTTTTAGTTTATGTGCCGCTATCCTCATCAAAGCGGTTGTAATTTTTGTTACAGACCCTGGAACACTCGCTGTACTGTGTTTCGATCCGTTGGCAATTTTGACAACCGATTGATTACGCACAGTTTTTGGCGACATATTTGTACAGTTTGCCTGTAGTCCTTCAGAAGACCCACAAACTATTTCGACGAATGAGCGACAAACCTACCTGCGACTGTATCTATTACTGTAACTGTTCGGAAAAACCAGGGGACCTAGATCACGACAATCCAAACCCAACAATCCACTGCGCCTGCGGATCACCACAAGAGTAGCTGGCAAACCAAATCTGCGATTGCGACGTTGAAGAGTTCAATACCTTCTTCGATTGTATTGAAGAACACAACTGTATTCTTTGTTTACTGTGGACCCTCGGTCTCGAAACTCTTTTCCCTTCGTATCCAACCAGGTGTTAATGTGCTGGAATCCCAATAAGTGTATTTGGTGTGAAACTCCTTGTGGCAACGACTGCTGGATATACTGGAAAAGCGATACCTGGAGACACATCTGTTACGAGTGCCTTGAAGTAGCACAAACCTGTGGCTGGAGCATCACCAAATACCTATACCAATCACTGTTCAAAAATTGCAAAGATGGAAGGCAGCTCCTCAGAAGCCCGATACATACAGCTTTCCAGAATAAGCCAAGATATAATAGGGAGACAGATAATGGTGGATTTCACCAAACTGAACCTAGAACAAGCCCTGGAAGCGGCGAATGCAATGAAGGATACCTTATGTCAACTACTACAGGCACCCCCATCTCAAGTCGAGAATCAAATAAGCCGACTAAATGAACAAATCGTCACCCAAGCCGCAAGCATTGGAGCAGCTCAAGAACGAATCACCGAGTTGTTAAAAGAAGGGAAAGATCTCGAGCGAAACCAAAAAAACACGGACCAAGAACTGACATTAACACAACAAAATGTGAAGGACTTGGAAGCAAGAGTGCCCGCCTGTACACACGGGGACTTACAGATCAAAGTCACCGAATTAGAACAACGACTGGAAAACAGAATGCCAACAGCTACGGAGGTATTATGGCAGGGTCTGGAGGATACACAGGAGCAATTGAAAATAATTGGAGAAGAGAGAAACGAATATCGGGATCAGGTCAAAAGAGTGCTTGCACTCGCGGGGAATGGTGGTAATGGTGGCGGTAACAGAGGACATAAAGGCAGCGAAATTCACCGATTTTCAGGAACTGACCGCAGGGCACTTCCAGGAAGGATGGCACTACTAGCCATGAAAATTGCGGATGAACCGGAACGATTCTTCAGCGAACAATCCAAAATGAGGTATGCAGCAAATTGACCTGAAGGCGTGACCCTGAATCAAATTCAACTGTACATCGACAGGAAAACTGGAGATCTGAAGTTAGAGTCACTAGAAAAATTGCTGGACCTATTGCAATTGGCTTTCGGAGACCAGGACATACGGGCCACAGCGAATCGGGAACTGCTCAAACTTAAGCAAAAAGATTGAGAATTTGCCCAATACTACGCAGAATTCCAACGGTGGGTACCTGACGTCGATTGGAATGAAGCAGCCCAGTTAGAAGTCTTACGACAAGGCCTATCTGACGAGCTGAAGGACTCACTACAGCACTGCAACATCCCGTCGGACCTCACGGAGTTTGTCCAAATGTGCTCAAAAAGAGACTCCCAAATCCGCGCCCGAGCCGCGGAGAGACAGTCAGGAAAATGGACAGCAGTGTCAAAGAAATAGGAAACCACGAGCAACACCACACTTGCCCAAGATATAGCACCAGCAGGCACTGTGACAGGTTATCACGGCCCTGATCCAATGGACCTTTCAGCAGTCAAGGGGAGAAAGAATACTCTGGAAGAACACAAGCGGCGAAGGGATGGATGACTCTGTATGTACTGCGGGGATAGCAGACATTTCGTGGCATCATACCCAAGAAAATTGAAAGCAGCATTGGGACAGGTAGAAGTAACACCTTTTAAGAAAGCAGGAAATGAAATGGACGCAGATTTGGGAACAAGGGAAGGAAAGGAAATTGAGACGGGAAAAGTCTAGGCCAGTGCAATCAGGATGGCCATTGCGCTGGGCACGAATCGCCTTTGTCTAGAGTTGTTAAGTCTCGTTTTGGAATTTTGCAGTTTTCGATTAGTAGTGCAGAAATTAAGGAATCGTCAATGGAAAGCAGGCATCTTGTTGTGAAATGTTCGCTGGAAATCGGAGACAGGATAATCGATACACACGATTCAATCGACTGCGGAGCCACGGGAATAGCGTTGGTAGATGAAGATTTTGTTCGCCATCATCAATTGGAAGAGAAGGAATTACGAGAATCCAGAGAGTTAGAGGTTATCGATGGAAGACCCATCGAATCAGGAACAATTACGACTATGGCCAAATAAAACTTGGGAATACCCTCACCTCAGGAACAGCTACCAACGTTTGTCACAAAACTAGGTCATTATCCGATAGTGCTGGCATTACCATGGTTACAACTTTACGACGTAACGGTCAAATTCCAAAGTCGCAGGATTAGCTTCGAAAGCAGCTACTGCCAACAACACTGCCAGCACCATTCGAGCGTATGGGTGTGGGGAAATCATATGGAAACAACAGTGGATCCGGAGAAATCCAAGCTAGATATTTGTGCAGTAGCCAACTCACCTTTCATGAGAAAAGTAAAAAAGGAGAAACTCAAGATTTACGCTGTCACATTATACGAAATCAACAAGGCCTTGGAAGCAAAGGATCTACAAGCAAAACCCCTCGAAGAGGTCATCCCCAAGGAATACCACGAGGTTCTACCCCTATTCAGCAAAGTAATCGCGGAAACGCTACCACCGCACCGACCCTACGATCATAAAATTATCCTGCAAGAGGGATTCAAACCGCCGTTTGGACCTGTCTACAGCTTATTACGAGAAGAGCTGCAACTCCTAAAGGAATGTATAGAAAGAACTTGTCCAAGGGATTCATCCGATCATCTTCGTAGCCCTGCGGAGCCCCGGTACTTTTCGCTCCGAAACAGGGAGGAGGCCTGGGACTCTGCGTCGACTACCGAGGCTTGAACGAAGAAAAATTAAAAACTGGTATCCCCTACCATTGATCCAAGAAACCTTGCTAAGACTCTCCAAAGCACGTTACTACACCAAATTAAACGTCTGCGACGCGTATAATATGATTAGAATCGTGGAAGGAGACGAATGGAAAACGGCTTTCAGAACTCGATACGGACTTTTCGAATCCTTAGTTGTGCCCTTTGGACTTACCAACGCGCCAGCATCATTTCAAGAATGTATCAATGATACGCTACGCCCCTTTCTGGATATATTCTGCACGGCTTTTTTGGACGACATCCTCATTTACAGCGAAAATCTACAGGCACATAAAGAGCACGTCCGAGCGGTAATGACATCACTCAAGGAAGCCGGCCTCTATTTAAAGGCAGAAAAGTGCGAGTTTCATAAGGAAGAAGTCAAATATTTAGGATTAATTGTGGGAGTAAACGGAATCAGAATGGACCCGGAGAAAGTCCAAGCAGTCAAAAACTGGGAAGCACCGGGGAAACTCAAGGAAGTCCAAGCCTTCTTAGGCTTTGCTAATTTTTACTGACGGTTCATACGGAACGATAGCAAGGTAGTTCAACCATTAACAAAACTCACAAAAAGCTAGTACCTTATTGCTGGGGACCAGATCAAAAAAGAGCGTTGGTAGAACTCAAAAGTGTCTTTACGACGGCACCAGTGCTAGCCCGTTTCGATTATGAAAAGGATATAGTGCTCGAAACCGATGCCTCACGTTACGTATCCGCGGGAGTCCTCTCTCACTACGACAATCAAGGAGCGCTACATCCAGTGGCCTTCTTCTCCAAGAAACATTCACCTGCCGAAGAAAATTACGAAATTTATGATCAGGAATTAGGCGTGATAGTCAAAAGCATTGAACAATGGAGACCTGAGTATGAAGGTTCAGCACATCCGATCAAAATGGTCACAGATCCTAAGAACCTGGAATACTTCATGACATCGAAACTGTTAAATTGAAGGCAGACAAGGTGGTCCGAATTTCTCTCCCGTTTCAAGTTCAAAATCATTTATCGCTCAGGCAAGCAAGGACAGAAGCCCGATGCACTCACAAGAATGCCAGGAGACATTCCCCGAAGGTGGGGGCAGAAAAAACCCAGCTAATCGTGCTAAAAACGGAAAATCTCAACAGGGAACTACGCAAATCGTTGATAGTGGCCTTCGCAGAAACAGTTAATTTCGACAATGACTTAGTCAGTCCTGAAGAGTTCGGGAATTGGGTCAAAAAGGCATGCCAGCAATGCCCGTACGACAGCAGCAAAGGGCTATGTATACATAAAAATCAATCACTGGAGATATTCGAAATACAACAAGCACAACCAACAGACGAGGAAAAGATCAAATGGATTCAGGAATGTCACGATTCTCCAGTCGCGGGACATCCAGGACGAGCAAAAACCTACGACCTGCTAAGCTGAAATCATTCCTGGATTCAGATGAGGAAGGACGTGGACCGCTACGTACGAAACTGTCACACCTGCCTGCGGAGCAAGGCAACCCATGGAAAGACTCATGGCTTGTTGCGACCGTTAGAAATACCAGAGCAGCCATGGAAGGATTTGAGCATGGACTTCGTAGTCGGACTGCCAGAAAGTGAAGGGTTCAACGCAGTATGGGTAGTGGTCGATCGCCTAACAAAGATGCGACATTCAGTATCCTGTTCTGACAAAGCAGATGGAGAGAAGCTGGGCGAAATGTACATTGAGAAAGTGTTCAGATTGCATGGACTGCCCAAAACAATAGTATCAGATCGAGGGCTGCAATTTGCTTCGGAATTCTGGGAACACGTCTGCAAAAGATTGGGAATCGAACGAAAACTATCCACCGCATTCCACCCTCACACTGATGGTCAAACTGAGAGAGTCAACGCAGTAATGGAACAGTATCTTCGAAATTTCGTCAATTATCAGCAAAATGACTGGGTCCGATGGCTACCCATGGCACAGTTCGCAGCCAATAATCACACCTTGGAAACAACGAATTACTCTGTCTTTTTTGGCAATTACGGATTCCATCCACGAATGACCTTTGGCCAACATCCGCTCAGAAATCCGAACGACATCCGCGAAGTCAATGCGCAGCAGGTGGCCCAACGAATGGATCAACTTTTTAGCGAACTTAGAGCAGAAATGAAAAGAGCCCAAGCCGTACAGTCCGAACAGGCCAACAAATCACGAAGAGTCAGAACGGAGTTACAGATAGGAGACAAAGTATGGATGGACGCCAGAAACCTATGGACAGCCCGACCCAGTAAGAAATTGGACTGAAAATGCATTGGACCATATGAAATCATGGAGGTAGTCAGTCCATGGGCCTATAGAATTAAGCTACCTAATCATCTACACATGCACGACGTTCTACCGATATCAGGACTAGAGAAGGCCGCCCAGGATCACCTCCCGAATCAAAAGCAAGGACCACCACCACCGGTAATAGTGGACGGAGAAGAGGAGTACGTAGTGGAGCGGATAGACGATTCCAGGCTGTTCCAGAAGCAGCTGCAGTATTTGGTAAAATGGAGGGGCTACGACGAGCGCAGCTGGGAGCCCGCGACCAACGTAGATGGACTTAAGGCTATCGACGATTTTCACACGGAACAACATGGCAAGCCCGGATTGTGAACCTCGTAGGTACACGGAATTGGAGAGGGGGAAGCTACTGTCACGGTTGTGCTGAGTGACGATCGATGGTGGAGTGATGATCGGTGATTAATATAAAGGATAAAGCACGACGAGAATGAAATCAGGTTTCGAATGGAGGCTAAAGCACGACGAGAATGAAATCAGGTTTTGAACGGAGGCTAAAGCACGACGAGAATGAAATCAGGTTTTAAATTGAGGCTAAAAGCACAGAGTCGGGTTTCAAATGGAAAACGACGGAATCGTGCAAAAGCAATGTACAAAGAATGCAGGCGTTCGGAGGTATTATGGAACGACTGAATTACTGTATATGAACCAGGCGTTTGGCGGAGGATAAGTTTCTTTCTTCACTCATTCTATCGTCTATAAAACAATCAATAAGCCTCGGCTTTCACTTCTTTCACACGCAGTGATTTCGAATCGAGTATCTTGCGTACAGTCCTCATTTTTTTAGCTACAGGCTATTCTCGACTTGAGCTTTCCTGCTCTTGGATTTCATAACCCCTAGAACCCCGAGCCCTGAACCCTCGACACCCAGCCCTGAATCCTTGACAACAATGTAAATCGATCAATATTGACATTCTGCTGATTGGGAAATCTTTGGATCATTGTGGGGTCTGAAACAGTGAGTTTAGTGTTATTTGTTATGCTTGGTTTTGACGAAGAAAGATATCCAACCATGATTTCATATCAACCTCATACACAGACACTCAATCACTCTGGACACACTAAACAGTCGTCTTAGCAACTTGACAGGTTGAAATGAACTACTTGTAGCCTTTTGAACACATTGGGACAGATTCATACATTCCAACTTGAAATTTATATGATATTGGTATGGATATAAACCTTTGGTTCAATATGATCAAACATCATACCACTTGAACGACAACTGGCATCTGCGAAACACTAATAATACATCAGGGTGCCACCCCCGAGCGCTCTCCCAATTTCCTCCATCATCTTCATGCTTCACTCCTCATATCACTGGCAATATCTTCCATCAGAGAATTCCATCACGTGACTCCCCCCACATGAACTTATCATACAATTAGCACATTGACTCAACAACATCAAAAGTTGTTTGACCAATGTCAGGTACTATTCTTTTCATGCACGTTGGTATAATTAATCCATCGCTAATTATTGTCAGATCAATTCCTAAAGTTCTTTTGCCAACCCTACTCATCTCTAATGTAAGTCAATCCCTTCCATGTCCATTCATAAAAATTAATCAATCACTGATCATCGTCAGGCCTACTCATCTATAATTGAAGTCAATTCTTCCACCCCCATTCATGAAAATTGATCAATCACTAATCATCGTCAGACCAACAACTCAAATTTTCAGCTCAATGGCACGCAAGCAGAAACCATCTATGGATAGCTAACTGGCAACACTGCAACTGAACGAGTTAAGCTCTCAGGCTTTATGGAATCTACGTGCCTGCCATGCATTCCGAACTATGCACTACAATGCAGAACTTGAATGCCGTGAAACTTGGCTCGGAATCCAGCAGGAAATCATCCATTCAGCCACGGAGACCTCGAAATATTTGAAACAATTTTCTCGGTTGTTGGGACCTTGCGAAGCAACACCGGAGGGACGTCGTTGGTGGCTTGCTTGGAAGACTGTTTTATGGGATATCTGAGCTGAATTAACGACATCCAGGAATTCTGCCTGCCTGTTGTGGCATGCTGCCCACACCGGGATCTTGCCGGGCCAACACAATGCACTCCGACAAATCCCTTTGGGTATCTCGATTCCCAGTCACGCCACTGATGCTTCAACTAGTGGCAATACCCCAACGACCTCTCGAGTTACTCACACACCTCCTGCACACAGTCCCACCAGAATATGTTTCGAGATTCTGCTGCCAGGGCGGGGCCTGAAAGTTGACCAATATGGTGTCCCAATCGACGTCGGCATAGCTGGATTTGGCGTTGAGCATCAGCATCTGCATGACAACTTTGATTGGCATCTGGGAGTGAGATTGGGAGTCACGCTACTTACTGACAGGATATTGTATGGCCTATGGCGTGTAATTCTCACCAGTTGCCCCACCAATCCAGCTCGTCTACCACAGTCGTTCTATGGGGCCCTTTCAAATCCTTTTGAAGAAATCAAACATCCTAGCCCCCAAGGCTCAGATGTGACTATCGCCGGATTCTCAGAAAGCATGGCAGAAACGAGGGCAACAGGGTCCAACTTGACAACTCAGACCAACAACAATTCTTCTTGTCGTTGGCACAATATCAAGTGTCTCCAATTGGCCTATTTCGCCAGACTTCATGATGATGCAGCGGTCGCAGTCTGACTGGAAACAGAGACATATTTCCCCCTGGCGGTGCTTGTGATTCTTCGTCGTCCGACAATTTCTGTAAGTGGTACGGCTACTTGGGGAACCAACACGCTTGCCCGAGACGGCATGGATTACATCGATGCCTGACAATTCCTGCTCGAGGAAACAATGGAAGATGCCCCTGAATATCTTTCAGATGCTATGAATAATGATGACAAGGAGGCTCCAAAGTTGACAGTTCCCACCACAATGAAAGGCTTCATTGATCAGGTTGGCAAAGCCTACCAAGCGGTAAGGTGACTTAAGAGATTATCGAGACGACTTGAATCACAGGCAAATTGGTGACGGCCTTATCAATGTGTGGATAAGAACGCAAGGATTGGAAACTTCATCTGTTGTCCACACGAAGCGTGTTATCTCCCCCAAATGATACTTGAGCAGCATGCTCAGGAGACAATGTTGTTCGTTTGACTGGGTCGCACCAACAACCCTTACAATCAGTATCGAGAGGCCAATCATTTCCCCAAATATGTTGGGGAGGATGGTGAATACATGGAGGGGGTAAACACTTCAGGATTTGATGAACCTGAGAACGACAACTCCGAATGTGGTTACAACAACTCCCTAAGTCGTACACTCAGTAGTCTTCCGCATACCTTAACCCTTGACAATCCTCTGCGCAGGCCAATTGCAGACAAGCTTCCAACTCCCAGGCCATCACATGTTGACAAATTTGATGATGCCCCGCAGTAGCTTCAAGATTCAGGTACGGGGAGAGAGCTGGAGCAGGATAAGATGTCTGACAATGAAGAGCCTGAGAATAGAGATAATGGGGGGGGAAATTGATCCTGTTGGCAGCAGAACTTTGGGAATTGGCACAGGGTTTGTTGTTTTTAGCAATGTTTATGGTTCTGTTTTTGGTTCTTGTTTCGTTTAGTCTGTTTGGGTTTCTTTGGTTGAGATTTTAATTTGTTTTGGTGTTGCAACATGTTTTGTTTGGCTAGAAGTAATTTGAAAGTGGGAAGGTTTGGGCCACTTTCATGTTTGGCAAGACAATGTTGGATGTTTTTGTTTTTACGTTGCAGTTCAGCTAGGAGTAATATGAGAGTGGAAAGGTTCGGACGACTTGGCTGGTTGGCAAGGCAACTTTGGCCATTGTCAGGTTTTGTTTTTTTTGCTAGTATGTTACTGGAATGCAATCATATAGTTTCAAACTCCAAGAGTACTCACACAAATTCAATTAGGCTGACAACCGTCAACGTTACTCAGACAATTTACAAAATGGTTTAACCAAATATTCCAGTTGAAAATATTAACGGAAATTGGATATCAGGATACTGAGAAACGGTTGGACCCGCTCTTTCTCTCGACATAAGATATCATTGTTTGAACGACTTGAAAAATTGTTGAACCATCAGAGTTCATGGACATTGACCGATATTTTCACTTCTGTGTCAAATAACTGTGGTCCATACTTAAGATTTCTACCACCCGACCATCCTTCGGCACAGTTGCTGCAACATCAGATACTACAGCTTCAGCAATCATCAAGGTAGGTTCGGCTCCATCTAAAAATCGAAATATCAGTGGTAAGCACAAGGCAGTGCCACCGATACAACACCACTCATCAGTGGTGCCAGAATCTCAAATCTGTTCGTCGTCGATGATGGGGATGGTGTTCAGTCCATTATGGCAGAGAGCTGACAAACCAGACAAATTGCCATGTCAACTTGTAAAAATGTCACCACCTTTATGCAAGGCAATTATCCAGAATTCAGAAGTCCCCAAAACCTCTCGCAGCGTAATAGCAATTACTAACAATATGTACCTGGCATTACTCTATCATTCAACACGGACTATTGAGTCTTGTATTCTGCAGGGGAAATGATTTCTGAACAATAAAGAAATAGCTTTGGCAATTGCCTTTACAACTCAGAGAATTGCCAGTACTAAGAAACATCATTGCCAGGAGGTTAATGATTCATGGCATGATGCGGAAGATGCATACGGTTTCAATGTTTTGTGGTATGCACCTGACATGAAGGCCACTACATACCTATGTGATTTAAACAATTTTCTGCGTTGCTGACTCAACTCTACAAATGGATGAAATATTGCCTCATCTCCATCCTATCTTCACAAATTGGCAAAGCCAGGGCCATAGTCAGATTGCTTTACAACCTGGACGGTTGCTCCTGCAACTTTAACAAGCTCTCGACGGTTAGGCATCTCCTGAGAAATGACCGATTCATTTGGGTACTGGAGGATCGTGAGAAGTCATATGATGTACGCTACTGGCAAGTTTCCAGGCTATCAATTTTCGAGATTGACACAACAATTCAGGACGTTGATTCGGCATACTGCGCCAAAGAGATACCTCATTTCTATCATTTTCGTTTTTTTCGAACGAACCCGGAAAAGGGGAGTGTTGGCCCGAGGCCAGTACAATTGGATTCGTCAGACTGTCATGCCAACTCTCATAGTTCTCTCACCAACTGCACGGCAGTAGGCACTAGCAGAGTATGTAAGGACCATGGGCAAGACTCCTAACAGAAACATGAAGCCATTGCCACAGCTTCCATTCTTCCAGAGAACGTCATGTGTAAGTTTAAGTTGTTCCGTCTACTACGTGTTTTGTACTGACAACTCCAGCATTATACGTCAGGCATACGGAGCACTGGGATGGCTTGCCAGGAAAGTATTGTGACCGAATGAAGATGGGGATCAAGAATAGGTCAAATCGCCTGATCGTTGGCAAGCCAACTTGGCCAGTTACTCCTCCACTACCAGTGCCTGCTCCCAACCTTGCAGCCATTGACCGTTTTCTTGAGGATGACACGGAGGTGGAGGAGGAGCCAATTTACCGACACCTTGCTGAGACACCTGTCGCGAATGACTTTTGGGATATTGAGGATGGTCTGGACAACGAACAAATTCGTCTCAATGATGAGCATGATGGTGACGACCAATCACCTGATGGTTATCAATCTGATCAAATTCATGACTTTGATTCCCATATTGAGTATTGGGAAACCACAGGGGAATCTCAGGGCAATTGTGGAAGTTGGCTGCGCAATCGTCCAACAGTAGATGACTCTGATGACGATGGTGAGCAGCCTCCAGCTGAAGACTGTCAAGTGAGGGAGCAGTTGGAGGTGGAAGAGGAGGTGGTGGGGGCAGAGGGAGCGGAGGGGGCGGGGGCGGCAGAGGAGGCAGAGGAGGCAGAGGACAGGGGTGAGGAAATAGATGGTGTGAATGGCTATGAGCAGAAATAGTGATACAATATAGAAAATTGTTATGGCAACTCTTAGCGTTATTGTGTGGCATAGACTATGCAATTGAACCGTATATCATCCAAATCTGCTGTAATGACCATGCCAATTATGACGAATAACACTGCAAGAGGTTGCAACAACACATGTTCACACATATCGAATGCAGCATTCGTTAGAACTGACTGACATGAAGTGCAATATGTATTGAGCAATGTACAGAGTTGCCATCTCAATTGACCATGTTGTATGGTACATGACATAGAGATAAGAAATGTCAATAATGGCCGAGTGTGTATGGAGCAACGTACGAAGTTATATACTCATTCCAGGTGATTGGATAGTAATTTACATAGCACTCAGGCGACGTAATGCAATGTGTAATAACCTGCTCAATATCATTTGGCGATTGTCATCAACCTACACTAATTGAATCAGTGTTGCGATGGCGTGTCGCTCAATTGGGATGGCAATGCGACCAGTTGCTGCTTCAACCGGGAGTGCAGTTGTAAGCACTATGCCAATGATACTCACCTAGGTAAGGACGCAGTTGCGTTGGAAGCATTGGGAGTGTTGGCTGCCTATGCAGGCATCCAATGCAACTCGAATATTTTGCTGATGAAGCCTACAAATCTGACCAATTTAGCAGAAATATTATAAATAGTTTTCAGAAATCAAGGCTGACAAGCAACAGCAGGCTCACAACTAGTGAAGTTGACACAGAAGAACTGAGTATTCTGTTAGTCTTATACAGAATTTCAACAATATGTAACTAATATAGAGTAGAATGGGATGGTAGAAGAAAATATCCTATGACAAGGTCAATGGGACAAATGAAAAGATTTACTGCAATATTCCAATATTCTGGTAATGCTTGTTGCCTACATCAAAATATATTCCAAGAAGAATCCACAAGCCCTAGCTCAAATAGCAGAATGAAAGTCAAACTTATAATGTAAGTAGTTTAAAATATCAGAATTCAACAAGGTATTTACCCCAGAGACAGTGTCTACCAATACCATACCAGGTATTATATCCCTATACTGATTAACCTCTGCCCTGTCAAAGTAAAAAGATTTCCCATAAAAAACACAAGAGATAAAGATAGGGGGATATTGAATACATTATGGAAATAATATGTATTTTATAGTATTATGTTCAAGCCAATTGAAGGTTGCTTTGGAACAGGTACAAGTAAATCTTTTACGGGAAGCTTGAGGGAAAGGAAACTACAAGAGAGTAGAATCAGAAAAAGTACCAGTCTGCACAATAAGAATAGATATTGTACTGGATACAAATCATCTTTATCAATAAATATTTATTCTAGTTTTGTAATATTCTAGTCTTGTATTCGAATTTCTGAAATTAAAAACTCTTCAGTAGAAGCAAGTATCTGATCAGAAAATATTGGTTGAAAATCAGCGAAGTAACAATGAATATATATACTTCAATTGTATACAGGGCTATGGAAATGATATTGGTGGGCAATAATTGCATGTATCATTATCAATAGAAAGAAAATAAATTGCAGCAGCCAAAAAAATTGAAAGTTATGGATGGAAAATCAATCAAATCAGAAACAATCACAACTATAATATGGTTAAATACAGAAATATAGTTATATCAAAAATAATGACCAAATTTTATAACTTGATTAACATATTATTCAACTATATTAAGATTTCTCTTGCTGGAACTGTGGGATATAATTATCAAAATTCACTATTGCAGAAATAGATTTGAATATAGCTAGTATTAACCATATCACCAATATTATTCAAGTATATTGATTTGTAGTAATTATATACAAACTTCTGTATAAGTGATGAAATCAAAGATGAATATCTATAGTATAGCAGTATCCACTGTTATGAGAAGAACAAACATTGAAAAATCAAAGGTTTATAATATTATACTTTATAATATTGATAAAGCTCTGGAAGTAAATTACTTACCAAAACACCCTTCAACAAAGTTATTCCCAAGCAGTATTATATACTTCTGCCGCTATTCAGCAATATAATAATAGAAACACTGCCGATATAATCATTCTATCATCATAAAATCAAGTTTCAGTATATTCTGTATAATCATTGAACAGATTTCCAGCCTTTATTGCGAAAATCAACAAGTTTTGATACAATAGATAGAAATGAATTCATTCAAAGAATTTATTCAGTCATTCTTATTATATTGCGAATCACCAATAATCTTGGCCCCAATAATTAAAATGGTGGGGCTTGAAACTCAGAATTGATTTCTGGAACCTGATTAAGGAATAATTAAAAATTGGATTTTCTATTATTGATTCAAAAACCGTTCTTAAGACTAACATGTGCCCAGGACTATACCAAACTCGATATTTGAAATATATTAAATATAATTGGAATCACTGAAGGTGAGAAATAGAAGACAGTATTGGAAACCCAATATAGATATTTTGAATGCTGAATTATTCCTTTCAGTCTCACCAAGACATTGAAAACATTTCCAGAATTTATATATGATATATCATTTCTCTTTCTGAATATATTGTGCATAGAGTTTTGGGAAATTTCTTTTATTTATAGCACCAATATAAAGCAATATATACAACATATCCGAACAGTTATAACCTGAAGCATGCGTACAGGTTTGTAATTGCAAATGGAAATGTACAAGTTTGATTAAAAGGAAGTCAAGTATTTGGGACTGGTTATTGTGATAAAGAAAATACAAATAGATATAATGAAGGTTCAAGTAGTTCAAAACATAGAAAGTACCAGATAGACTAAAAGAAGTTCAACTATTTTCAGAATATATTCATTTATAACAAAGATTTATACAGAATCATACTTGAGGATTATAACTGCTAACAAAATTTGAAAAACCATTAGTACTTATCCACCGCAGGTCTCATCAGAAGAGAGAATTTATTGAACTTAAAACAATATTAATGACAGTACTAGTACTAACCAATATCAAGTAAGAAAAAGAAATGTTTCTCAACACTAATACTTTACACTTGTCAGGGATTCAGGGCTCGGTATTGAGGGTTGAGGGCTTCAGGTTCTATGAGTTATAAAATCCAAAAGCAGGAAAGCTCAGAGTCGAGAATAGCTTGTAGCTAAAGAAACAAAGACTGTTCACAAGAGATTCAATCCAGAATCACCGAATGTGAAAGAAGTGAAAGCTGAAGCTAATTGATTAGTTGATAGATGAGAGAACAAGTGAAGAAAGAAACTTATCCTGTGCGAAACGCCTGGTATATATACAGTGATTTCACTCGTTTCATAATACATCCGAACTCATGCTTTCTTTGTACACTGCTTTCATGCGATTCCGTCATGTCCCGTAAAACCCTCATTCGAGACCTGATTTCATTCTCGTCATACTTTAGCCTCCGTTTGACACCAGATTTCATTCTCGTCATGCTTTAACCTCCGTTTGAAACCCGATTTCATTCATGTCGTGCTTTATATTATATATCATTCACCGATCATCACTCCACCACTGATCATCACTCAACACCACTGTGACAGTAGCTTCCCCCTCTCCAATACCGGATACCTACAAGGTTCACTATCCTGGCTTTCCAGGTTGTTCGGTGTAAAAGTTGTCAATAGCCTTAAGTCCGTCCACATTGGCTGCAGGCTCCCAGCTGCACTCGTCATACCCTCTCCACTTCATGAGATATTGTATTTGTCTTTGGAACAGTCTGGAATTGTCCACCCATTTGACTTCGTACTCCTCTTCTCCATCGACTATCACCAGTGGTGGTGGTTCTTGCTTTTGACTCGGGAGAGGATCTTGGGCAGCCTTCTCTAACGTGGATATCGGTTGAACGTCGTGAACGCGTTGTTGACTTTGTAGCTAAACTCTGTAAGCTCATGGACTGACGACATCTGTGACTTCATATGGTCCAATACGTTTCCAATCCAGTTTTTTACTGGGTCGGGCCGTTAATAGGTTTCTGGCATCCATCCATACTATGTCTCTTATCTGTAACTCCGTTCCAACCCTTCGAGATTTATTGGCCTGCTCGGACTGTACAGCCTGAGCCTTCTTCATTTCTGCCCTGAGTTCGCTGAATCGTTGCTCCATCCGTTGGGCCATCTGCTGGGCGTTTAGCTCACAAATATAGTTGGGATCATTAATGGGGTGTTGGCCGAAGGTCATTCATGGGTGGAAGCCGTAGTTGCTAAAAAACGCGGAGCAATGAGTTGTCTCCGAGGTATGATTGTTAGCCGCGAATGCTGCCAATGGTAACCACTGGACCCAATTGTCCAGCTGACAATTCACAAAAATTCAGAGATACTGATCCATTACCGTATTGACTCTTTCAGTTTGACCGTTGGTCTGAGGATAAAATGTGGTTGATAGCTTTCATTCAATTCGCAATCGTTTGCAGATTTGTTTCGAGAATTCTGAAGCAAATTACTGCCCTGGATTGGACAATATCGTTTCGGGCAGCTCCATGCAGTCTGAATACTTTCTTTATTTACATTTCTCCCAACTTCTTTCCATCCACTTTGTCAGTGCATGGTACCACGTGAAGTATCTTTGTCAGTCGTTCGACTACTGTCCATACTGCGTTAAACCTTTCGCTTTCTGGCAGTCCAACTACAAAGTCCATGCTTAAATCCTTCCATGGTTGCTCCGGTATTTCCAACGGTCATAGCAGGCCATGAGTGTTTCCGTGAGTTGCTTTACTCCTTTGAGACATGTAGCAGTTGCGCACAAAGCGATTTACATGGTTTCTCATGTGATTCCAGCAATGGCTTTGGCTCAGCAGCTTGTAGGTTTTTGCTCCTCCTGGATGTCCTGCAACCTGAGAATCATGACATTCCTGAATCCACTTGAGCTTGTCCTCATCTGTTGGTAGAATTTGTATTTCAGAGATTTCCAGCAACTAAACCTTATGTGTGCAAAATGAGAGCAACGGTTGCAGGTTACCCAGCCGCGATCCGGGTTGGATCTGGAACCGAGAACCCCAGTCCAGTTCTGCAACCGCCAAGAAACCATACCACCCAATGGCAAGCGGTTCCAAACCCAGACCTGAGTCCGTGGTCCTGTTCTGAAACCGCCAAGAAACCGAACCACCCAATCATGAGCGGTTCCAAACCGGAACTGAACCGAAACCCGCCGTGTTTTGGCAGGTTTCACCTGCAGCAGAGCCTCATTTTTCATCGGCCCCAATAATGCCATATTTTCTGCTCCAATTAAGTATTTGAGTTCTGATTGAATCGCCACATGTTATATATGTAGATTATACAATGTTTGACGCTCTTTCACCTCCCGCTCCCCGATTTGCGAAACGATTAGTATTCGTTGAGTTGCTGTGAAAAACAGTTGATTTTGGCCGCATTGTAGGCTTTATTCCACAGCAACTCAACGTATACTAATAATATCACAAATCGGAGAGCGGGAGCTGAAATACCGTCAAGAACTGCATAATCTACGTATATAACATGTCGCGATCCAATCAGAACTCAAATACTTTATTGAAGCGATAGTTTTAGAAGAGAAACCTACCAAAACCCGGTGTGTTCAGTTCAGTTCCAGGTTTGGAACCGGAGATTTGTGCCGGATCGGGTTTAGCACTGTTCCAAACCGGGAACCGAGGCAAACAGTTCGGTTCTGAAACAGTACTAAACCCGAACCGGGCACTAATCTCCGGTTCTAAACCCGGAACCGAACCGAACCTGTAATTTGGGACAGTTGCTAATACTATGCATACATAGCCCATCCCTAGTGTGTACAGGCAATGCTGACATAGGTTTTTTATCCTGTGCCATAATTCTTTGGAGCTTATGGAGTCGCTATCGAGGTTGACTGTTTCGGCAAATGCCACTATGAACCCTTTCCATACCCTCTCGTCGAGGTTTACCGTCATTAGCACGGTTTGTTGGGTTTGTTCTGCCCCCCCCTTCGGATGAATGTTTTTTAGCATTCATATACGTGCATCGGGTTGTTGACCTTGCTTTCCTGGCTGGTAAACTATCTTGAATTCGAACCTCGATATTAATTCGCACCATCTAGTCTGCCTTCAATTTGAAAGTTTCGATATCATGAAGTACTCCAGGTTCTTGTTATCGGTAAGAATCTCAATCGGATGTGCTGAACCTTCCCATTCAGGTCTCCATTGTTCCAGGCTGTTGACTATCATGCTTAATTCTTGGTCGTAGATTTCGTAATTTTCTCTGGCACATGAGTGTTTTTTGGAGAAAAAGGCTACCAGGCATAGCACTCCTTGGTGGTCGTATTGAGAAAGGACTCCTGTGGATACATAACTTCAGGCGTCAGGTTGGGGGACTATCTCTTTTGCATAATCGAAATGGGCTAGCACTGGTGCCGTTGTAAAAGATGTCTTGAGTTCGGCGAATGCTTTTTTTGATCGGATCCCCTGTGAAAAGATACTGACATTTTCGTAAGTATTGTTAGCAGTTGTACCACACTGCTGTCGTTCCGTATGAATCATCGATAGAAGTTGGCAAAGCCCAAAAAGTCTTGGACTTCTGCAAGTTTCTCCAGTGCTTCCCAATTTTCAACGGCTTGGACTTGCTTCGGATTCATTCTGATTCTGTTCACTCCGACAATGAACCCTAGGTATTTGACTTCCTCCTTTTGAAACTCGTATTTCTCTGCTTTTAGGTAGAGACCGGCTTCCTTAAGTGCGGTCATGACTCCCCTGACATGTTCCTTGTGTTCGCTCAGGTCATCTCTGTTAATGAGGATGTCGTCCAAGAACGCTGTACAGAAAATGTCCAAGAAAGATCGTAATGTGTTGTTGATGAATTCTTGGAAGGATGCTGGTGCGTTGGTAAGTCCGAAGGGAATAACCAGTGATTTGCAATGGCAATAGCAGGTTCTGACAGCTGTTTTCCATTCATCCCCTTCTACGATTCAAATCATAATATACGCATCGCGGACGTCTAGCTTGGTTTCATAATCAGCTCTCGAGAGCCTCAGCAGGGTTTCTTGGATTAAAGGCAGGGGGTACCGGTTTTTCATTGTGCTTCAATTTAGGCCTTCGTAATCGACACAGAGTCTTAAGCCGCCTCCTGGCTTTGGAGGGAAAAGTACTGGGGCTCCACAAGGTGATGAAGACGACCGGATAAATCCATTGGACAAGTTCTTCTCTATCCATTCTTTTAAATGATGTAGCTCTTCTTGAGTTACGCTGAAGATAGGCCCAAACGGCGGAGTAAAGCCCTTCTGTGATTGAATCTGGTGATTGTAGGGTTGGTGCGGTGGTAGCGTTCCAGCAATTACCTTGTTGAAAAGGGGTAGAAACTGGTGGTATTCCTTGGGGATGACATCTTTGAGGGACTTTTCTTGTAGATCCTTTATTCCCAAGGCCTTGTTGATTTTGTACAGTGTGATGACGTAAACCATGAATTTCTCCCTTTCCACTATTGTTTCAAAAATTGATGCTGTTACTGCGCAGATGTCCAATTTCGATATATCCAAATATTCTGCTGTGTTTTCAATGTGATTGCCCCATACCCATACGTTCCAATGATGTTGGCAATGCTGTTGTCAGTAGCTGCTTTTGAAACCGATTCTTCACACCTGGAATTTAACCGTCAGGTTGTGATGTTGTAACCATGGGAATCCCAGTACGATCAGATAATGCCCCAACTTTGTAACGAACGCTGGTAGTTGCTCCTGTTGTGACTGTATTCCTATATTTTACTTGCCCATGGTCGTAATGATTTCTGATGCGATGGGCGTTCCATCGATAACCTCAAACTCTCTTGTTTCTTGTTAATCCCTTTCTTCGAATTGATGATGGCGAACGAAATCTTCGTCCATGAATGCTATTCCTGTGGCTCTGGAGTCAATTTCAGCATGTGTATCGATTAACCTGTCTCCAATATTCAGCGAACATTTCACAAAAAGATGTTTGCTTTCCATTAAAGACTCATTAATACCTGCGCTACTAATCGAGAACTGCGAAATTCCAAAATGAGATTTAACAACTGTAGACAAATGAGATTCATTCCCAGTGCAATAGCCATCCGTATTGAACTGTCCTCAACTTTTCCTGACTCCACCTTTCCCCAATCTGCATCCATTTCATTTCCTGCTTTGTGAAAAGATACATCCACATGTCCTGATGCTGTTTTGAATTTTCTCAGGCAACTTGCTGCGAAGTGCTTTGAATCCCCACAGTACATACACAATCCTCCTTCCCTTCGTCTTTTTTGTTCCTCCGGCATAATCTTCCTCCCCTTGACTGCTCAAAGGTCCATTGGAGCAGGGCCATGGTAACCTGTCACAGTGCCTGCTGGTGCTCTTTCTGGGGTAGGAGTGGTGTTGCTTGTGGTTTCCTGTTTTTTGACCCTGCTGTCCATCTTCTTGACTTTCTCTCCGCAGCTCAGCTGCGGATTTGTGAGTCTCTTTTTGAGCAAATTTTCACAAATTCCATGAGGTCCGACGGGATGTTGCAGTGCTGTAGTGAGTCATTCAGCTCTTCAGATATGCCTTGTCGTAACACTTCTAACAGGGCTTCTTCATTCCGATCGACGTCAGGTACCCACTGTTGGAATTCTGCGTACTATTGGGCTTATTCTCGATCGTTTTGCTGAAGTTTGAGCGGTTCCGGATTCGCTGTGGCCTGTATGTCCAGGTCACCAAAAGCCAATTGAAATTGGTTTTGCAATTTTTCTAGTGACTCTAATTTCAGATTTTCAGTTTTCCTGTCGATGTACAGTTGAATTTAATTAAGGGCCATGCCATCTAGTCGATTTGCCATGTATCCCATTTTGGATTGTTTGCTGAAAAATCGTTCCGGTTTATCCGCAATTTTCATGGCTAGTTATGCCATCCATCCTCAAAGTACCCTTCGGTCGGTTCTAGAGAACCTGAGAATTTCACTGCCCGTATGTCCTCTACCACTGTTGCCACCATCCGATGTACTTGCCAGTGCTAATACCTGTGTGACCTGAATCCGATATTTGTTTCTTTCTTCTCCACAGATTCTTCACTGTTCATTTGTCTCTTCTAGTTCCTGTCTGAAGTTTTCCGTCCCTTTTGGCGCTGAGTTTTTGAATCGTCGTTCTCGATCTGTGATTTTGGCTTGCAGGTCCCCATGTGTGCAGACCAGCATTCGTTCCTCCGTGGTGCTCAACTTCTGTTGGGTAATAAGCAGCTCCTGTTTCAGGTTGTTTCATTCCTCGATGACCTTGTTTCCTTCTGCCAACAACTCTGATATTCATGCCTCCGCATTCTTTACAGATTGCTGTTTCTATTGTAATTTGTTCAACCTGCTGGTTGTCGGTAACTGAGCAAGGGCTGTCGTTCCTGTGTTGATCTCGTGAATGTCACTCCTGAGCTGCTCTGTATTGATAATCTCCGTATTTGCTCACGTTATGTTTTCCAGTTCCAACTGTAGTGCCTCCGTCAGTGTCACATCGCAGATTACTTTTCAAAATTGTGCTGACATCTCAGCAATATTCGAATGGTGATTGGTGTATGCATTTATTGATTCTCCAGCTGAAGGTTTGTGCTACTTCAAGGCGCTCGTCACAGATGTGCCTCCAGGAATTGCTTTTCCAGTATATCCAGCAGATGTTGCCACAAGGAATTTCACACCAAATATACTGATTGGGGTTCCAGTACATCAATGCCTGGTTAGATACCACGGCAAAAGGGGTTTGAGACCGAGGGTCCACAGTGAACAAAGAATACAATCGCGTGCCTCGGCGCAATCAAAACAGGTATCGAATTTCTCTATGGTGCAGTTGCAGGTAGGTATTTCGACCCACTCCTGAATTGCTCCGCTGTTGCAGTCCATGGTTGGATTTGGACAATCATGATCTAAGTCTCCTTCTGCTTCTGAAACATAGCAAAAATCAATTCAGTCGCTGGTTTTTTCGTCCTCGCTCATATATTTGGAAGTGGCACTGATTACCAAAAATGTCTGGATTTGTAGGTCTTCGAAAGGTCCACAAGCACAGTAAGCAGATGTGCCTCCAAGAGGAATGGATAGGCAATCGGTTTTTGAAATTGCATGCTGATTTAAAAGATTTGCAAAACGCATTGCAATTGTGGTGACAATAATCGCAGCCTAAGCGATGAGAGTAACAGTACACAAAATAAAACTATGACTGGTAGTATTGATTGTAGACTCGTTCTTGTGTCAGGGATTCCGGGCTCGGTGTTGAGGGTTCAGGGCTCTGGATACTAGGGGTTATAAAATCCAACAGTAGGAACGCTCAGAGTCGAGAATAGCCTGTAGCTAAAGACACAAAGACTGTACGCAAGAGACTTGATCCAGAATCACCGAATCTGAAAGATGTGAAAGCCGCAGCTAATTGATTGTTTTATAGACGAGGGAATGAGTAAAGAAACAATCTTATCTTCTGCCAAATGCCTGGTTTATATACAGTGATTTCACTTGTTCCATAATACATCCGAACTTCTGTTTTATTTGTATACTGGTTTCCTACGATTCCATCGTTTCCAATGAAACCCTGATTCGAATCTGGAATAAGTTACAACAGTCAAATAACTTGATCACTAATAACTCAAATAAAAAGGCTGACCATATTCAATCAAAATAGTGAAATAGTGATAAATCACATTCATTTAGAGAACTTTATGATATCTAAATGATGCAATTGAAGACAAATAGTATAGTTTAAATTGATCTTGCACTTTAAATAGAATATTCAATATTGACTGGACAAGCAAGAACAGAAACCAATTCACTTACATGAATGTCAAAACACATTTCTTGTATTGAGGGTGCGGTCAGGAGGCACTAAAGCGTGTTCAAGATGGATAATCATGACGAAGAATCATACCAAATATTGTTTCAGATATTCATTAATATGGTTGATTTAGACAATAACTGAATTGATTCCAGTCAGCTCAGAAGTAGAATAAACATGATATATGAGCACTATCAATATGAAAGCTGTGAAGGCCTTTATATGTACAAGGAGCTGTCGCTGCAAATGTCCAAATCACAGCACATATGATCAATATGTAAGGATAAACTTAGATATATTTAGAATACCACAACTTTCTAATTGCAGAACATCCAGAATATGCAACCATTTACAATCCACCCAATGGAAGTGATCTATACAATAACAGTGGAAAGAGTATGGATCAATACATGTATAACTGTTATATGTACCAATGATGCCAAGTGATTAACTAGATGATTTGTGACTTACTATGATCTGTTAAAATACCAGTGACCATGGCAAGATTTAGGTATGGATTTTGTGGTAGGACTATCAGAAGGTGAAAATTTGAACACAATATAAATAATAGTTGACTGTCTGATGAAAATATAATATCTGATATCTTGTACAAATAGTATAGATAGCAAAAAGGAGGGGAATATATGTTTTCAAAAAGTTTAATAACTGCATAGATTGCAATTAACTTGTGAATTTTAGAAAGATATATATGAACAATTGAATATTGAATAAACATTGTCAACCAACTTCTAACTTCCAACTGTATACCAAATGGATAGATTCAATACCATAATAGAACAGTGCCTCTGAAACTTTGTCAATTACCAGCACAATGATTGGATTCAAAAGTTGTCAAGATCTGAGTTAGCAGCAATTATGAGTATTCAGAAACTACAGATTGCTACTTAAATTTTGGAAATTACAACTTTCATCTGAAAATAATTTTGGGCCAATATTCAATCACGAATTGAAACCACATCTTGATAATCAATTCTCAGCAAATTGTACACAGAACTGATCAACTTTATGGTGAACTCACTACAGAATAAAAACTAATACAGGTAATCTCAACAGCCCAACAAATGTCAAAGAGGTGGAACAGAACAGCTAAAAGGGGACAAAGTTTGGCTTGATTCAAGAAACGATAGTAACTGGCAGGCTATGCACAGAAGTTGACTAGAACAATATGGAACTTTTTGAAATGAGTGCAATGATATATTTATGGGCCTACATAAAAAAGAATATTAGTCAATTTTATTTAATAATGTTCAACCAATATCATGACTTGTGTTGGCAATGTATGGAATCGGTCTATTATAGATTGAACTGAACAGGGATTCACTTGATAGGGTTTGCTTTCCATTCCTTGCCCATAGTTCCTCAAGGTACAGCTGAGGGTGGTTGCAGCCAAGCAAATCAATTGGCGTGTCACTCACTTGTTCCAAAATTTGTTGCAATGCTCGAGTCTGCCAAAGTAGGAGTTGGAAGCGAAGAAGTTAGAAAAGATCATCATGGCAGACTTGCTCTCGCAAACCACTGGACTTTCTTCATACTTTTATGGAGATCTGCCAATGTCTCAATCCAAGGATTATCATTCAGCAAAGAGGCAACCTGCTGTAGGCATAGAAGCTTGTCTTCAATCTTCAACGGGTACAGTGATATTGCCATGAATCTCGCTGTAGCAACGGGTCAACCCCGCATATGACTGATTTTCCCCTTGCAACTGTATTGCAGTGATTATTGGTATTATCAAATGTTGAAACCTGAAGATTACATTTGAAACTCACGATTCCATGTGTTAGGGCATCGATGTACACACTGGGTCTGTAGGGGTGCTGCGACATGTCATGCATGCCGTTGAGTGTACCAACAGCTCTCTGCTGGATGGTCATGGCGTCAAGGGCTTCTTTCCATGCCTTATCGCAAATGTCCAATTCGTCCTCTTGAGAGGCTGGCAAGGTGTTTTCAGTATACAGAACAGATCTCAAAATGTCTGTTGCAAAATCGAAAGCTGCATTGTTATGCAGTGGCACCATGCGATCTCTGTTGCTCTTCATCCTCTATGTACCTTCAATAGGTGGAGGGGCAGCTGAGGAATCCTGAGGCCTTGCAAGCCACCATCTGGCATGCTTAACTGGAACGAGGAACATTGTATCATGGGTAGGAGATCAAGGCAGAGTACCTTGAGGTGGTTATGAGTGCATCAACAACCGAGAATGGTTTCCATCGGTGCTCCCAAGGTTCGATTTGGATTTCTGTCTCTGATGTTGGTCAGTCGCCTGGACGGTATCTAAGCGAACCGTTTTCAGGCCTTTGAGCCTGAGTTGTGACTGTGTCCATTCCGTTGATGAGTTGACAGTCGCGTGTCATTATTATAGTCTGAATCCGTGGTGGGATAGTTGTCATGCTGTCAGTTTTCATTATTGTCTTCTTTGATATTGTCCAGCTCATTCCGGTGGCCCTGAAGGTTAGCTTGATACAAATCAGGGATCCATCTGGCCTTACATGTCTGGGAATGTGTGGAGAACATTGTTGACTGGTCGTCCTTGTTGAGTGCTCAAAATCCCGCTCTTGGGAAGCTGTGAGGTCAGGACCTTCTGAAGCCATAGGTGATGAGTATATATCTGAATGTAGTATGAGAAGCCGAGGTCCAAATGAAGCTCAGGTGCACCTCAAAACCCTGTGTTTTCTCATAGAAAATTGAAGGTGACACAGTTGTTCGCATCAAAGAGGACCACCTGTTCATTCACACTGACGTTGAGGAGCGCCTGAGCTGGTAATTCGTACACTGAGTTCCAGGATATATCAGTGACATGATCATGTATTTGGACTTCAGGACTGGTTACCATTGTAAGGTGGCTTGATTCAGACAGAGCCATGGTTGAGCTTGATGCGAGCCCATGCTCTTCATCAGAGTTTTCTGGAGTGCCAGCACTGCTGAGATCTGCAATGTTGCCTGATATCATGGCCGATCAACTACGCAGATTGCTTTGGATATGGGAGATCTACAGGTGATTTCACAGTTCAGATACCAGTGCTTTGTATTCTCTTTTGGCTTCAATATTGCCGCATGAAATCTCTTGCTTTCAATGGTCCTCAAATACGTCTAATATTCTGCAATATGAGTAGCTGCACTTGAACAATTGACAGTTTTGTTTGTGTTTGTGTTGTACGTTAAGCACTGGGTTTTGTTGTGCTGTACTCAGTTACACGTAGCTCGACAGATTCAAGCAAGGGAAGCACCGAGTTGAATGGCTGGGTTCAACTGACTTGAGTTCCAATTGGCGAACTGTACTGAATGATCTGAGTTCGTAGTTGATAGTTCTTTCTATCAATATGCAGGTCGTGCAGCTGCAGGACACGCTGCCACCATGATAGTGGTGGGCAAAGATGCATTCAGCGTCATAGAACAGCATCGGAATCTGAGATTCACCACATGGGCTGTTTTCGTTGCTAAAAATAGGGCACCCACAGCGATTGAACATCTGAAGTACTGCACCATAGCTATATGCAATGTCAAGCCGATTGATCATAGTATCATCTGTAGTATGTACTGTGTCAAATCCAGATATAGTCAGTTCACCTGCAGACAAGATCCGGTGGGGGAAAGCGTTCACCATATGGTAAAAAGAATTGAGGACTTAGTCCAGGTAGAGCTGTAATGATTGATATGGCAGGCAGTTGGGTTAAGCTGTTGGTGTACCGACATAATAGACAGGGGCAAGATGGAATGGAGCAGAAGGGACAAAAATATCATGTTATGTTGGTGGTTGCCAGAGAGATACTCCAGGGCACACCTGACTCCCATTGGGAAAATTGAGTGACTATCAGTCGGTGTAATGTCAAACCTAAGCATCCATTTTCACCCAATCTTTGCATACTCTGGAAGCATTGACCTGGAGCTCAGTCTGTCATGACAGCTGGTATGGGTTGAGCACACAAATTACATTCTGCTAGTACCACTATTGAAGCTGAAAGTGTTGGCAGAGTTCAGTCTTGGGGTGTGGTAAACGCACTGGTTCTAGCAGGGGAGATTAGTATCAAATATATGGCTATTTGGAGAACGATCCAAACTGCCTTCGATTTCCATTTCTAGATTCGGCCAATATGTTTCACCTGACTGCTCGACCACTGGGCTCCCTCGCCCATGACCACCACCATACGTAATTCTTCCCAACTGCATTCAGTATCTCACCTGATATCTAGTGGATATAAACTGTAATCCAATGTAACACCGGGAGTGTCACTCCATGTTTACCCAGTCAAAGAGAATCCATACTTAATTAGGAACTGCTTCGAAGGTAGATTAGGAGCTTTACTCCGGATGTGAAAATCACTAAAAGATTCTGAACACAAAGAATAGGCTTTTTCCAATGCGTATATTGTTAAGGCTTGTTCTCCTTGCTCGGAAGGTTGATGTCTTTCTACTCTCGAAGAACCAAGGTCTTTATACCGTCGTCTTCACATCTAACAAATACTTCTATCTATGCTTTTCTCTAGAGCTCCAGCACAGTAACCAGGTTCGAACCAATGCCCGCTCATTTTGCAACTACCACAGTCCTCCATCTCTCAATCTTCTATCGTCTTTATCATCATTGGATTATAATCAGACAATCGGTATCCTTCATAACATCAACCTCACAGTCATGTGCCTCCGGACAAGTGGTCTCCTGATGATCAGATGACCTCCAGACAAATAGGCCTCTTTCAATAGAGAGCAGCTTCCGTGTTCCAAGGCGGCACGTATTCGTGAGCCTCTGGCAGTTGTCGGCTTCTCGGCTGGTGCCAGTCAGCTGTTTGCCAGCTGTCTGTTTCTTATCGGCGATTCGGAGCCGAAGTAACTGTGGCCATTGACTAGCCATCATTTGCTTATCGATGGTGTGGGTGTTCGTTTGCTAGCCATCCAAAAAGATTGGCTCTGGCATCTGAGACGAGTGATAGCCGATGACATCTAATCAGGGAAATTGCGGGTGATCGTATGTGACCCCGCTGCAAACTTGCTAGGTGTATCATCCAAAGTCATTGATTCTCTGGCAACCAAACCTAGTGACACATGAAAGATAATTGAGATTCAGAAAATCTAGCCCATTTTAAAGAAGAAACCCAGTAACAGCTGAAAAAATACCCCCACCTGAACTTTGTACAACCACAAAGAATACTCTCAGATGCACCCCAGGAAATCAAAAAAAATTCTACACAACCTATTAATGAAATCCCAAACCCAAGCACACCTAGAAACAACCAGGCAGCTATTCCGATTGCAACAACATCCCAGCCTGAATGGCAGTCTCCAGAAAGGGTGTTTTGAGAACATTGCAGATGTGCTCCTTGCATATCATCAGACAATTCATCAGTCAATGCATAACATGTAGCTGAAAAGTACCATTGACCATAAAGAGCACAGTCACTCCATCATCGAAGCTGTTTGGACCAGTATTGACAAGTCATGTGTGAGGCTTGCACATCTGACTAGTGTTAGCAATGGTTCCAGGTTGGACCCGGAACCCAGGCCCAGTCCGGTTCTGGAACCGCCAAGAAACCGAACCGCCCAATGCCAAGCGGTTCTAAACCCAAACTGGAACACCCGGTCTGGTTCTGGAACTGCCCAGAAATGGAACCTCCCAATGACAAGCAGTTCCAACCCGGAATCGAACCAAAACCCGCCAGGTTTTGGTGGATTCCACTGCTAAAACTATCGCTCCAATCAAGTATTTGAGTTCTGATTGGATTGCAACATGTTCTATACGTAGATTATGCAATTTTTGACGCTCTTTCACCTTTAGATCCCCGATTTGCGATAAAATCAGTATTCGTTGAGTCGCAGTGAAATAAAGCCGAAAATGCGGCCAAAATTGACTGTTTTTTGCAGCGACTCAACCAATACTGACTGTATTGCAGATCGGACAACAGGAGGCGACAGAGTGTCAAAAACTGCATAATGCACGTATAGAACATGCCGCAATCCAATCTGAACTCAAATACTTAATTGGAGTGATAGTTTCAGCAGTGGAATCCACCAAAACCTAGTGAGTTCGGTTCAGTTCCAGGTTTGGAACCGGAAATCCGTGCCGGTTCAGGTTCAATATAGTTCCAGAACCGGACCTGGGGCGCCGATTCGGGTTAAGTGCTCATCCGGAACTGAAACTGAACCGAACCCAGAATTTGGAACCGTTGCTAATACTAGATATGACCCAGTCGTACAATTAATCCAACAGCTTGCTAAAGCTTGTTGTGAACTCAAGGCTTCTGAAGAATCACAGCATTATTGGCAGCCACTAGGTTGAACCCAATACCCCCAATCTTGGTGGTGGTAATAACGATGGAGCAGCAGGGGGAACTCTGCAAATCACCTATAACTTCCCTGCACCAGTCAGCGCAATCTTTGGAGACCATGCGAATGACCTGGATATCATGGTTGATATTGGCATGAATCTACCATGCCAGATGGCACAACTAGCCTGGCAATGTACAAAAATGATCAGCCATCTGATGAAGCAGTGAAAGAACTGGGGAGTCTGTACTAGACAGGTCATCAATCACAGGGACAGTTTGCAAACTGCTGATCAACTCAGGTAGGAACAATTTTTGCAGCCGTCTCAAAATTGGTCCCTCCACAAACTGCTGGCATCCCACTCTTCCTTCCAACTGCCATTGGCAGAATGATTACCATTTTGCTCCAATGGTTGTCAAATGCAAGCACACTGCCAGTGCTGCCTCTACAAGGCAACCTCATTCTCACATTCGAGCGTCTGCCTTTGGAGTCGGATGACAACTACATCAAGATGCTTCTGTTCATGTAGAGACCACTCCAGTGCAACTGGATGAATATTTTTGGTTGGGATATAAACCAGGGGTGCACCTGAACCCGGTCACGACTCTGTGTATCGGTGGATTGTTCATGGGTAAGCAATTTTGGTTATCACAAAGGCAGCTTCCTACTGAGCTTCAGCGAAACTTCCCCTGGTGATGGCAGTTTGAATGGTGGGGATTGCTGACAACACAGCCTCAGGAACATGATCTTTGGCTGTTCGCTGATTCTCAGGCACATCAAGAATTGTGAACTGCCTCCATGTTGTGTTTCCCCAGTCTTTCAGTGAGTGGTATGCCGGTGTTGCCATAACTTGCACTTGGAAACCAATTTCGGCTTCAGATACAACAGACAAACCCTCAGGATGCAGACCTTTGAAGTGGTGCGCCTCCTTGAAGATTCCCCACGACTAATGGCAGTTTGTAAGCTGGCGAACTGTTTCATTCATACACTTGGGAGTACCATACAGAGTACCGGATCCGATGCTAGGCGGTCAGTTGTCTGCATATCATGATGCAACTGAAGAAGACATTGAAGAACAGGATTGGGGTAAGTACATGGGTACCATTGCTTTTGGGCAGCATTGAGAATTGAGAAGCCTCTTTCCACAGCCTGTGAGCATGCGCCAGGCAAGTGGTTGAAGAACACCTGTAGTTGTGTCTCGTGTATTCGACACCTCCTCCGTAATCGTCATGGCATCAAGAGCTGCAGCCCGGACAGTGAACTTTTTACCCAGTCCCATTTCACCGGCCAGGAGCACCCCAGGAAGTTCTACATCAAAGAACCATCTCCATACAATGATTCAAATGGCCCAGATCTGATGTGCATGATATCATACTTGTAGCAATTGCTTCATGGTGTACAAAGGTTCTCGAATGGCTTCCGCAGATAAATCTCCATGGTGCACAGTACTGGGTAATGCAACTGCTTCTTCAAGACAAACATGATTGACGGTGTTGTTAATAGTGGCTGTGAGAGCATCATCCAAATCATTTGCCAGCTTGTTACCTTGAAGCTCGATCAGCTTTTTGGCAAATTGTGCATGGCTGTTTAGAACTTTGGTACTCTTACTTCCATTCACCAGGGTATCAAGAGTACTTGGGGTCGGTTGCATAGACAAATCAGCATTGTCATCCTGCTTGGCTGGGGCCCTCCTCATGCTGGGTGTATCAGGTGGTACACCGGGGGTTCTGGTGGATTTCCTTTGACGTGTTTGTTCGGGTACTCCCTACAAGGAATTCCAGTTAGCCCAGAACTACATTTTCATTTCAGGTGCTCCTAACTTACACCCTCTCCATTATAGCTTTTCTTGGGGTTCTCCACTAACAGGAAGTTGTTAGGTGGGTCCTCCCCATTTCCATTCCATATGTTCCCCACACGGTGCAGACTGGCTGCTTCTGGTGTAACTGCATGGAATTTCTGGACCTCACCATTTCATGTTCCCTAGATCCAACATGGCCACAATACGCCTGCCCACCTGTAACTCCAGCGTCTTGAGCAGCGTCTTGGTTCAACTGGCAGCAATATATGGTTTGGAGAGTGAATGGGCTGTTTGGGTTTGCCTTAGCAGTCCACTTGGAAGTTGGGAATATCCTTCCAGTCCTTGAAAATTTGTGAACAGAGGTCCAGACATGGCATTTCTGCACATGCACACTATACACAATTTGGTGTAGTTATTGGCCACCTCAATGCTCGGCCATTTAGGATGGCATTCATCACACCTACTCTCTACCTTGCGCTTCCCACTATCTCCCTTCCCCTTCCTTGTGTCACCTCTTATGGTGCCGGTGGCTGTCCCTCACAGGCGGTTGAAGACATTTCGGATAAAATACTGAATGCTGTGGTTCTTGATACTCTCAGAATGATCGAACTAGTCTAGGGGTAGGAACTTCTCATAATACTGGATGAAATTGAAGATAGCTGCATCCAAAAGTTTGAACCAGGTGCGCCCCTCAATCTGCCTCGTCCTCAAGGGGAGTGGTCCCATCACGCATTGAGGCTGCCGAGGTATCAGATATTCATGTCAGACATGATTTCCCATCTTGAAGATGTCGCTTCCCCCAGGTGTGTGGGTTTTGTTGGACCCCGTGTTGACATTGTCCATCCTGACCTTGGGTTGCACAGTGGTGACTTTAGCCCCAGAGACTGTGTGTGGTGTTTTTCCATATCCAGTGCCATCAGGTGGAACAATGTCAGCTGGGGCTGCCTGACCCTGATAATCACCAGAAGTGATCTGCTGCTGGCATTGACCAACGGGAATATTAGATGTTGGAGTCCATGGTGACAGTTCTGGTCATGCTTTGGTCTATCAAAATTGCCCAGGGGATGCACTGCCTTCAGTCTCGCTGGACTCGTTTTTTTAGAAGTGGCTGTTTCCCACATAGGCATTGGTGCTCCTGGTCCTTCTGGCTCTGCTGGGAGTGGTTGAGGGAATGTGGGCAGCATCAAAGGTGGGGGAGGGTTTGAGGACCATGACCCTTGAGGAACTGGTGGTCTTGGTGGAGGGAGAGGATGATATGGGGTGTACTGGGGCCCAGTACCTCCAGGTGGAGGGGGAGGGGGCTGTGGGGTGAACTGGAATCCTGCTGCTCCATGTAGACCTGGCTGTGGATTGAGAGGCAGCGGTGTGTGCCGGGCTGTGTCAGGTAGCAGAGACATTGGTGAGTTTATATTCACTGAAGATAGTGGTAGTGGTAGTGGTGGAGGTTGTGGTGGTGGTAGTAGAGTTAGTTGGGGTAGAACCCGTTCGTATTGAATCCAAGTTTGTCAGTACTCATTCCACATGTGCCATCTATCTAGGCAGATCATCGGTGGTGCAGTTAGTGTTAGCAACGAACTGTGACGGTTTGAGAACATCCTCTAACCAGTTTAGTTTGTGGCGAACTGAATCCGCCAAGACTTTCGCCTCAAACCCCACCATTTTGCTCCAAAATCTCAAACAAATATAAGTATGTGAGTTTTTGTCCGCTCGGCTCGAATGTTTCTTTATCTTGTTGATAAGTTCATGCGCTACAAGATAAAAAATATTTCGAGCCGATCGGACAAGAACTCGCTTACGCATTTTCATTCGAAAATCATGGTTCGCGGACCGCTTTGTGACAAACCACAGGAAATCAGCAAATTTCTGATCAAACTCAAACTGAATCCCTGCTCGGTTCGATCCATCACGAACCGGTTCCCTTCGTTGCCAACACTATGTGCAGTATATGGAGAATAGTTGCTCTGTGGTTGTGATTGATTATGCAGTGCCTCAGTTGGTGGCCGGGGCAGTTGATAATCGGGATTGGGATGCCAGGCAAAATTGTCGCACATTTGAGACCCATCACTGCTGAGCAAGTAGTTTGGGTTGGGTGGTTGTGAAGGTGCACCACAATAATATTGATACAGGTGCCTTGGATTGGTTGAAGAGTGGTTGTTGGGGGGGTTGAACTGTGACATGATGTATAGAAGTGGTTACGAAGAGAACGTTAGGAGGTTCCGAACTTTGGACTTAAAGCTCTATGGCACCTCCTGTGATCGGTGCAAATGAGGTACTGTGATTTGCTGGATTTGTGGTAAACAGGTTTCGTTTAGATAGACACACAATTCTCACGACAATACTCAATGCGCACCAACCTAGTCTGCACCATATTTACCATATTGCGTTGTAGGACATACTGCTGATACATGTGGTCGTCACCCATTGTCTGCTAGGAGTGTTCAAGTCGATCACTACATGAAATGTGGGGTATCACCCTGGCCACTTGAATGCAGTCTCCCAAATCCCACCCGACATATACTACGATGCTGAAGCTATAACCAAAAAATCATATGAACTCCCATCATTTCCCTGCTGGTAGAAGTTGGATACTGGAAATCAGCCTACCAATGTTCAAGAGAGGTGATTACCTATGCAGAGGTCCATCTCTCGTATTACAAAGCAGGCAGCCTGTGTAAGACCCCTGTCCGTGATTGCAGATTCTGGAAGTATTCTGAAAATTAAGTACATATCCGAACATACATCACTATCGTGAGAAGGGCAACTCTGATCATGCAACGTCTATCTGACATAGGTAACTTGAAATTGGAAGGGTGCTGCATGATTAGATGTGATCATAGCCCTGCCGCCACCCACAGATACATATGAACTTCTGCCTTGAGGTGTTGGTGGAGTGCTTGTCACGAACATTGTAGACTGAGCAGGGGTTAGGAATGGGAACTCAATCATGATGTGGGATACAAACAATTTGGCAGGTGAGGAGACATATAGATGTTTGTCTGTTTCAAGACTGGTTTTCTCAAGTCTGCGTGTCGTCTGGCGTGGAGCCCAATCTCGATTGCACTGTATGCAACTTGAATCATCAGTAGCTGTCTTTACCCCTGCATGGTTGCACCTCACCATTCACCACAGACTTGTTATACCATCTACCATTCGCCATACCCTCATCAAACCCCATCAACCATTTACCATACACTCGTCAAACCCAATCCACCATGCACCATATACATGTGTTGACACAATGACTGGAGATAGTGTAGTAACAGTTACCAGTATGAGTCATTGGGCAAACCTGTTCACATGATTGCAAAGCACACTATGTGGCAAGCAGATCCACAACTTCACTTGCCATGCTGAACATAAATGAAACGATCATTCATAGAAGTTTGATCACATGGGTTAGGTATTGGAATGACTTGGAACAGAAGCAAATTGAAGATGTAGAAAGTAGGGAGATGAGCAAAACAAGACGTAAACAAATGCAGGAGAACCTGACAGGGTGCAAGGGTTCATACAAGCCACGTACACCTCTGAGAGCGCTGCCATACCCAGGCTACCAGAGCAAAAGGATGTCACATTTGTTGCCGCAAGGACAGTCATCCAACAGGATATTTATATAGAGGCCGCAAGTGGAAAAGTTGTGGGAGAGGCTGTGAACCTCTACGACAAACACCGGAAACAGAATTGTAACTCATGGCACCCATTTGCACATAGTTTACATCATCAACAAGCCCGTGCTCTGGGTAGACAAAGCAAAACTTGGATTAACGACTATCTGTGGCTAATGTTAACAACAGTCCCAAATTCTGGGTTCAGTTCGTTTATGGTCTCAAACCCGAACCAGGGCCCCCGGTCCGGTTGTTGATCAGCACTAAACCCGAACCGGAGCCCTGGGTCTGGTTCTGCAACCGTACTAAACCTGAACTGGCCCTACTTTCCAGTTCCACACCCGGAACTAAACCGAACCTGCCGGGTGTTGGCCAGTTCCACTGCTAAAACTCTCGCTTGAATCAAGTATTTGAGTTCTGATTAGATAGCGGCATGTTCTATACGTAGATTATGTAGTTTTTGACGATCTTTCACCTCCTGCTCTCTGATTTGCAATACGATTCGTATTCATTGAGTTGCTGCAAAAAACAGTCAATGTTTGCTGCATTTTCGGCTGTATTTAACAGTGACTCAACAACTTCCAATTGTATCGCAAATCTGAGAGCGGGAGGTGAAAGAGCGTCAGAAACTGCATAATCTACGTATAGAACATGTTGCGATCCAATCAGAACTCAAATACTTAGTTGGAGCAGAAAATATAGTATTATTGGGGCTGATGAAAAATGAGGCTCTGCTGCAGGTGACACCGGACAAAACCCAGTGGGTTTTGGTTCGGTTCCAGGTTGGAACTGCTTGTAATTGGGCGGTTCAGTTTCTTGGCGGTTCCAGAACCGGACCAGGGGCTCTGGTTTGGGTTTAGAACCACTTGGCATTGAGCAGTTTGGTTTCTTGGCAGTTCCAGAACTGGACCGGGGCCTCGGTTCTGGGTCCAACCAGGACTTCAGCTGGGTAACCCGGAACCATTGCTAACACTATCAGTGGCACAACCTGGACAATTTCCATATGAATTTGTTCCCAAAGGCATCAGAGATCTTGAAGCTGCAGAGTTGCCTTGACTTCGGGCTGGAATCAGAGAGTTGGCTTCAGACAACTGTCAAATATGGCAACATATACTGCAGGGATATTATCAACTGCATCCCGTTTTCTTTCGGCCATTTGCTGTTTGCGGAGAACCTGGATTGTACTCTGTTGCAGGTGTACGATTCAGCTAATCATCGAATCCATTATGTGACTAACTCAGGAGAGTGGTGGTGGGAAACTTAGAAGCAATTTCCGAACTGTGTGACAATTATGCCAATAATCTTCACATCGGACAAAATCCATCTCAAGAATCATTCTGGCGACAAGAGCACTTGGCCTCAAACAATGAGTGATGGGAACATTCAAAATGATTTTTGACATGCAGGATCAAGGTGTACCTGTATTCTGGTGGGATTCATTCCAGTTCCACCGAGAAGTGCAACCGAAATAGACTCTTCATGGCACCACACAATCCATACACATCTGAAACACCTTGGAGAGGTCGATATCATTGGCACTGGTTACAAGTGGGAGTGTGCCGACAGTTTTAAATGTACACATTACCTGTTGCTTGCAGCATGGACTGGGGACTACCCAGAGATTGCAATGATCACATGGATAGTCGGAGGAGCATGCCTAGTGTGTGAAGTACCGAAGGAACCATAGATGCGCCACGGCAAAGAATTTCACGACTGGGAGCCTCCATATATGTCACCCTATCTCAACCACCTGATGGAGAATCAACTGCACAAATTCAAAAAGGTGCATCTGCAACCAACTTCCAATCTCTTCTGGGATTTTTCTCTGTTCAATGTCCATCGCCTTTGGCAACCAGATGGGCTTCACCAACACTATTTGGGGAGTGTAAAAGATTGCTTCAACAGGCTATTGGAGTACTTCACCGATCGAGGCTCAACAGCTGAATTCGATATCCGGTTCAGCTTACTTCCACACTACCCAAACATGTTGTGTTGGTTTAAACCCTTTGATGCTGTCAAGAATTGATTTTGGCATGATGAAGAAATCCAAGAAATTCTCAGATGTCGATCTGCACTCTGTGCTCCCCTGCTTTCCAGTGACGTTGCAGTAAAAACAATGTCAGAATGTTCATCTGAGAAGGAGGATATGATAACGATTCGGACTCTGATTCATTTGTCGTTAATTGCCAGCCAGCAAACACACTTGCATATCTTATTGAAAGACCTTGAGGAAGCTCTCGAAATCTTTCACCAGTGCAAACAAATCTTCACTCCTCAATATGCTACTGAGGCTCATACAAAGTATTCACAATATGAATTTCAAGCCTGGGCAGCTAAACTTAAAGAGGTTGCCATAGAGATGATAGAGAGAAAGCTTCATAGAATATGTATGGTATCACCACTGGGCAGTTGGGAACCTTGGAGGTGCACCTAAATGAAGAGCAGCTGCACACTACTACCTAGAATTCAAAGAACTGGGCAACCACAATGGTACAACTTAAAGCAGAGCTCTACAGAGCATCCATCAACCAGCTTGCCCAGATTGGCCACTTGTTTCAAGTAGCTCAGGACTGCCTGGAACTCAAGGTGCACCCCAAAGCTATCTGTGGACTGATAAGTGGGTAGGCTTGAGAACTTGTATGACAAAGTGATGCCATCATGACTGCCCTGTCCGATGCATCCAAAATCACTGTTGCTGCAATGCAGGAGTTTGAGCGGCGCCTGATGAATGCTGTGGAAACGGCAATGTATTGGTCAGAGGAGCGCCACAGGAGTTTTCCCAGTGTCTGGAGATAGCGGTTTAGGTGGCAAGCCAGGTAGCTCAAGCCGCTTTTTGTTATGCCATAACAGAGAAGCACCTGAAGTAGAATCAGGAATGGGACTCAAGGAATGGTCCGGATTTAGGGTAGCAGCAAACACTGCAATTATATCACTTTGGAACAGCAAAAATCCACCTTCGGTGTGATTACTGCAAGTTCATTACCACGAAGGGTGCTTCTGATGATTTATCAATCGCGATCCCAGAATTCTTGCACATCTCCAACGTCAAGGAAGTGTACTGTGCAAGCAATAAGGTCAACTTCAGGCCACTGCTTCTGCAGCACAATGATCGCTACACTGCAATGGACTATATGGTACAGCGGGTTTCTTTGTACAGATGGTATATTGAGGAGAGTGCTGTAGTCCTCAACACGATCACCAGTCGAGAGAAACGGCAACTGACCAGGTGCGCCTGGTACAATTGGATCCTTGCCGGCAAATCTGAACTATTGATTCGACCCAGTACACTACCTCAGCGGCTGTTGAAATTTTCAACTATTTGTGCAAGTTCACTGTTTTTCAAGCAAATATCACCAGCTGAAGTGGCTGAAACCTTCAACATTCCAATATTGCCATCACTTGTCAGACAGTATCAGGATGAGATCTGGGGCCGTGATGTGGTCAGTGTAATCTGGGGCTATGGAAATAAGTTCCAAAATGACTTTATATCACAAACATACAATAAGATTGCTGTCTACACACCTGAATTTCATAACCCTTGGTAGATCAACCGGATCTTGCTCGACTGCAGCATTGAGGGTATGCCAGATTGTGAGACACGCAGGTGCCCACTTCAGGTTATATGGGTGTATATGGGCAACAATACAGATGATTGACTCCACAGGCACCACCCCACATGTCCCGTTCTATACTTCACCTTTTCACCACTGGCCAGGACCCTACAGATGAGTGGGATAATTGCGAGGACTGGCAGCCGGCTATTGCAGCATCACCCTCATTCATTTTCGTCTCTTCAATCCTGGGTGGCAAGACCATCACCACTGGAGTTGGCAGTTGATGTCGGTATACATTCCAAGCATCATGTAGGGCACCGTCCAGAAGTGGATATGTTTGTCAGAGTAGTAAAGGAATTATCACCACATGTTTGTCATGGTTGTGTTGAGTGACAATCGATGGTGGAGTGATGATCAGTAAAAAATATATGAGATAAAGTACAACGGGAATGAAATCAGGTTTCAAACGAGGGCTAAAGCATGACGAGCGTCAAATCAGGTTTCTAGCAGATACTTTCCAATCAGGTTGTACTGGAGAATGACAGAATCATATGAAAAGCGGTATACGAAGACAGCAGCAGTTCGGATATATTATTGAAAGAGTGAATCATGGAATATGAACCGGGCGTTCAGTGGAGAAGATGTTTCTTTCTTCCCTCATTCTATTGTCCATAATACAATCAATTGGCTTCAGCTTTCACTTCTTTCATACACAGTGATTGTGGGTTGAGTCTGTTGTATACAGCCCATACTTTCGTAGCTACAGATGACCCTCGGACATCTTTGCCATCCGGCGTGCAGTTTCATAACTTTGAGTACCTCGAGCTCTGAACGCTTGAGACCAAGCCCTGAACCGATGACAGAAGAACAAGTCAATAATCAGTTCTACCTGTCATGTTTTTAGTTTATGTGCCGATACCCTCACCATTCAGGCTGCTATTTTTGTCATTGCACCTGCAACATTTCCTGCATTGTTTTTAAATCCACCAGCAACTTTGGAAACAGATTGGTTATCTATTCCTATGGGAGACACATCTGTTTAGGTTGTCTGTGGATCTTTCGAAGACCAACAAATCCAGATATTTTTGGCAATCAGTGCCATTTTTAGATGAGCAACAAACCCACTTGTGATTGTATATATTACTGCTACTGTTCGGAGGAATCAGAGAATTTAGATCACGATTATTCAAACCCAATCATTCATTGCAACTGTTGAACAATTCATGATTGAGCTATAATATCTACCTATACCTGCGGCATAGATGAATTTGAATCTTTTTTCAATTGCATTGAGGAATGCAGTTATATACTTTGTTCACTGTGGACCCTCGGTCTGGACACCCTTTTGCCTTGGAATCTAACCAGGCATTAATGTGTTGGTATGCCAATGAGTGTATTTGGTGCGAAACTCCTTGTGGCAACGACTACTGGATATACTGGTAATTGATACCTGGAGGCATATTCGTGACAAATGCCTTGAAGTAGGACAGAATTGCGGCTGGAAAATCAACAAATGCCTACACCAATCACCATTGAAAAATTGCAAAGATGTTAGAAGAATCTTCAAGAACATCCTGTGATGTGATATTCACTGGGGAACTCCAACAAGAATTGGAAAACATAACACACACAAATATGGAGGCAATGGACAACCAAAAATGCCTGGAAAATATCCAAGCAATCGACACAAGACTGACAGCCATTGCTCAGCTACCGACAAACAGCAAGTTGAACAAATTGTTAAACGAACAGCAATCTGTGACAATTGCGAAGGTACAAATATCGCAATTGCTGGCAGAAGGAAAGAAAATCATTGAGGAATGGAACAACCTGAAACAGGAGCTGCTTCTTACTCAACACAGATGAAAAACCACAGAGGGAAGAACCCCAGAATGCAATCTCGGATATCTGGAAGAAAAATCCCAGAACCATGAACAACAGCTGGAAGAGAATAACCCAGGTCTGGCAGAATTGAAACAGCACCTGGAAGATGCTCAAGCACAGATGCAGAAGTTCAGGATTTTAGCCGAGGAAAATCGCGAACAAGTAACTCAAATCTTGAGATTGACTGAAGGAAGGACAGGAGAAAGGGCAGAAAGGGAAGAAAGAAAAGAGAAGGTAAAAGAGATTGCCAGCTTTTGAGGAGAAGACAGAATGGAATACCAAGGGTAGAAGGTGCAGTTAGCCTTGAAGATTGCCGAAAAACCAACAGCTTTGAATACCGCACAGAAGATGCTGAGCAATACAGTACGGTGTCTGAAGGGGGTAGCTTTGGCACAATTGATGATGTTATGAGATGAAATTTAAGGGCAAGTGAAGCTCAAACCTTGAAAGATCTAGTGGACTTGTGAGACCTAGCCTTCGGAGATGAAGATACAGCAGGGACGGCCAAAACGGAACTCTTGAAACTCTAGCATCAACGCAATGAGTTCTCTCAGTACTACGCAGAATTCCGAAGATATGTAGCAGACGTCAAATAGAACGTAGAAGCCCAAATGAATGCGTTACGTAATGGACTATCCAAAAATCTCAGGGACTCCATACAATACACCGTGGTGCCTAGAAGCCTGGACGAATTCCTCAAATTGTGCTCAAAAACAGATCCACAAATAAGAAGACGAGCAGCGGAAAAGAAGTCAGGATGATGGGAATGAAGCTACATGAAGCCTGACACAACAACCAATACCACACCTGCCCCAAATTCAGCACCAGTGGGAATGGTAACAGGGTACTACGGCCCCGCTTCAAGAGATCTCTGAGCAGTCAAAGGGAAAAATATTCCTCCAGGGAAACATAAGCGGTGGAGAGAAGGAGGACTTTGTATGTACTGCAGAAATAGCAGGCACTTTACAGCATTGTACCCATGAAAATTGTAAGTAGCATCGGGACAGCTGGAAGTGACACCTTTTAAGAAAGTAGAAAATGAAATGGACGCAGATTCAGGAATAAGGAAAGGAAAGGAAGTCGAGTTGGGAAAAGATTTGACCAGTGCAAAAAGGATAACCATTGCATTGGGCACGAATCCTCATTGTCTACAGATGTTGAATTTTGTGTTGGAATTTTGCAGTTTTCGATTGGTAGTGCACAAATTGAGGAGTCTGGAAAAAGCAGGTACGTTGCAGCATTGTGCCAAAGAAAAATGAATGCAACATCAGGACAGCTGGAAGTAAGTGCTTCGAAGAATCCAGGAAATGAAATAATCGCAGATTTGGGAACACGGAAAGCAAAAGAAGTCGAGTCTGGAACAGATTAGACCTGTGCACAAAAGATGGCCATTGCACTGGGCACGAATCTTCTTTGTGAACAGTTGTTAAATCTTGTTTTGGTATTTCACAGTTTTCGATTAGTAGTGCAGAAATCAATGAGACTTTAATTGAAAGCAATGATCTTGTTGTGAAATGTTCACTGACAATTGGAGACAGATTGATCAACAAACACAGCCTGATTGACTTCAGAGCCATGGGAACAGCACTTGTGGATAAAGATTTTGTTTGCCATCATCTGTTAGAAAGAAAGGAATTACGAGAGTCAAGAGAGTTGGCAGTTATCGATGGAGACCCATCGAATCAGGAATCATTACGACAATGGCCAAATAAAATATTGAAATTTAGTCACATAAGGAACAATAACCAGCGTTCGTAACAATATTAGGGCATTATCAGATTGTGGTGGGATTGCCATGGTTACAACTCTACAATGTCACAGTCAAATGCCAGTGCCAAAGGATTGGCTTTGATAGCAGTTCTTGCCAACAGCAATGCCAGCATCATTTGAGTGAATGGGTATGGAGCAACTGCATGGAAACAACAGCTGCAGATGTGGAAGGGCCAAATTGAACATCTGCACAGTAGCAGTATCACCTTTTGTGAAAAGAACAAGAAGGGAGAAACTCAAGGTTCACACTGTCACACTGTAAAAAATTAACAAAGCCTTGGGAGAAAATGACCTACAGCAGAAACCCCTTGAAGAAGTCATCCCCAAAGAATATTATGATTTTCTACCCTTGTTTAGCAAGGTAGTTGTAGAAACACAATCACCACACCGACTCTACAATCATAAAATTAAGCTACAAGAGGGGTTCATACAGCCGTTTGGACCTATTGACACCGCATCTCGAGGAGATCTGCAAGTTTCAAATGATTGGATCCAGCGAAAGTCCAAGTGGTTGAAAACTGGGAAGCAGCGGAGAAATTGAAAAAAGTCTAAGCCTTCTTTCAATTTGCTAACTTCCACCAACAATTCATGCAGAATTTTAGCAGAGTGGTACAGCTGCTAACAAAACTTACAAAAAAGCTAGTATCTTTTCACTGGGGACCTGATCAGAAAAGAGAATTTGCCAAACTCAACATAGCATGTACAACAGCACCAGTACTAGCCGACTGCAATTACGAAAAAGAAATAGTCCTAGAAACCAACGCTTCAAGCGATATATCCGCAGGAGTTCTTTCTCAGTACGACGATTATGGAACACTTTATCCAGTGGCCTTCTTTCCCAAACAATATTCACCTGCCAAAGAGAATTGCGAAATTTATGATCAAAAACTAGACGCGATAGTGAAAAGTTTGGAACACTGCAGGGCTGAGTGCGAAGGCTCAGCACATATGATTAAGATTCTCACTGATCACAAGAATCTGGAATACTTCATGACGTCGAAACTGTTAAATCAGAGGCACACAAGGTAGTCCAAATTTCCCTCTCATTTCAAGTTTCAAATCAGCTATCGACCAGGCAAACAACGACAGAAACCCAAGGCACTCACAAGAATGCCAGGAATCATTCCTCCAAGGGGGGGGGCAGAAACGACCCAGCAAATCATGCTGAAGAAAGAAAATCTCGATGGAAAAAGACGAAAGGGGTCAACTGTGGCATTTGCAGAAACGGTTAACTTTGATAATGATTCAACAAGCCCCGAGGAATTGTGAAATCAGGAAAGAAGCGTGTGTAAACACTGTCTATATGGCAGCAGTGATGGGACATGCAAGGAACGACCGTTTGAAATTTCCAATGCACCACAGGCTGAACCAACAGATGAAGAAAAGTTCAAGTGGATCCAAGAGTGTCACAATTCACCCATTGCAAGACATTCAGGACAAGCAAAACATTTCATCCTGCTGAGTAGGTACCATTCCTGGAACCAGATGAGAAATGATGTGGATCACTATATAAGCAACTGCCACATCTGCCAATGGAGCAAGGCCACCAAAGGCAAAACTTATGGCTTGCTATGACCGTTAGAAGTACTGGAGCAATCATGGAAGGACTTGAATATAGACTTCGTAGTCGGACTGCCAGAAAGCGATGTGTTCAACACAGTATAGGTGATGGTAGACGGCCTGATAAAGATGCAACATTCAGTACCCGTTACAGATAAAGTAGATGGAAAGTAGAAGGGAGAAATGTATGTCAAAGAAGTGTGCATGTGGTACAGACTGCCCAACACAATAGTGCCTAATAGAGCACAGCCATTTTTTTCAGAATTCTGGAAACACATCTGGAAAAGATTGGGAATCGACCGAAGACTGTCGACCAAACATCATCCTCTGACCGCTGGCCAAACCGAAAAAGTCATCGCAGTAATGGAATAGTATCTCCGAAATGTTGATTATCATCAGCAGGACCATTCGGTTTGGTGGTCACCATTGGCAGAGTTCACAGCAAACAATCATACCTCAGAGACAACTAATTGCTGCGTGTTCTTTGGCAACTTGGCTTTCACCAATGCTGGCAGCGGATCACTCAGGGTGAATACCAGGGTTAGACAGCCCCAGCCATCATTGTTCCACCTGATGGAACTGGAGATGGAAAAAAGCCGCCCACTGTCACTGGGTCTAAAGTCACCACTGGGCAACTCATGGTCAAGATGGGCCAAGTTGAACAGGGGTTCAAGCAAAGCGACACGCCTGGAAGAAGCAACCTCTCTAAGTTTGAGAATGATGTCAGGCACAGATAGCTGATTCCTTGGCACCCGCAATGAGTGATAGGACCACTCGGCTTGAGGGTGAAGTAGATTGAGGGGTACAGTGGATTCGAACCTTCGGAACAATCTATTTCAGATTTCATCCAGTATTATGAAGAGTTTCTACACATTGACTGGTTTGATGACTCTGAGAGTATCAGGTATGACTGGATTCCCCATATAATTCCAAATCTCTGCAACCACCTGCGAGAGTCAGCCACAAGGTGAGTAAAAAGTGATGCACAGAAAGTGTCAAGTGCTCAGGGTTCGGTATCGAGAGTTTGGGGCTCGAGGTTCTAAGTGTTATAAAAACTGAAAGCCGAATGGCTATGAAGCCTGAGGGTAGCCTGTTGCTACGAAAATGAGGACTGTATACAAAAGACTTGATCAAGAATCACTGAGTGTAAAAGAAGTGAAAGCCGAAGCTAACTGTTTGTTTTATAGGCGAGAGAATGAGTGAAGAAAGAAACATATTCTCCACCAAACGCCTGGTTTTCATACAGTGATGCACTGGTTCCATAATACATCCGAACTCCTGCTTTCTTTGTACAGTTCTTTTTGCACGAATCCTACTTCTCCTGTGGAACCCCATTGGAAACCTGAATTCATTCTCATTGTGTTTTACCTTTTGTTTGACACATGAAATCATTCTTGTCGTGCGTTAGTCTTCGCTCAGAACCTGATTTCATTCTGGTTGTGCTTCAGCTGTTGTTCGAAATCTGAATTCATTCTCCTCGTGTTTTAGCCTTTGCTCGAAACCTGATATCATTCCCGTCATGTATTATTCTTTGTATTATTCACCAATCATCACTCCACTATCGATCATCGCTCAGCACAACCGTAACAGTAGCCCCCGCGCTTCAACGCCCAGTATCTATAAGGTTCAAGACCCGGGCTTGCCAGGTTATTCTGTGTGAAAGTTGGTGATAGCCTTAAGTCCATCCACGTTGGCCGCAGGCTCCCAGCTGCACTCGTCATACCCTCTCCATTGCACCAGATATTGTAATTGTTTTCGGAAAAACCTGCAATTATCCATACGCACGACTTCGTACTCCTCATCTCCTTCGACCATTACCGGTGGTGGCGGTCTTTGCTTTTGATATGGGAGGGGGTCTTGAGTGGTTGTCTCCAAGCAAGATATCAGTTGGACATTGTGAATGTGTAGCTGGTTGGGTAGTTCAATTTGATTGGCCCAGGGACTAATGACCTCGATGATTTTGTATGGCCCTATGCGTTTCCAGTCGAGTTTCATGCTTTGTCGGGTTGTTGATAAGTTTTGTGTGTCCAGCCAAACTTTGGTGCTGACTTCTAATATTGTACCGACCCTCAGGGACTTATTGGCCTGTTCGGACTGTTCGGCTTGAGCGCTTTTCATCTTGGCTCTGAGCTTCCTGAAGAGTTGCTCCATTCGTTGGGCCATCTGCTGATCGTTGACTTCGCAAATGTCGTTAGGATCATTAATTGGATGTTGGCTGAAAGTCATTCGCGGATGAATGCCATAGTTACCAAAGAATGCGGAGCAATTAGTCGTCCCCGAAGAATGATTGTTAGCCGCAAATTCTGCCAATCGTAGCCACCGGACACAATCGTTCTGCTGATAATTGAAAAAGTTTTGGAGATATTGTTCCATTACCACGTTGATTCTTTCAGTTTGGCCATCGGTTTGAGGATGAAATGCGGTTGACAGTTTTCGTTCAATACCCAATCTTTCGCAGATGTGTTTCCCGAATTCTGAAATTAATTGTTGTCCTCGATCAGACATTATTGTTTTGGGCAGTCTGTGGAGTCTGAACACTGTCTTGATGTACAATTCGCCCAATATCTTTCCGTCCGCGCTGTCTGTGCAAGGTACCAGATGACATATTTTTGTTAGGCAATCGACTACTACCCATACTGTATTGAATCCTTTGCCCTCTGGTAGTCCGACTATGATGTCCATGCTCAAGTCCGTCTTTGGTGGATCCGGTACATCTAATGGTCGTAACAAACCATGAGTTCTTCCGTGAGTTGCATTGCTCCGCTGGCAGGTATGGCAATTTCGTACATAGCGGTCCACGTCCGTCCTCATCTGATTCCATGAGTAACATCGGCTTAACGTGGCATAAGTTTTTGCTTGTCCTGGATGTTCTGTGACCGGAGAGTCATGGTATTCTTGGATCCACTTGAGCTTCTCCCTGTCTGTCGGTTGAATTTGTTGTAATTGGGAGACTTCTAGCAGTTCTTTCGTGTGCGTGTATAACTCTGGGCATTGCTTACACATATTTTTTACCCAGTTCCAGAGCTAATCAGGATTTACGGAGTGGTTATCAAGGTTAACTGTCGTCATGAATGCTACTGCCCGGATTTTGCACTGTTCCTTGTTGAGGTTTTCCATTTTCTCAAGATATGTTGGGTTTTTTCTGCCCGCCTATTTGGAGGATCGTCGCCTGGCATTCTTGTGAGTGCATTGGGTTTCTGACCTTGCTTTTCTGGGCGGTAGACTATGTTGAACTTATATCTTGACAAGAATTCAGACCATCTGGTTTGTCTTCAATTCAGCAATTTGGACATCATGAAATACTCCAGGTTTTTGTGATCGGCGAGGATTTCAATAGGGTGTGCTGACCCTTCGCACTGCGGTCTCCATTGTTCCAGGCTTTTGACTATCGCACCCAGTTCTTGATGGTATATTTCGTAATTATTCTCGGCAGGCGAATGTTTCTTGGAGAAGAAGGCCATGGGATATAATACTCCTTGATCATCGTACTGGGAGAGGACTGCTGCGGATACATTACTCGAAGCGTTGGTTTCCAAAACTATTTCATTTTCGTTATCGAAGTGAGCCAGTACCAGAGCGGTTGTAAACGCTGACTGAAGATTGGTGAATACTCTTTTCTGAACGGGTCCCAAGTGAAAAGATACACCCTTTTTCGTCAGTTTTGTTAGTGGTTGCACTACCCTGCTATCATTCTGTATGAACCGTCGGTGAAAATTAGCAACGCTCAGAAAGGCTTGGACTTCTTTGAGTTTCTCCGGTGCTTCCCAGTTTACAACTGCTTGAACTTTCGCAGGATCCAATCTGATTCCATTTACTCCGACAATGAACCCTAGGTATTTGACTTCTTCCTTATGGAACTCCCATTTTTCGGCTTAGAGGTAGTGGCCAGCTTCCTTCAGTGAGATCATGACTGCCCTGACCTGTTCCTAATGTTCCTTCAGGTTATCGCTGTAAATGAGAATGTTGTTCAGGAAAGCCGTGCAGAATATGTCCAAAAAGGGGCGTAGATTATCATTGATAAATGCTTCGAACGATGCTGGTGCATTGGTAAGTCGAAAAAGTATAACTAAGGATTCGAACAGTCCATGGTGGATCCTGAATGCTGTTTTCCGTTCATCCCCTTCTGCAATTTTATTCACATGATACCCATCCTGGACGTCTAACTTGGTATAATAACAAGCCTTCGAGAGTCTCAGTAAGGTTTCTTGGATTAATGGCTGGGGGTACTGGTGTTTTATTGTTTCTTCATTTAACCCCTGATAGTCGACGCAGAGTCTCAAACCTCCTCCTGCCGTCGGAACAAAAAGTACCAGGGCTCTGCAGGGTGACGAAGATGATTGGATGATTCCCTTGGACCTGTTCTTCTCTATCCATTTGATTAGGACTTGTAACTCTTCTCGTGACAGGCTGTAGATAGGTCCAAACGGTGGTGTAAAGCCTGCCTGTAGCTTAATCATTTGTTCCTAGGATCGGTGCAGTGGTAGCGTCTCAACGATTACCTTGGTGAACAGCGGTAGAGACTCATGGTTTTTCCTGGAAATGATTTCTTTGAGAGATTTGTCTTGTAGATCGCATATTCCTAGAGCTTTGTTGATCTCGTAGAACATGACAGCGTAAACCTTGAGTTTCTCCATGTTTATTCTTCTCACAAAAGCGGAGGCGGCAATTTCGCAGATGTCCAATTTGGATTTCTCCGGATCCACTATTGTTTCCATATGATTGCCCCATACTCATACACTGGAGTGATGTTGGCAGTACTGTTGGCAGTAACTGCTTTCGAAACCAATGCTTCGGCTTTGGAATTTGACCATGACATCATGGAGATGTAACCATGGCAATCGAAGCACAATCTGGTAGTGCCCTGACTTCGTTACGAACGCTAGTAATTGTTCCTTATGTGATCATATTTCTATGTTCAATGTGGCCAAGGTCGTCATGGGTCCTGATTCAATGGGTCTTCCATCGATAACTGCTAACTCTGTTGATTCTTATCGTTCCTTCTCTTCTAACTGATGATGGCGAACAAAATCTTTATTGACAAATGCTACTCCCGTGGCTCTACAGTCAAGTAGAGCGTGTGTCAATTAATCTGTCTCCGATTTTCAGCGAACATTGCACAACAAGATATTTGCTTTCTTTCGAGGACTCCTGAATTTCTGTACTGTTAATTGAAAAGTGCTAAATTCCAAAAGATTTAACAACTGTAGACAAAGGAGATTCGTGCCCAGCACAATGGCCATCCTTATTGCACTGGCTTAAACTTTTCCTGATTCCACATCTTGCTCCACTTCTTTTCCTTTTCCTGAATCCCTAAATGGTGTCACTTCCACCTGTTCTGACACTGCTTTCAATTTTCTTGGACATGATGCTGCGAAATGCCTGCTATCTCCACAGTACATACAAAGCCCTGCTCCCCTTCATTGCTTGCACTGTTCTGGAGTAATTCCTTTCTTTTTGACTGCCGAGAGATCCATCGGAGTGGGGCCATGATAACCTGCCTCAGTTCTTGCTCGTACTGTTTCTGGGGTAGGTATGGTGTTGTTTGGGATATCATGTTTCTTTGACCCTGCTTTCTATCTTCCGGACATTCTTTCAGCAGCTCAGGCGTGGATTTGTAAGTCTCTCTTCGAGCACATTTTGACAAATTCCGTCGGATCCAACGCGATGTCGTGGGGCTGAAATGAGTTCCTCAACTCCTTGGATAGGCCTTGTCGTAACACTTCCAACTGGGCTGCATTGATCCAATCGACATCCAGCACCCACCATTGGAATACTGCGTAGTATTAGGCAAATTTTCGATATTTAGGCTTAAGTTTGAGCAGTTCCTGATTTGCTGTGGCCCGTATGTCTTCGTCTCTGAAGGCCAATTGCAACAGGTCCAGTAATGTTTCTTGCGACTCTAACTTCAGATGTCTGGTTTTCCTGTCGATGTACAGTTGAATTTGATTCAGGGCCATGCCTTCTAGTTGCTCTGCCGCGTACATCATTTTGGTTCGTTTGCTGAAGAATTGTCCCAGGTCATCCGCAGGTCTCATTGCTTGTTGTGTCATCCATCCTCATACTGCCCTTCGGTCTGTTCCAGAGAATCTGAGAATTTCACTGCCTGTGTGTCCTCTACCACCGTTGCCACCATCCGATGTTCCTGCCAGTGCTAATACTTGCTTGACCTGATCCCGATATTCGTTTCTTTCATCTCCACAGATTCTTAACTGTTTCTGCGTTTCTTCCAATTTCTATCTGAGGTTTTTCGTCCCTTCTGGTGCTCTGTTTTCCAATCGTTATTCTGGATCTGTGACCTTGGCTTGCAGGTCTCCATGTGAACAGACTGCCAGTTTTTCCTCCATGGTTCTTAACTTCGGTTGTGTATGAAGCAGCTCCTGTTTCAGGTTGTTCAGTTTCTTGATGATCTTACTTCCTTCTGCCAACAACTCCGATATTTGTGCCTCCGCATTCTTCACAAATTGCTGTTCCTTTTGCAATTTGTTCAACCTGCTGGTTGTCGGTAACCGAGCAGTGGCTGTTAGTTCTGTGTTGATGTCCTGAATGTAACTTCTGAGCTGCTTATCGTTCATAATCTCCGTATTTGCCAGGGTTACGTAATTGTTGTGCCCCAGTCAGCGTCACATTGCAGTCTGCTCTTGAAGATTCTCCTGACATCTTTGCAATTTTCGAAAGGTGATTGGTGTAGATATTTATAGATTCTCCAGCCGAAGGTTTGTGCTACATCAGGGAACTCGTCACAAATATGCCTCCAGGTATTGCTTTTCGAGTATATCCAGCAATCGTTGCGATATAGAATTTCACACCAAATACACTTATTGGGGTTCCAGCACATTAACGCCTAATGGCAAATTGTTGTTGATTCAATAACACTCTTCGATTGCATCGATATTGTCTAAAAACGCGTATTTGCTTGCCGTGAAACAATATACCAAGGTGAAAAAGATTCGAGGTTGATAATCCAAAGTGAGCAGAGTGTACAATTATGTTCCTCAATGCAATCGAAAAATGTATCGAACGCCTCTATCCCACAGTTGCTGGTAGGTATTATGGCACAATCCTGAATTGCTCCGCAGTTGCAGTGGATGGTTGAATTTGGATAATCGTAATCTAAATCTCCTTCTTCTTCTGAACAATTACACAAATAAATACAGTTGCAGGTTCTTTCGTCCTTTCTCATGTATTATTTAGAAATGGCACTGGTTGCCAAAAATATCTGGATTCATAGGTTTTCGAAAGTTCCACAAGCAAGGTCAACAGATGTGTCTCCAGTAGGATTGGATGACCAATATATTTTCAAAATTGCTTGCTGATTTAAAAACTGTGCAGGATGCATTGTAAATACGATAACAGTAATAGCAACCTAAACATTGAAGAGCACAGCACATTACACAGGAATATTAGTAGTAGAATCTAGTGTAGACTCATTCTTCTGTCAATGGCTCAGGGTTCGGTATCGTGGGTTCAGGGCTCGCGGATCTAAGGGTAACAAAAATGGAAATCCTCAGGGCTAAGACGCCCGAGCGTATCTTGTAGCTACGAAAACAAGGACTGTAGACAAGAGACTCGATCCAGAATCACTGAGTGTAAAAGAAGTGAAAGCCGAAGCGAACTGTTGGTTTTATTAATGAAAGAACGAGTGAAGAAAGAAACTCATCCTCCACCGAATGCCTGGTTAATATAGAGTGATTCGCTTGTTCCATAATACATCCGAACTTCTGCTTTTTGTGTACACTTCTTTTTGCACCAATCCTTCTTCTTCCGTGAAACTTAATTTGAAACCTGAATTCATTCTCATTGTGCTTTAGCTTTCGTTCGAAACCTGAATTCATTCTAGTTGTGCTTTAGCCTTCGCTTGAAACCTGATTTCATTCTCGTTGTGCTTTAACTTTTGTTCGAAATATCAATTCATTCTTATTGTGTTGTAGATTTCGCTCGAAACCTGATTTCATTCTCGTTGTGCATTATCCTTTGTATTATTCACCGATCATCACTCCACAATCGATTATCATTCAGCACAACTGTGACCGAAAGAGCAGGTTGGTGGTGAGAAGTGTAAGGCGGAGGGTGACAATGATGAATGCCCTCCCATACGGCCAAACATTGAGGTGCGCATTATGCAACACAAGTAGTTTGTAGTGCAGATGTGGGGAGATGCCACTTCTGGACCTGTACTCAGGTCATTTCATGGACTTGAAGCATATTACCAACTTCTGATGTGGATCACTAAGGAAATGCTGAATGGCCCATTCACTTGCCAGACCAAATATGGCTGCCAGTTGAGTGAAGAAGCCGCTCAACACTCGACAATGAAGATTGGGGATATTCAGAGCTTCCATGCTGTTGCGCCTGAAACCGAAACTTGGCTGCTTGTAACAAACCTGGGAAATAGGGATAAGAAGGACCCCCCTCAGAATATCCTGTCAGTGGAGGAGTCCAAGAAGAGCAATAATGGTGAGGGAGTAAGTTAGAAGCGCCTGAAGTGATGAATGAAGTTCTGGGCTAACTAGACTTCGTTGTAGGGAGTACCCCCACAAACACCCAAAACGATGTGTTCCAGAATCCATGGTACTCTACCTGCTACACCCAGCAAGAGAAGGGCCCCAGCCCAGCAAGATGACCATGTGGATTTGCATGTGCCACCTACCCCCAGTGCACAAGACTCCTTGGTGAAAGAAATCAAATGCACCAAAGTGCTAGACAGAGATTCACAATTTGCCAAACAGCTGATGCATCCTCCAGATAACAACCAACACGAGTTTTTGATGATGCCCTCATGGCCACTATCAACAACATCTTCTAGCACAAGTATCTTGAAGAAGCACTTGCATTATATGGTGCTGTGCCATGTAGAGAATCACATGTGGATAAAATGGGAGAGCCAAAGTACATCTTGAAGCAATGTCCAGACATAGGATTGCTTGCACATCAGATCTGGGCGATTTGGTTCATTGTGTGGAGATGGATCGTTGATGTGGACCTTCCTGAGATACTCCCAGCTAGTAAAATATGACTTGAGAGGACAATTACTATCATGGCATTGCCTCGTGATGTCAAGTGAATTACAGCGGATGTGACAAATCACAAAAACACACAACTACCCGTACTCTATGACCTCCATCTTGGCCAATGGTATTATGTGGTGCATATGGGCTTCTCAATGCTAAGCACTGATCAGAAGCGATAGCACCCTTTCACTTTCCCTGACACATTTCCTTGTTGTCTTCTCCTGTTGGTTGATGATAAGCAGACAACTGACCTCCGGCCATGTGATCCAGTACTGAGTTTGGTGATCCCATGTATCTGAGTGATATTCATTGGCCCAATCAATACCTTCATGACAGGGACTCTGTTGTCAGAGTGTCATGTCTGTGCAGATGATACTGGTCATCTGACTCACACACACCTGAACGTATGAGTGGAATACCCCCATGGACAGTGGGACATCCCCATTATCACCTGTGATACGTTCAGGAGCTGGGCACAAAGACATAAGAATGACACAGTGTGTCAGCTTACAAACTGCCAGCTATTGTGGGGATACATTCATGAGATGCACCTCATCAAAGATCTGAAGTCTAAGTGTTGGTACATTGCATCTGAAGCCCACATTGGTTTCAAAGTGAAAGTTACGACAATGCCACCCTACCACTGACTGATAGACTGAGGCAATACAACATGGTGGCTGTTCACAATTCCAGATGTGTCTGAAAATAAGTGAGCAGTAGAAAAACATGGTCCCAAGGCTATGGTGTCATCAATCACTACCCTTCAAACCACTGTCGCCAAGGGAAGTTCCTCTGAAGCTCAGCAGGATGATGGCTCTGTAATGACCGATGTTGCTTACCCATGGACGATCTACCAATGGACAGAGTCATGGCTGGTTTCAGGTGCACCCCGGGTGTACATCCCATCGGATGATTTCTATCCAGTTGCGCTGGAGTGGTCTCAGAAAGCACGGACACAGCTCGATGATGTTGTCACCCAATTGAACAGACAGAAGCTTTATGGTGAGCATGGGGTCGCCTGGCTGATTCATTGCTGGCAGCATTCTTGCATTTCGCTACCATTGGAGCAAGAAGGTGATTATTTTGAAATTGGCAGTTTGAAGGAAGTCTGAAAGGCAAGAAGTGTTGTGGAGGGACAGAATATCAGATGGCTCCAAGAATCGTTTCTCCTTGAGTTGATCAGCTGTTTCGCAAATGTTCTTGAGATAAATTACCAGCCTTGTACAGGCTCTGCAGTTCTTTCAATGCTTCCTCAGATGGCTGAACTTTGTTGTCCTTTGGGTGGCCAGGTTTGTCATCAGGCATGGATAATTCATACTGATTTCAGCCATGTCATCCAGGATATTTGCATGGTCTCGGAAGATTCCACCAACAGGCTCAGCAAAGTTATGAACGATTTCAAGAATTCCTACTGGGGCTCCATTTATGTTACCACCACCACAATTGGGGGTACTAGGCTCAACATCGTGGCTGCCAATCATGTTGTGATTCCTCTGAAGCCTTGGGTTTTCGACCCGCAGCAGCAAGCGTTTGGTCAGATTGTGTGACTGGGTCAGTTGCGTAAGCCTCACACCTCGCTTGTCAACACTGGTTCAAATGGCTTCCATGATGGAGTGACTGCACTCTACATGGTCAATGGTACAACTGAGCTACCTGTGCCCCATGGGCTGATAAATTGTCTGATGATAAGCAAGGAGGATGTCTGCATTGTTCACAACATACGCATTATGATAACCATCATTCATGCTGGGATGCTGTCGCAATTGGAATGGCTGCATAGGTGTTTCTAGCTGTGCTTGGGTTTGGGATTTTGTTCGTGGGTCATTTAAATGTTTTTTGTATTTGCTGGGATGCATCTGGGAGTATTGTTTGTGGTGGTATAGAGTTCGGGTGGGGGTATTATTTTGGCTGATACTGGGTTTCTTGATCACAATGGGCTACATTATCTGTATCTGTATTATCTCTCATGTATCACTAGATCCAGATGTAAAAGAATTGGTGGCTTTGGGTCACAGTATATATCAACTTAATATCATGTGAACAACAGAATGCAGTTGTGAACAATCATTCATGGTGTTTGTCCAGGGTGAGGAAGTCTAGTGGTCCAGCTGTCAGGTGAAACTTGCTTGCCCATAACCATAATAGAAAGCAAAGATATGTCAAATCATTCTCGAAATAGCAAGACATTCGATTCTTGTTTCCCATTCCATCCCAGGTACATTGACCATATGCTGATCTTAAGCTCTCCTGACACTTTCAGCTTGCCAAGTGGTACTAGCAATGTTTCATATATGCACTCAGCCCACCCAAGCTTTTGCAACAGAGTAAGCTCCAGCTCACAACTTGCAGAATATGTAATGATCAAGTGGGAATAAATGTTTAGATTCATTATCATATTAGCTGATAGTCATTGAATTTTCCATAATGGGAGTTAGATGCGCTCTGGCGTATCCCCCTGGCAACTGCCAACATACTATCATATTTTTGTTCTTTCTGCTCTGTACTATCTCGCCCCTATTTATTACCACTACACACCTATAGCTTAATCTATCTGCTTGCGATTCAAATTATTACAGCTCCATCCGGACAAAAGCCCCTAATCCGTCTACCATTTGGTAAATGCTATCACTCACTGGATCTTGCCTGCAATTGAACTGTCTGTATCTGGATAGACATGATTCACACTGTCAAAGATAATAACCTTATACAGCTTGAGATTGCATATAGCAGTGGCACAGTACCGAATAAGTTTGATCGCTGTGGGTTCCCATTTATAAGTAACGAATTCTGCCCAAGGGGTGCATATCGGATTATGATGGTGTGCCACAATAAGTAATTTCACTTGGCCCAGCACAATCACAGTAGCAGCGCAATCTTCATTCTCTACTTCTGGCGGATTGATAGAGAGGATTATTGACTACAAACTATAATGATTGATTCCAGTTTGTCCATCAGAGCTGTGGTTAGTCAAACACAGCCTGCCAAATTTGTGCCGCTAATGTGCGAACATATCGAGCTACAGGTGATTCAACATGGCACCCTCAAACCCAATGTTTAACGTGCAACAAAAGCAAAATTGCAACTGTCAATCGTTTGAGTGCAGCTGCTCTCACAGCAGGGTTTTGAACCCATTTGAGGACCATTCAAGGCATGAGATATCCTTGGGCACTGCTGAAGTGAAGATGGAATGCAATGCACCAGTGTCCCAACAGTAGGAAATGCAGTAGCTCTCGCATATGCAGGCCAATCTGCATGAATGGTCGGCTATGATAACAGTCAATATATCAGACATCAGCAGCTCGGGTACTCCTGATAACTTTGATGCCGAGGATGGGCTTGTATCCAGCTTAACCACATCAGAGTCTGAATCTTGCCACCACACAAGGGTAAGCAGTCCAGAAGCCCTAATACCCATTGGTTTTACTAAATGATTCCTGAACTCAGTGTTTGGATTATCAGCTCAGGTGCTCCTCAATTTCAGTGGGAATGAACAGGTTGTCTCTTTGATGCAAACCACTGGATCAACTTTAGTTTGGAATAAGAAAAAAGAGGTTCTCCATGGGCACCTGAGCTTAATTCTGACCTCTTCTTCTCAAATCATATATACATATATTCTCATCATCTATGGCCTCACATCGTCCTAACATTACCACTTTTCAAGAGTGAAACATTGAGCGCTCAGGATGAATGGCTAGTCAAAACGGTTCCCTACATGTTCCAAAACATGTAAGGTCAGATGAATCCCTAAGTTGTATCAAGCTTACCTTCAGGACCACCAGAATGCACTGGACATTGTCAAAGAAGAGGATAATTAACAAAGAAGGTATGACAACTATTCCACCACCAGTTCGGACTTTGATGATAATGAGCTACTGTTAACTCATGAATGGAATTGATACAGTTGCAACACAGACTCACAAGACCCAAAAAGAGCTCACTCAGATACTGTCCAGGCGACTGACCAACTTGCAAAAAAGATATGCAGATCATACCTCAGAAGCACCAATGGAAACAATTCTCGGTTGTCAACATGCTCGCAATCACCTCAAGACACTCTACCTCAATCTCTTATCGAAAATATGGTGTTCCTTATTCATGTGAATCATGCCAGATGGCAGCCTGCAATGAGTCTGAATGTCTCAGCAGCCCCTCCACCTATTGAATGTGTTTTGGGGACGAAGAGCAACAAGAATAGCAAGATGCCACTCCGTGACAAAGCAGCTTTTGATTTAGCAAATGACATGTTGGGAACAGTTCTGTATACTGAAAACCCCTCCCCAGTCTCTGAAGGGAACGAATTGAACATTTGTGATAAGGCATGGGATGAAGCCCTTGATGCCATCACCGTCCAGTGGAGAGCTGTTTGCACACTCAATGGCAAGCTGCACATGTGGAAGTGCCCCAGTGGACCCAGTCAGCTCTTCAATGCCCCGATACGTACCATCAAGAGTTTCCAAAGAATGTTGCAGGTTTGAAAGTTTGATAATACAAATTATCAATGTACCACAGTTGTGGGGGAAAATCAGTGGTATGCGGGGTCAATGAATTGCTACAGCAAAGTGTATGGTGAATTGATTGTACTTGTTATTGATAGAAGAGAAGCTTCTAGGTATATAGCAGGTTGCTGTATTGCTGAATGATGACTTTTGAATTGGGAAATGGGAAGATCTCCCAAATGGTATAAAGCAAGACCAGTGGTTTGGGGGAAGTGAGCCCACTGCACTAATCTTTGCTCACTTCTTTGCCTTCAATACCGACCTTGGCAGACAAGTGCATTGCAACCAATATTGGGACAAGCGAGTGACTCCCCAAATGATTTACTTTTCTATATCTGCACTGAACGGTATCTTGAAGGCAAACAAAAATTGAATGAATAGCAAATTATCTCAGGACTTCCGCTGGCAGATATTCAGGAGTTAGTGTGCCCCTTGGATCCTCCCATTGATGGCTACACACGTTAGATATAGCCTGGTAGAGTGTTTGTAATAGTTCCAAATCACAGGTTTAGTTCGGTTCCAGTTCCGGAACCGTATTCAACACGAACCCACACGTATCTCCCCATTGAAACCCGGAACCAAGGCAAGTGGTTCAGTTCTTGAAGTGTACTAAACCCGAACCGGAAATAATTTCTGGTTCCAAACCCGCAACCGAACCGAACCCTCTGGTATTTGGCAGATTTCTTCTCTACAACTATTGCTTCAATTAGATATTTGAATTCTGATTGGATGGCAACATGTTATGTATGTAGATTATGCAGTTTTTGATACACTTTCACCTCCTGCTCTTCGATTTCCAATGCAATAAGTATTCTTTGAGTCACTGCGAAATACAGCCAAAAATGCGGCCCATATCGATCATTTTTCACAGTGACTCAACGAATACTAATGATATTGCAAATGGCAGAGCGGAAGAGGAAAGAGTGTTAAGAACTGCATAATCCACGTAAATAAAATGTCGCGATCCAATGAGAACTGAAATACATCATTGGAGCAGAAAATATGGCATTATTGGAGGCAATGAAAAATGAGGCTCTGCTGCTGGTGAAACCTGCCAAAACCTGGCAGGGTTCAGTTCAGTTCCGGGTTGGAACCGCTTGTAATTGGGTGGTTCGGTGTCTTGGTGGTTCCGGAACTCGACTCGGGGCTGCAGTCCAGTTTTGTAACCACTGGTTATTGTGGGGTTCGGGTCATTGGCAGTTTCAGTACCAGATGGGAGTCGTTGATTCCGGTTCCAATCCGGACTGTGGCCAGGTAACCCGGAACTGTTGCTCACACTAGCCTTGTATAGAGGCACAGCAATTTCATTGGTCCTGGTTGCCAGGCAGCCATTATTAAGTATATGGGCAGCTGAATGGACACAAGAATGGCAAGCTGTGCTGAGCACTCAACCGATGATGATAAACCAGATGCTGCAGGGGAGAAAACGGAGGACCAAGCAGCTGTGTTCAAGTGAGAGTTTGCTTCTCAGGGGTGGTGTTCTTTGGGGTTGTGTTTTTTTTGTCAAGATTGTGTTGAGGTGCTGATGTAGTACAGTGTAGATATATATTGTTTTAGTTAATGGTGCCAGGCGGCAGTGGATGAATGCCAAAGATGTATGTGCACTACAGGTGCATCTGAAAATGGATGACACACTATGATTCCATCTGGATATGAAGAAATAGATCCAGGTGCTGCTGAGTGATCCTAGAACTTACCAGAGCTCTACCAATATCTCTGAAGCAGCCACGGAGAACTTTGCTATACATTGGAAATCTCCTGGACCACCCTTTGAGGCATCAGAGGTGGCTGCAGAGTACACCAGTATGGTTCACAAATCTCCTAGAACACCCTTAGAGGCATCAAAAGTGGATACAGAGTACACTATTGCACCCAGGAATCTTCTGCAGCAGCTTCAAAGCTTCCAGGAAAACAATGCAGTGCGCTGAGGCTGCATTCACCACACCTGCAGGATTTCCACAGGGTCTGCAGAGTGCGTCATTCTAAATCAACCTCTGTAACCTCTTGAGGGTCCCAGGACTTCCTGGAATGGAGGATTGACTTTGCTATTACACCTCACACCACTGGTCAGCAGATACCTCCTCCACCCCAGTCACTCTATTGACAATGCGACTTCACTCAAGAAAGAAATAGTACACAAGTAAGTCACTCCCAGAGCTGATCAGACAGCTTCCACATATATCTACTGTCACCAGATAGTTCCAGTTAGTTTAAATAATATATGGGGTACAGTTGTATACAGTTGAGAGCAGGTAATAGACAGTGAATTGATGGTGCAATCCATGTATGGATGGTGTCTCACTGCTAGTGGATGTCACGCTTTCTGGTGATTTACATTCCAGTTCAAGATAATGCAGGAATTTGGATCAGACAAGCTATGACTCCAGGGTCCCAGGGCATCAGATATAGTGTAGGAGGTATTGGAGCACATACACTCAGTGGCTCCAAATTTTCCAGCTCCCGCTCAAGTAGCTCTAGCTCTTGTGTTAGTGGAGATCATAATCCTCCTCCACTTCCAGCATCTGCAGGAATGGACTATAGTGAACATCATCCACTATCACATATGCTACCCCCAGTGACTCAGCAGCCACAATGACTCTCAAACTCAGAAAAGAAACAAAGAATTGACCATCCAGACAAGTTCAAGTGAGATCCTACAAACAACATAGAGTTGTACCAAAAATTGATTTGAGGTATGCATTGGTATTCCAGGTACTTCAAGGACAAACATAACTCTGATGATGACAAATTGTCCTCATTGGAACTCTTCTTCAAAAACAATTCTTAGCCCGGTACAATAACTTTGAAAATTGGCTCAAGAATCTTTTTCACATGAATACCTGCTAAGCCTTCATCAGTACCATTGAGGAATGATTCATTGCAATAGGGGAAGCAAAGAACAACCTCCTGAAGATGAATGAAATGTAGTACAAGGGGGGATATATAACACTATATTGTAAAGATGGAGGACATAAACTACCAAGACTGCTTATCTGGAATTGCATGACAGGAGGCTGTATATAGCGGCGTCAATGATGGCTTAAGAATTGATTTTTCTTTTTGATGATTATACCAAATAACAAGATGGAATATGAATCACTGCTCATATAAGTTGGCCATACATACGAGAGATATCTGCAAGAACAGAATCAACACCATCACCAATATCACACACCCAAAAAGATGAAAGACAAGAGAAAGAATCATGATGATGGTGGCAGGAGGGATCAAGGTCAGAAGAACATTGGAAAAAGTTCAAACTTTAAGAAACCTCAAAAGGACAAGAAGGGTCTTGAGCCTGTTAATAATTACAAAGATGAAGGATTTAAAGATATTCCTGAATCTCTACTGGAAGCAAGAGCCAAGCATGATGAATACAGGTGCTGCAGTTCATTGGAGTATTGATAGGTATTCTGCAACAATACAATTATACTCTTATTCAGCCAGAGGAAGAATAATAAAAAGTCTAAGGTGGAAGCTTTGATTCCAGAAGTAACCACCTCTTCTTTGAAGGTCCGGCTATGGAGTCTGGCTGATTAAATTATGAAATCATGAGCAGCAGCCTCTAGCTCTGCAGTGCTTTATGAGAATCATTCTGAAGGTATGGATCTTGAGATTGATTCAGTTTCTTCTAGCTTTCATAAATATAAGGATAGTGGTCAGTCCTAAGTTTTCAGAGGTACAGACACCTCCGGTTTTGAATTTAGTGGTAGGGATATCCTTATTGGTTTTGGGTTTCCATTTTGGACCATACCAATTCAGTCATCGGTATTGCTTAGGGGTTTTCAATATTTGTATACTTGCTTTCTGCTGTTGAGGAAAGGGTGTCCGAAATAGTTGTGTACAGTGAGGATTGGTGATCCAATTGGAATCAATGAAGGATAATTATATTTGTTTGGCAAGAAAATACTTTTATGCATTACAAAAATAATAAACAGAATTTTGGGTGTGGAAATCGATTTTAAAGGGCAGAAAACAGGTTATGAGTAAACACAAAAGATGATGTAAAGACACCATTGGTACAATAGTGGCGGAAGTACAGCCATTCAAAGAAGGGGTTCAAAGTTTAGTAAATATGGGATGTATAATCGACAAATGAGTTATGATTACAAGGGTCATATGTATTGTACATAAGATGAACAATTGAGCTGTGGATTGATCTGTGCTTCCATTGTTCTTGAGTCTATTGAACAATGCATAGCTTTGGTACCAACGTCTGTTCACATTTGTGATTTCAAATTTCAGGTTTCTTATTATGTTTGCAATACTTGCAATTCCAAATTTTAGTTCAGTTTTTATAACCCCAAAAACTCTTAATTATAAAAAATTGAGAGAAGAACAAGTCTATAATATATTAAACCAGTCATATTCCTAGTGTATGTGTCAGTATCGTTACCATTCAGGCAGCTACTACTTTCACTGTACCTGTGATACCTTTTGCATTCTTTGCAAATCCACAAGCAACATCAAAACAGATTGGACATCCCCTAGAATAGGAGACACATCAGCTTACCTTGCTTGTGAACATTTTGAGGACCCACAAATCCAGATATTATTGGCAATCGGTGCCACTTCTATGTTAAATATATAAGCAAGAACAAGCAAACTTGCAACTGTATCTATTATTGTTATTGTTCAGAAACCAACAGATATCTAGACCACAATTATTTGAATCCAATCATATACTGTACTTGAAGACCACTACAGGAGTGGCAGATATTCTGAACCTGCAATGGCAATATAGAAGAATTTAATATCTTCTTCAATTGTATTGAAAAATACAACTGTGTTCTCTGCTTACTCTGGATTATCATTCTCAAGTCTCTTTTGCTGTAGTACATAGCCCACCATAAACCAAATATGTTCCTCTGCTTACAGAAATATATATTGCTCAAGCAGATATCCAAGCCAACACTGAACCAATTGGAAAATGTTATTTTGTCAACAAATGATTTCTATTTATAATTCCAGTTAGCAGAATATGTCCACCATCCAAAACATTGAAAACAACCCACTATAAGATATCAGTGAGTTGGATTCCCCAAAGATGAATATGGTGTGAAATTTCTTGTGATAACAACTAGTAAATATACTGGAAAAGTAATACCTGCAAAGATATTTGTAATGAGTATCTAAAAATGATACAAATCTTCAGCTGGAGGTTCAAGTACCTATACCATTTATCCTTTGAACGAGCCCAAGATATCTGCAGCAGGACAGTACACCATAAGAGACATCACCTTGATTCCAAAATTACAGAGAAAGTAACCATTGATGGTCAACATGGATCTAGACACAATATCTCCTGAGCAATTACTCATCTTTGCAGACAATGTGAAGCAAGTTATAGAATAACAGTAACAACTCCAACATGCTTAAAGAAAACTGGAATTATTGATCTAAAAGAGTCAGCCAAATCCCTTGAAATTTCAAAATCCAGAACATTGGTGGAACTGAACCTAAGCCACACCAGAAATGAACAATTAGAAGCGATAAAAGCAGTCTGCACATATGGGGATTAGCCACAAGAAATTTTGGAGCTAAAGGAAAAATTATAAAATAAACAATTAATACATATGGAAAATTATAGCAAGAGCAGGAAGTCACCCAAGAACAATTAACCGTAGTACAGAAAGAAAAGAAGCAGTATTTAATACAGATCAACAAGATACTAGTGATGACAGAAAATTGTGGCAATGTTGGATATAGGAGATACAAAGGCAAAGAAATTCTCCATTTTTCAGGAACAGACTGCAGGGCACACTCGGAATGGATGCCACAACTGGCAGTAAAAATCACAGATAGATCAGGATGATACTTCAGCAAAATAATCAAGAATAAGTTACATTGCAAATAGACTGGATGGGGTAGCTTTGAACCAAATTCAACTATATATCAACAGGACGACTGGAGACCTGAAACTGGAGTCTCTGGAAACACCTCAATACCGGTTACAACTGGCTTTCAGAGATTAAGATGCATGGGCCACAACTATTTGAGAACTCCTCAAACTTGGGCAAAAGTTTGGAAATTTTATACAATTCCATCTAGAATTGAAATAATAAATCATTATGTCCATTGGAACAAGGCCGCTAGATTTCAAGTATTCGACAAAACCTGTTTGAAGAATTCAAGGGTTTACTAAAACCCTATGATATCGGATATTTCATCAAACATTACGGAATTTGACAAATTATGCTGAACGAGAGACTTCTGAATCTATGTATGCACAGCTGAAAGGAAGTCAGAAAGAAGGACATGAGGGTCCAAGACACTTAAAGCTGCAAACAATACTATATCTGCTCCAGAGGCAGCTCCAGCTGCTACAGTCACCAGATTCAATGGATCTATACTGATTGGCCTTTCAGCAATCAAAGGAAAATAGATCACACCAGAGGAACATAAGTGTCAAAGGCATGGAGGGCTAAACAGATATTGTGGGAATTCATGATATTTTGCAGCAAGTGGCCCAAGGAAGATGAAAGGTACCATCAGGACAGGTGAAAATCAATCTGATCCAAGAAAATCAGGATCAGAGCAATGGCCAGAGAAAGGAAACAGAATTGGAAAAAGTTTAGTCCAGTAGAATGAAAATAGTTATTATACTGCAAATGAATTTCCATTGTGAACTGATAATAGGAGTAGTTTCGTAATTTCAGAGTTTTCAATAAATAGAGTGGAAATCAATAAATCCTTGATAGACAGCCAGCACCTTGTTGTGAACAGTATACTCAACATTTGAACCATATCGATCAACACCAATGCATTAATCGACTGTGGAGCCACAGGCATAGCATTTGACGATACTGATTTTGATCACTAATATCAGTTTGAGACGAAAATGTCATGGGATGTACGAGTGATAGAGGGAATTCATTGAAGGCCTATTGAATTGGGAACCATGATTGAAATTGCAAAACTTAAATTTGGAATATATGGACAGCAGAAACAACTACCAGTATTTGTTATGAAACTAGGATACTACTCTATTGTATTGTGATATCCCAGGTTACAACTTCATGATATTATAATCAAGTTCTGAAGCAAGAGAATTAGATTTGAAACAGATTGCTGCCATCAGCAATATCAACATTATGCAACCATATGGGTATGGGGACACCATATGGGAATAAAGAAGAAACAAAACAAACTCAAGTTGCATACATGTACTAATGCAGCAATACCCTTCATGCTCAGACACATGAAGGAGAAACTCAATGTATATACAGTAACACTATACATAGTCAATCAGATCTTTGAAATTAAAGATCTACAAGAAAAACTGTTAGAGCAACTGATACAAAAGTAATACCATCAGTATCTCCCTCAATTCGATCATGGAATTATAGAGGAACTACCACCCTATTGAACAAATTACCACAAGATTGAACTTCAGGAAGAATTCTCACTGCAATTTAAACCTATCTACAGCCCCTCAAGAGTTGAACTACAGGCTCTGAAATGATGGATTGAGAAATTTTTTTCATAAGGATTGATCAGATCATCATCATCACCATGTGGAGCCCTAGAACTGTTTGCCCTAAAACTGAACAGAGGCCTACGATTATGTGTGAACTATTGAGGTCAGAATAAAAGAACAATCAACAACTACTACTCATTACCATTGATTCTGAAAACACTTCTTAAACTGTCAAAGACCAACATCAATACCAGTATTGATGTTAGGAATACCTCGCACATGATCAGAATCGCTGACAGAGCAAAATAGAGAACCGTCTTCAACTCTTGCTATGGCATGTTGGAATCCTTGGTAATACTATTTTGATTGAATAATGCTCCAGCATCCTTCCAGGAATTCATCAACGATACCTTACACCAATTCGATAATATATTCTGCAAGGCCTTTGTAGATGACATTTATATTTATGGCAACAATATAAAAGTACATAGAAAACATGTCCAGATGGTAGTGCAAATACTCAAGTGGTGCAGCTATACTTGAATGTGGAAAAATGTGTTTCATCAGGAAGATATCAAATATTTGGGATTTATAAGAGGGGTTAATGCAATTTGGATGGATATTGAGAAGGTACAAGTGGTCAAACAATGGGAGGCACCCAGCAAACTCAAAGAAATACAAGCATTGTGATGATGTGTCTATGTCTATGGACAGTATATAAGATATTACTGCAAGTGGCCCAACCATCAACCACCCTTACCAAGGAATTGTTTCCCTGCTGCTAGAACACAGAGCAGAAATAAGTATTTGTACAATTAGGAAAAGCATTTACTACTGCAGCAGTTCGAGCCGACTTCGATAATGATAAGGGAATTGGTATGGTATCTAATATATCCAGTTATGTATCTGCAGGAGTATAGTCACAGCATGATAATCAGGAGATCTATCATCCAGTAACCTTTGTCTCAATTTATCATGTACCTGCCAAAGAAATGTATGAAATGTATAAACCAGAGTGAGATGCAGTAGTTGAAAATCATGAATGATAGAGACCAGAATACCAAGGTTCAGCATATCCAATCAATATAATGACAGACAATAAGAACCTGAAATAGGTCAAAATGTAAAAATTGGTCAACAGAAGACAAACTCAGTGGTCTGAATTCATGTCAAGATTCAAATTCAAGAATATATATTGACCAGGGAAGCAAAGATACAAGTCCAACATACTGGCTAGAATACCAAGAAATATCCCTCTAAAGGGGGGGGCAGCAAAAACCCAACAAATCATATGCAAAATTGAGAAACTTGCCAAAAAAATGTACAACAGAATAATAGTATCATTTGTGGAAGTTATGATCTAACTTGACCAACAAATAAGTCCAAATGAGCTGTAGAACTGGGTCTAGAATAATTGCCAATTAAGTCCATATGACAGCAGTGAAGGACTTTGTGCAAATGCTGTCGACACTAATACAGCCACAGTCAAAGACTGGGCCCATCTAATCCAAACACAATATGATTTTCCAGCCACAAGACACCAAGGAAAGGCAAAATTCTTTAAACTCCAGCAAAGAAGTCATCAGTGGGAATGAATGTGAAACAATGTAAACTGATACATTCGGAATTGCCACAGCTATCAATTTAGCAAACCTTAACACAAGATGACACTTGGATGGCTCAAACTGTTAGAGTTGCCACAACAACCACAAAAAAGAGCTGAGAATGGACTGCATTGTATGACTTCCAGAGAATGAAGATTACAATACCATATAAATGGTGGTAGACAGACAATCAAAGATGAAATACTGGATATGCTGCAGATATAATACAAGCAGCGAAACACTAGGAACAATGTTCAGTTACAGGGTATTCTGTTACACCTAGCAAGTTCGCAGCAGGGGCATGTACAATCACCCACAATTGCCCTGATTTGATGTCATTGCTTATCACTCGGCTCGGATGCCAGAGCCAATCTTTTCGGATGGGCAGCAAATGGATATCAACACCATCGATAAGCATTGCTGGCTAGTCAATGGCCATGGACGCTTCACCTCCGAGTTGCCATTAACAAACGCACGCCAACGAACAGCTGAATGGTATCGGCCAAGAAGCTGATGCCTGCTGGTGACAAACAGACAGTCGGCAAACAACTGAATGGCAGCAGTCAAAAGCCGATCACTGCCAGAGGCCTAAGAATACGTTACAACCCTGAACAGCGAAGCTGCCCCCCATCGAACAAGGCCAATTCGTCTGTAGGTCGTCAGATTGAAAGGATACCACTGGTCAGGAATCACAAGCCCACGAGCTTGGTGTCATAACAGATCATGATGGTCTGATTAAAAGCCAATAAGGATAAAGACGATAGAGAATCGAGAGATGGAGGTTGGTGATAGTTGCAAAGGAATGGGCATTGGTTCAAAGAATGTCTCAAGGCGGGAAAAGTGCTGGAGCTCTAGAGGCAAGTGTAGAGTGAAGTATCTGTTAGAGTGAAGACGAAGATATAAAGACCTTGGGTTCTTCGGGGGTAGAAACGCATAACCTTCTCAGTGAGGAGAACAAGCCCTAACAATAGACGAATTGAAAAGCTATTTTTTTCGTTCAGATTCCTTTGGTGATTTTCACATCCCGAACAAAGCTTCAAGTCTACCTTCAAAGAAGTCCCAAATTCAGTGCGCATGCTTCATTGCCCAGGAAAACCTCGAGAGACGCTCCCGCTGTTACATTATATTGTTAGTAAGAAAACGCTTCCAAGGAAGGTATTCTTTCTACCCACTCTGATACATCAAGCAACCTCGATGCCATACAACCTCAACTGCCACTGTGGTGTCAACTTGTTCGATTTAGCGGCAATCTCATTGCCACATGCAGAACCAGAGCCTCTAAACTTCTTCATTAGCATCGACACTCCGCTGAATGAAGTCCAAGAGGCTCTTGAGGATGACTTTTGGGACGCACCTGATACACCGTATCCGTGGAACCTCTACGGGACCAATGCAGCCACACAAGGCGGAGGTCGAAGTATCAATGATCCAGTCTTTGCTGATCATTGGAATAGATTCAAAGGCTCCCATATCGATTGCGTAGATCAGGATGTGTGTGATTACAAGCACAGCTGTGGAGGAACCCACACAACAATCCAAAGAGCAGCAGCCGCTCTATCGACCATTGTCACAGACATTTAGCATTGCAATTGGTGAATCAATTTGGATGATACACCACAGCTATTTCATTGCATATTCCCATGTTGCTGGTCTTGGATTATGTACCCATTCCACCCAAACGACAAGCCATTGGTTCAACTGCCGAAAGGATCTGGAGCTCAATTCATCTTCTTTTGCACCACCCATGTTGAGAAATGTTTTGTCGTCCTATGATGGTTGGGTCAGAAACCAGCATGACGGACATGTACAGGGTGGTTGGAAGGGATCATGCATTGATCCTATCCAACGATGAGAATAAGCAGGTGACACAATACCAGCCCATCAAAAGGAAAGATAATTGAGACTGGGTCATTGAGCTTTTGCAGGGAATCGACAGGGAGCTTGGATGAATAAATACTCTTATTCAGACAGCTAGGGAGAAAAATTTCGAGACACAGATGGCTCTTCCAGGATTGGCCAAAGGTTACAAAAGCCTCATCATTAGGCAAAATGAGATATACGATGCTGTTTATCTGGGAGTCAAATTAATCGAATGGGCTCAATTCGAGATGCATTCTATTATAGATATCCAATCCCCAGTGTTTGTGGCTAACGTCCAAGCAGCCATTTTTCTGATGAAGGCACTATCCACCGAAGCCTACATTGTGCTGCGGTTTGTCCTCAGCAAGAATATCCGAGTTCTGGAAATTCCTGGACAACCCATTTGACTCTGTTCCAAAATAGGGAACGAGCCCCGAATGCCTTGCCCTCCAAGCGCATACCCGATTCAAGGAGCGGACGGATGTTCAGATAACAGCCCAAGAAGATGGCACTCAGATGTCTGGGCTATACACCAAGTCTCATCAGGAAGCAAAGAAGATAATGGTGGAAGGACAGACCAAGGCAGACGTCACAGAGTGGGAGAGGAAGATGGCAGAGCGAAAAATGTAGCAGGACTTTGAGTAGAAATTCAAAGAGTTCACTAGAGCTTTGCAGATGAAGCTCTTAGATGAGAGAATGAAGAGATCAGTATGCTCACTGGCCCAGTCAGTAGTGATACCGAAGCAAGGGGACACCAAGCCTGTGAAGCAGGAATTCCGCCTTCGATGTACTGCAAGTAATGGCGTTGGAATATCGATAGAAGAGGCTGTTACTCCAGATCTGAATGGTTATGGATACAGTGCCGGAGGCGTTGAAGGGGACTCCGAGTCTTCTTGCTCCTGCTCGAGAAGCTCCAGCTCTTCTGATTGTGTGGACGAGGTTCCCCCACGACTTCCACGACCAGCAGGAATGGATCATAGTGAATCACCTTCGGTACCACATCAAGTACCCCTCCAACCAACATAAGCATCCGAATTCAAGCAAGACGCAAAAAATTGAACTTCCCTACAAATTCAAGGGAGACCAAATGGACAGGAAAGAGTCCTAGCGCCATCGGATTACGGGAGTGCATAGCTATCTCAGATACTCCAAGTATGATTATAACGATGATGACAATAAAATCATCTTCGTTGGAACCAGTCTTCAAGGCAATACTTTGGGCTGGTACAATGACCGAGAGAAACAGCTTAGGAAGTATTTTCAGGTTGACCAATGGTCAGTATTCACAAGCACTATGGAGGAACAATTCATCGACCCAGAGGAATAAACAGAATGCCTGAATAAATGACTAAATTCCAGTACAAGAGAGACATCCAGGACTATATCATAAAGCTGGAGGACTTGAACTACCATGTCTGTGGTTGAGGGATTGCATGGTGACAGGATCTACGCAGCGGACTAAATGAAGAAATCAAGGATCCAATATCCATTGCACAGAATACACCAGACGATCACGCGGAATACGAATAACTACATAAACCAGTCGGCCATACATATGTGAGACGCCTGCAAGAAAAGCACCAGCACAATGATCAAAAATCGAAAGACAGAAAAAACAATAAGAGGAAGCATGATGATGAAGATGGTGATAAGGGGAATCCAGGAAAGAAGAACTTTGAGAAAGGTTCTGACTCCAAAAGAACTCGAATGGAGAAGAAGGGTTCTAAGCCAGTCAATATGGACAAAGGCAAAGCCCTGAAAGGCATTCTGGAGTCTTTACTAGAAGCACAAGCCCTACACAATAAGTGCAACTGCTGCGGTTCTTCAGAACATAGATGGACATTCTGTAAGAACTCTATCAAGATCTCCTCCAGTAAGAAGAAGAAGAACGAGGAGAAGAAGGATAAGGGGGAAACTTTGACGCCAGAAGTGACCACCTCTTCTTCACAAGTCAAGTCCAAAAGTCAGGCTGAGCCAATTACAAAACCGGCAGTAGCCTCAAGCTCTCCAGTGCTTTAAAGGGTTGACTCCGATGGTATGGAGATTGAGAGATAAAACGAGTTTCTTTTGTCTTTCCTTTGTTCTATTGGATTGCAGTCTTTCCTATCGATTTTTTGAGGGGTTACATGGATATAGACATCTGTGTTTCTTTTGGGTTTTCATTAGGGTTTTACCAATGCAGTCATGGGTATTATAGCTCTCGATATTCAATATACTGTTTTTTCTGCTGTTTAAGAAAGGGTGCCTGAGGATGAGTTCAATACTTGACAATATGCTGGTCATATTGCATCCAAGCATGACAAGTGACAAACAATGACTATCGAACTTGATTATACTCATTTGAACCTGATTCACCTATGCATCAACCATGATCCATTGCAGCCGGAGCTATGTCGAAAGACAGTTCACAATGGTTGACAATTGAAAATATTGAAAACGCAAAGCTGTGGCCAGTGCACCTCAGCCTGTACCCAAGAAATCCATAGAATTACCACCTGAACCGAAGACTAGTTCAAAACCCATAATTCGTATTTTTGCAACCTTTCGAAATGAGAAGAACGTCCCTGTAATGGTTCTCTTTGATACTGGGTGTGATACATCTATGATGTTGCAGCAGTGGGCCAAGTCACATGGTGTTTCATTGGTGACTCAAATGGTACCAACAATAGTCAAAAACTTCAATGGCGAAAGAGTAGAAGGAGTGGGTTGGCAGTACACCTTCCATGTTACTTTGCAGTACGAATCTAATTATACGAAAGAAACCTTTGACATTGGTCCAATGGAGGATTCGTCTAACATCATGTTACCTACTGGTGGATTGTCAAGCATGGAGCACTCAGTGGAGTTACCAAAGAAAATGATAAGTTACAGTCTATGTCGAAACACAGCCATCAACATTGCACAAAGGCCGTGATATCTTCATTCTCATTCGGGTATGATGATTCTACATTGAAGCTCGGTACCGATCTTCGACGAATCCAAGTCGTTGGTTCAATCCATGCCGATGCAGCACAGATACTCGAGATCAATTGGGTAGGGCAAATTCCACGGCAATACAGAGACTTCGAAACATTATTCAACGCAGAAACTGCCAATGCCCTTCCACCTCATCGATCCTACATTCATGCCATTGACTTGAATGATAGAAAGCAACCTCTATGGGGCCCCATCCACATGCTCATGAATAAGGAGCTTTTGGTCCTTGAACAATATCTGAAGGAAATGCTTGAATCCAGGAAGATCTGTCCTAGCAAGTCACCCACAAGTGCACCCATACTCTTTGTTCCAATGCCACATGGAAGATGCTTACGATAGTGTATGGATTACAGAAGTCCAAATTGTGTGACAATTATCAAACGATATTTGTTGCCTCTTATGAATGAACCCAGAGACAGTGTAGCTGGATCCAGAATTTTAACCAAGATTGATTTGAAGGAAGGTACAACCTCATGTGAATTGAACCCGGTGATAAATAAAAACAGCATTTCGTTCAAGATATTAACATTATGAATACCTTGTTATGACCTTCGGATTGGCAAACGTGCCAGCTACATTCAAAGATATGATGAACGAGATTCTGCGAGATCCAATCGATCATGGAGTATTAATCTATATCAATGATATCTTCATTTATACATAAAACAAAGAAGAACATGTGTGATTGACTCGAGAAGTCATTTGTCAATTACAGGAAAACAACTGTGCTATAGTACCCAATAAGTGCCAATGGTATGAGATACCAGTTGAGTTCCTTGGGTATCCTATATCAGGAGAAGGTGTCAGTATGTCAGAAGACAAGATTGATACTATGCTTCAATGTGAGATTCCGGAGTCTGTCAAGGATATGCAGTCTTTTCTTGGATTGGCTAGCTTTCATCAACGCTTCATCAAATGATTTTCAAAGACCTGCCATCCCTTAACAGAGTCAACCAAGAAAACGAACACAAGGTTTGACTGGTAAGCAAACCCCTGAAATCACATAACCTTCAATATGCTATAGAAGTACTTTACTGAGGCTCCCATATTACGGCACTTCGGGCCGGTTTGGCCTGTGATGATTGAGACTGACGCAAGCAATTGTGTAATTGGGACTGTACTCTCCCAAGTCATTGATGGACAATCGCACCCTATAGCCTACCACTCTCAAAAGATGGATAAAGATAAAATCAACTATGCAATCCATGACAAAGAGATGCTCACCATAGTATCCGGGTTAAAAGAATGGAGACGTTCTCTCACAGTTGCAGATCATCCAATCAGTGTTTTCACCGCTGACATGAATCTCGAATACTGTACAACTACAAAGTTCCTGAATGGGAGACAAGCCTGCTGGGCTCAAGAGTTGACAGAATATGATTTTTAAATATTCTACCGACCCGGTAGTGTAAATGGGAAACCGGATGCATTATCCAGGTGTTCGGTGATCCGCACTGAACATGGGTGGGGTAGTGCCAAAGAAAATTAAAACCAGCCTATCCACCGTGTTGTGAGACCTGATCAGTTGGTAACTGCTAAAGGGGAAACAGTGCAAGTGATGAAGTTATGAGGCGAACAAATTACAATTTCTTCTGCAAAGTTGAGAGCAACTCCAGTAGTCAAGTTGAATTCATGGCTGTAAGGAGCAGTGCTCGGCGCCACGATCAACAATGTGGCATGGCAAGGAGCGTATGTCTGAGCTATAGAAGATGACCAAAGCCCAGATATCTCATTCGAAGACGAAGGCCTTGATTTGAAATGCAGACTGTAGATTCCTGATGCTGTGCAGTTGAAGAAACAGATATTCAAAGCGGAGTACAATTTGATGATGGCTGTCAAGGATTCAAGGTTCGGAGTTCTAGGGGTTAGAAAAACCAAACCGAGGTAGCAGTGATCGTGGGTACTGTGTAACACACTAGAGACTCGAAATCCGGAATCTCAGAAGTGAACAAAGGTTGAAGCTGAAGCTATTGACTGTTTTGTAGACTTGAGAACAAGTGAAAAACAAACCTATCCACTGCAAATGCAGCTCCCTTATATACAGCTAACGCGACTGTTGTCACCTTTGCTCACTCATTCCAAAATACATCCAAACCTCACCCAACTATGTACCCAACCTTTCAACCAATAAACCATACCATAACCATCACGCCATAATTGACAACGCATCTATCAAAACCTGTTTCCTTTCTTCGAAATCTGATTCCTTCCATCGAAACCTGTTTTCTTTCTTCAAAAGCTGATTCCCTTCGTATTCCCCTATATCATTCATCAATCCACACTCTTCCTCTGATTCTCACTCGACACAACTGTGACAGTAGCTGCCCTCCCACCAGCCGAGTTCCTACGAGGTTGTTGATCTGGATTTACCAGGTTGTTCTGTGTGGAATATATCGATAGCTTGAAGTCCGTCCACATTATCTGCCGGTTCCCAGCTCCTTTCATCGTAGCCCTTCCATTTAACCGGGTACTGCAATTGGCATTGAAATATTCTGCTATCTTCAACACTCTCCACTTCGTATTCCTCTTCTCTGTTCACAATAACTGGTGGTGGTGCTGATTTGATTTGCCCTGGTAGAGGATCTTCTGAGGTTTTGCTCAAGCGGGATATTGGTTGTACTGGATGGATGTGAAGGTCCTGGGGTAACCGTAACCGATAGGCCCATGGGCTGATTACCTCCGTAACTTCGTAAGGTCCTAGGCATTTCCAGTCCAGCTTCTTGCTTGGTCGCTGTATTGCAATATTCCTGGCATCCATCCACACTCGATCCCCAGCTTTCATTTCCACTCGCTCTTGTCGATACTTATCCGCCTGCTTCACTTGAATAGCTTGTGCCCAATTCATTTCAGCTTTCATTTGTTCAAAGATATTGTTCATTTTCTGGGAGAGGGTATTTGCGTTTACTTCCCTGATATCGTTTCCGTTTTGAACTGGATGTTGGCTGAAGGTCATTCTTGGATGGAATCTGTAATTGCCGAAAAATGGTGAACATCCTATTGTTTCCGAGGCATGATTGTTTGATGCAAACTCTGCCATTGGTAGCCATTGTGTCCAGTCATTCTGTTGATAATTGACGAATGCTCTGAGGTACTGTTCCATAATGGCGTTCATTCCCTCTGTTTGTCCGTCTGTTTGTGGGTGAAACGCTGTTGACAGTCTTCGATTGATTCCAAGTCTTTCACAACTGTGTCTCCAAAATTGCGAGGCAAACTAAGGTCCTCTATCTGATACTATAGTGTCTGGTAAACCATATAACTTAAACACTTCTCGTATAAACATTTCGCCCAGCTTTTTCTCATCAGTATTGTCTCAGCACAGAACTAAATGCTTCATTTTGGACAATCTATCGACCACTACCCATATAGCATTATACCCCTCCTTTCTGGTAGTCCCACCACGAAATCCATACTTAGATCTTTCCATGGTTGTTGAGGTACTTCCAGTGGTTTGAGCCATCCATGGACCTTCTGATGGGTTGCCTTGCTGCGTTGGCAAACATGGCAGTTCCGTACATATCTATCCACGTCTACTCTCATGCCTTCCCACTGATGATTTCTTTTGAGTAACTCGATGGTTTTTACTCGTCCTGGATGTCCGGCCGCTGGTGTATTGTGATGTTCTTTGATCAGTTGGAGTTGGTCTGATACTTGTTGTTGATGATTTCGGTTGCGTTTAAGCACAGTTCTTCGCTACTGTCAAAGGGGCAGTCTTTACACACATTTTGAATCCAGTTCCACAATTCTTCTGGACCAACCTCTTCCTCATCCCGATTGACTACTTCCACGAATGCTACCACTGATCTCTTTTTTATTCTCTGCGCAAGATTCTCTGTTTTTAGCATGATTTGGTGGGTTTTTTTTGCCCCCCCCTTGGGAGGTATGTCTCCTGGCATTCTAGTGAGTGCATTGGGTTTTGACCTTGTTTTCCTGGACGGTAAATAATCTTGAACTTGAATCTTGACAGGAATTTGGACCATCTCGTTTGTCTCCTATTGAACAGTTTCGACGTCATAAAGTACTCAAGGTTCATGTGATCTGTCAGTATTTTGATCAGATGTACTGACCCTTCACATTCCGGTCTCCACTGTGCTAGGCATTTGACGATGGCTCATAACTCCTGATCGTAGTTTTCGTAATTTTCTTCCGCAGGTGTATGTTTCTTTGAACAGAATACTACCGGATGAAGGATTCCTTGATTGTCATACTGTGATAATACTCCAGCAGATACGTAACTTGATGCATCAGTCTTCAAGACAATCTCCTTTTCGTAATCAAAGTGTGCCAGTACTGGTGCTGTTGTAAACGATTCTTTCATCTCGGAGAATGCTCTTTTTTGATCGGGGCCCCAGTGAAAAGGTACCAGCTTTTTGGTAAGTTTTGTTAATGGTTGAACCACCCTACAATAATTCCTTATGAACTATCGATAGAAATTGGCAAAACCCAAAAGGGGCCTGAACCTCCTTCAATTTTCCGGGTGCTTCCCATTCCCTGACTGCTGTTACTTTTTCCAGGTCCATTTTTATCCCGTTTACTCCAACTATCAATCCCAGGTACTTAACCTCTTGTTGATGAAATTCGCACTTTTCTGCTTTCAAGTATAATCCAGCTTCTTTCAGCATTGTCATTATTGCCCGGACATGTTCCTTATGCTCCTTGAGGTAATCACTGTATTTGGGGATGTCGTCCAAGAAAGTTGTGCAGAAGATGTCCAAAAATGGTTGGAGGGTATCATTGATGAATTCTTGGAAAGTTGCTGGTGTGTGGGTGAGTGCGAAAGGCATAACTAGTGATTCAAATAAACAATAACGGGTTCTGAATGCCGTCTTCCATTCGTCTCTTTTTGCAATGCGAATCATGTTATAGGCGTCCCGGACGTCCAGCTTGGTATACCACTTGGCTTTCGATAGTCGTAACAGAGTTTCTTGGATCAATGGTAATGGATATCGATTTTTTATCGTTCCTGCATTTAAGCCTCTGTAGTCAACACACAGTCTTAGACCTCCATTTGGTTTTGGTGCAAACACAACTGGCGCTCTACATGGTGATCATGACGACCTGATAAAGCTCTTTAACAAGTTCTTCTCAATCCATTCCTTGAGGACGTGTAATTCTTCTCTTGACAGGCTGTAGATTGGTCCGAAAAGTGGAGTAAAGCCTTCTTGGAGAGTGATCTTGTGATCGTATGGTCTGTGTAGAGGTAATCGTTCAGCAATAACTTTGTCAAAGAGAGGGAGAAATTCATGATATTCTTTTGGAATTGATTGATCTAGCAGTTTTTCCTGAAGGTCCTTTATTTCGAGGGTTTTGTTGATCTCGTATAATGTTACCGCGTATACTGTGAGTATCTCCTTATTATTGCGTCTCATCAATGGTGTTGCTGCTATTGCACATATGTCCATCTTTGACTTGTCTGATTCCGCTGTTTCCATATGATTGCGCCATATCCATACGCTCGAATGTTGTTGACAGTGTTTCTGACAGTAGTCGCTTTCGAATCCTATCCTTTTCTTCTGAAATTTGACTGATACGTTGTGAAGTTGTGGCGATGGTAACCCTAGTACTATTGGATTGTGTCCTAACTTTGTGACAAACACTGGTAATTGGTATTGATGTCCGCGTATGCCTAGGTTCAATTTGGCCATGGTGGTAATTGTTCCTGATTCGATGGGCCTTCCATCTATAACTTCCAATTCTCTTGATTCTTTTAACTCTCTTTCCTCTAATTGATGATGGTGGATGAAATCTTTGTCAATAAATGCTATTCCGGTAGCTCCGCAGTCTATCAAAGCGTGGGTATCGATGATCTTGTCTTCCATTTTCAGCGAGCATTTCACAATGTGATGTTTGCTTTCCATGGAAGATTCTTTTATTTCAGCGCTTGATATAGAAATCTGCGAAATACCAAAACTAGCATTGACTGACAAAGGAGATTCTTTTCAAGCGCAATTGCCATCCTAATTGCACTGGACTAAACTCTTGCCGACTCAACTTCCTTTCCTTTCCTTGTTTCCGAATCTGCATCTCCTTCATTTGCTGCCTTTCTGAAAGGTGTTACCTCTGTTCGTCCTGATTCTGCCTTCAACTTCCTTGGGCATGATGCCGCAAAATGCCTGCTATCCCCACAGTACATACATAATCCTCCTTCCCTGTGTCTCCTTCGTTCCTCAGGTGTAATTTTCTTCCCCTTGACCGCCAAAAGATCCATTGGTGCAGGGCCGTGATAACCTGCAACTGTTCCTGCTGGTGCCACGTCCGGGGCAGATGTGGTGTTGGTTGTAGGGTCGGACTTTTTGTAGTCTTCCCATCTTCCGGACTTCTTTTCTGCCGCACGTCTCCTCAGTTGTGAGTCCCGTTTCGAGCATAACTTGATGAATTCGACGATACTCTCTGGCTCCTCGATATGTTGTAGAGAGTCTTTGAGTTCGTGAGATAGACCTTGCCGTAATGCGTCCAACTGTGCATCTTCGTTCCATTTGACGTCTGCTACGTATCTCTGGAATTCGGCATGATACCAAGGGAATTCGCGGTCTCGTTGTTTGAGTCCCAAGCGTTCCCTCTTGGCCGTTTGTACTTTGTCCTGATCCTCGAATGCTAGATCTAGTAGGTCAACTAGGTCTTTCTGGGTATCAAGTTTAACTTCCCCGGAGATTTCGTCACACTGTGGCATTATTTATGCCAAAGCCACACCCTGCAAACATCCAACCGCGTATCTCAACTTCTTCTGTTCCGTGTTGAACGCTCTTGGTTTTCCAGCAATCTTCCGCGCCAACTGTACCTTCCATCCTTGAAGTTCCTTTCTATTTTCTCCTGAGAAGCTGGCAATATCATTTACCTTCTCTTCTTTTTCTTCCCTTTCTCCTGTTGTCTCTCTTGATCTTCCTTCCGTCAGTGTCAAAATTCGAGTTACCTGTTGGCGATTCTCTTCTGCCAGATTTCTGAATATCTCCAACTGTGCTTGAGTATCTTCCAGGTTTTGTTTCAACTCTGCTAGGTCTGGATTGATCTGTTCCAGCTGTTGTTCCAAACTCCAAACATTTTCCTCCAGATCTCCATGATTGCATGCTTGGGGTACTACCTCTTGTGATGCTGATGCCTGTTGTGTAAGCAGTAACTCCTGCTTCGGATTGTCCCGCTCCTGAATAATCTTCTTTCCATCTTCCAACAATTCTGATATTTGTGCTGCCGCATTCTTCACAGAGTGCTGTTCCTTTAGCAATTCGTTCAATACGCTGGTGGTCGGAAGTTGGGCCAACGCTGTCAGCCCTAAGTTGATATCCTGGATGTGACTCCAGCGCTGTATTTCGTTCATCCCTTCCATTTTCTTGGCCGCCACATTTGCCAGTTTCAATTGTAATGCGCTGGTTAGCATTACATTGAGAGTTGGTCATGACGAACCTGCTGACATCCTGACTGTGGTGTTGGGAGGCTGCCGTGAGGAGATTTATGGCTGTAAACCTGGAGCGTATTCTTCCGTTCAGGTAGTCTATTACCTGGTCGTTGTTCTCTTGGATTTGTTGAACTGCTGCTTCAATTTCCGCTTCTAGACATGGGCTAGCCATTTACCTATAAAACACCTCGTGCTTGCTGGGCATTGTTATGATAATCAGTGCAGTTGGTAAAGAGGCTTGATGTAATTCTCGATCCACTTCTTTTCCTGAATTCGCCTTTTGTTCGTTGTAGTCTGTCCACGAAATTGGGCTTTCTATGGCCCTGGGTGTTGCTTTGATTGTGGATTCTGATGTTGATGTTTGAGCGTGGGCCACTCATCCGATTGTCGTATGTGTGCCTCCGCAGTCGTGTTCGCTGTAACACGGTTCTTCGTCCTGACAACTGATGTGTAGACCGTGGTACTTAGTCCAGAAGTTCTTAAACACTGGATCGTTGATTCGCTGTCCTCTTCCGTTCTCTGCAGCTTCCGTCCAGTAACTAGTTCAAGGGGAAACTGCTTGTGGTTCATCCCAAAAGTACGCCCCAAGGGGCTCTTTGGTTTCGAGGATGAGAGCGTCGATCCTATTGAATGCGTTCAATGGTTCTGGATCGAAAAGGTTGGTGGTTTGTCCAGCTAGGTCAAAGAAGTTGATTCGAGATTGTTCAGGTTTGTTGCTATCGTACGCTGGCATTGACTCGAGTATGCTGGATCCTCCTTGACGAAATTTCCACATGCCCACTACCCAGATGTGTCTCCAGAAACTGTGTACCGTTAACCGGCTTTCGAAGTTGCCAACAGACTGAACCACCAGGCACTGAGGATTGCAAGGACGGTGACAAAAGTAACAGCCGCTTTGGTGATGATAACGGCACATATACTTAAATCATAACCAGTTGAATCGATTGTTGACTTGTTCTTCTGTCAAGGTTTCAAGGCTCGGGGTTATAAAAACCAAACTGAGGTAGCAGTGATCGCAGGTACTGCGTAACAAACTAGAGACTCGAAATCCGGAATCACAGAATTGAACGATGGTTGAAGCTGAAGCTATTGATTGTTTTGTAGACTAGAGAACGTGTGAAGAACAAACCTATCCGCCGCATATCCAGCACCCTTATATACAGCTAACATGACCGTCGTCACCTTTGCTCACTTGTTTCAAAATACATCCAAACCTCACCCAATTATGTACGCAACCCTTTCAACCCATAAACCATACCATAACCATCACGCCATAATTGACAACACAAATATCAAAACCTGTTTCCTTTCTTCGAAACATGATTCATTCCATTGAAACCTGTTTCCTTTCTTCGAAACCTGATTCCTTCCAGTGAAACCTGTTTCTTTTCTTCGAAACCTGATTCCCTTCGTATTCCCCTTTATCCTTTATCGATCCACACTCTTTCTCCGACCCTCACTCGACACAACCGTGACAATGGCTCGGCACATGGGGTAGAATAGAACAATCGAGCTGGGCAGACAAAATTTTATTTTGGCAAAAATGGAGAAATTATTGAAGATTATGTCCGCTCATGCCCTCAATGTCAGAAGAACAAAGCAGCTTATGATGCTCGCTATAGACTTCAACAACCCCTCGAATAAGCGTACTGACCTGGCAATTTGATTCCGATAGACTTCATTATCGAATTACTGGTATCTGACAGATGCTCATTGGTATGCGTAATCATCGATCAATTAACAAAAATGGCCCACTTAATTCTATTGAAAGATAGTGAAACCAAGGCTCCAAATCTAGTTACCATTTTCTTGAAAAAAGTATAGAGATTCCGTGGTCTACCATTGAACATAGTGTCAGATTGGGACTCCCGGTTTACCTCCTCGTTTTGGTCCTCATTGGTAGAAGCTTTTGACATTAGGTCAAAGATGTCTTTGCCATTCCACCCTCAACTGGACAGGCAAATGTAAAGAGTCAACTAAACGCTGGAATGCTATCTGCGGAATGACTGCAATTATGAGCAGGACAATTGGTCTGAGATGTTATCAATGGCAGAGTATGCCAATAATAACTCTCTCACCACTGATACAGGAATGTCACCATTGTTTGCAAACTTTGGGATTGATCCTCAAATACATTGGCCCATCGAAGCAAAAGCAAAGAATCTGGTGTCCAGGAACTACATTCGCTGGATGACCAGTGTTCATGCACTCTGCCATGAAGCCTTGAACCAGGCAGGGATGACAATGGGCAAGTACCATGATAGATGTGCTATGGAACCTCCGAAGTATTCGGTTGGTGATTTAGTTATGCTAAAAGCGAAGAACCTCAAAACTTGAAGACCATCTAGAAAACTAGATGTGAAGCTTCATGGACCCTTCAAGGTCTCAAAGGTGTTCTCGCCCACTGCTGTTAAGCTTGAGTTGCCGAATCGATGGCATATACATAATGCATTCCATGAATCACTCATCTAAGCTTATCACCTTGCCACCCAACCTACGAGATCTCCACCTGAGCTTGTTTCAGCCAGTAAGCAGATTGAACTTGGTTATGATGTTGACAGCAATGAGTACGATACAGGTTACAAATTCGAAATGATCATTGTCAGCCACTACAGCAATGAATGGAAATGGGTTTAATATGTGGTCAAGTGGAAGGGATATCCAGAAGATGGGGATTGGACTGAGGAACCTTATGAAAACATCGACAACAAGAGACCGTTGATAGAGTATCACAGGCAGAATGTTCAGGCCGCGAAAGATAATCCGATCAAACGGTTGAGCTAGTAGCTTTTCCCCATGAAGAGTTATTAATGGCTAGCAAGATACTGGACAAAGGATTTGGTTTTTAAGGGCACAAGAGGCCACGACTTTCCAGATCAAAAGAATGATGGATCAAGAAGATGAATTTGGTTTTAAGGGGTCACAGGGTCACGATTTTTCCAGATCCTCAAAAGAAAGAAAAAGAAAGTTCAATGTATTAGCTGGACGCACCTGATTGATCGATTCTGCTTGCTGCCCTATGTCTCATCTGGGCATAAGCAAGCTGATTGTTCGATTGTGCTTGCATGTTTCAGAGCAAGTGGTCGAAGCAAAATGGTCTGTGCGGATTCACTATGTTGAGGATTTCAAATAATTCGATACATCATGCTGGATCATGCTTTGCCAAAGGCAATGAAGATCTGATTAGTACGCAGTATGGTCATTCAGAGACGAACTCTCTAAGGGAGGGGGTAGTGTTACACCTACCAAGTTCACAGCCGGGTTATGAATGATCATCCACGATGTCTCTGATTGATCATCATCAGTTATCACTCATCTCGGATGCCAGAGCCAATGTTTCCAGATGGCCAGCAGACGGACATCCACACCGTCAGTAAGCATCGACAGCTTGTCAATGGCTGTGGTTGCTTCTCCTCCGAATCACTGATAACAAATGGACACCCAACAATCAGCTCAATGGCATCGGCCAAGCAGCTGACACCTGTTGACGACAAACAGACAGCCGGCTAACGACTGAATGGCGCCAGCCAATAGCCGACAACTGCCTGAGGCCTAACAATATGTAGCAACTCTGAACAGTGAAGCAGCTCTCTATTGAAAGAGGCCTATTCGTCTGAAGATCATCAGGTCAAAATGATCCCACTGGTCTGGGGGCACAAGCCCGTGAGCTTGATATCATAATGGATACCAATTGTCTGATTTTAATCCAATGACGATATAGACAATTGAGGATCGGGAGATAGAGAACCACGCTAGATGCGAAGGAACGGGCATTGGTTTGCAGGATGTCCGAAGATGGTTGCAGTGCTGCAGCTCTAGCGAACAGTATAGATAGTAGTATTTGTTAGAGCGAAGACGAAGGTATACAGACCTTGGGTTCTTTGTGGGCAGAAAGGCATAACCTTCTCAGCGATGAGAATACGCCTTAACAAAATACGCATTGAAAAGCTATTTTTTTCGTTCAGATTCTTTCAGTGATTTTCACATCACAGGCAACGCTTCCAATCTACCTTCGCAGCTGTTCCAAATGAAGTACGTATACTACTTTGACCAGGTGAACCTGGAGTGACGCTCCCGGTGTTATAGATTCAGAGATTATGGCCTGCCAGACACCATAGTATCAAATTGCAGACCACAATTTGTGGCCGAATTTTGCATATATATATGTAAATGTTTAAAAATAGAACTGATAGTTTCCACTGGTATCCACCCACCGACTGACAGCGAAACAGAACAAATGAATACAGTCATGGAACAATATCTCTGAGTATTTATTCATGATCTACACACTGACTAGATACAATAGTTTCGAATAGCAGAGTTTGCATCAACCACAGCTCATCTGAATGAATAAACTGCTTATCATTTTTTGGCAATTTCAGATTCCACCATTGAGTGACCTTGGGCAATCATCCAGTACACAACCACACCAGCATTTGAGAGATCAACAGCATACAGATTGTGCAGTAAATGAATTAAGCTTGATCAAAGGTTAGCCAACATGACATGCACTCAAGCATTGCAAGTGAAACAAATATACAAAAACCACCATAATAGACAGGACTTGAAGGCAGGAGATTTTGAATAGATCAATGCCAGAAATATCACAACTTAAAGATTCAGCAAGAATCTGGACTGCAAATGTATAGAACCCTATGTAATCATTGCGGTTGTCAGTCCATGAGCCTACTGATTGATACTGCCAAAACACATCCATTTTCATCTATTTCAACTGATATCCAGATTATTCAAGGCAGCAGATGACCCCATTCCCAGTCAAGTGATCGAACCACCACCAGCTGTAATTGATATTGGAAAAGAGGTATATGAGGTTGAGTGGATTGAGGATTTGAAGAAATGGAGGAGGCAACATGAATATATCGTCAAATGGAAAACATATGACGAACAGAGTAGAGAACCAGCAAGCAATGTCGATGGAATTCAAGCTATTGCTATATTTCATGTGAAACAACCTGGCAATCCTGGGTCAATACATTTATGGAAGTTCATGTTTGGAAGAATGAGCCACCATCATGGTTATGTTCAGTAAGGATTGGTGGCCAAATAAAAATTAATATATGGTAATGAAATATATTTGCCAAGAAATCAGGTATATACATCATGAGAATAATGAACAGGTTTTTGAAGGAGGAAATAGATTGGGACTTAAGGGGACAGATGATAAATAATTGCTGATGATAATGGGATGATACTATTAGTACTGCTGTTGCATTAACATGGCTATTGTAATGGAGGTATATGATGTTAAACTGGAATGGAATGTATATTGAACGAGTGAGTGAGAGTGACAATAGACATGTTATCTGTATATCCGGAAGAGGATTCAGTAGAGGATTGGTTCACTCTTCACTCACTCTCTAGTCAATAAAATATTCAATAGCTTGGACACCAATATCTGTTCAGACTAGTGATTTTGAATTGCCAGTGTCTTGTCTTGTTTGCGATACTCACCATTCAAATTATTAGTGTGGTATCAATATTCTCTCGAACAGTGAGCCTTGAAATATTGACACTGCCTGAGCATGAGTTCAGTACTCAAAATATGCTAGTCATATAGCATTCAAGTATACCAAGCAATGACTATTAAAGCCAATTATATTCATTCAAACTTCATTTTTCAATGGATTATGAAATGATTCACCACAACCCAGTGTGGCCAGAGCGGTGTGGAGACACAGTTAATTATAGTTTATACCCAAAAAGATTGAAAATACAAGGCTGCAGTCAGTACACCTGCACCTCAATTTAAACCTAAAAATACAAAACAACTCCCCCTGAATTGAAGACAGGTACAAGAGCCATATTATGAATATTGGTAAGCTTTCAAGACAAGAAGAAAGTTCCTGTAAGGGTTCTTTTGGATAATAGGTGTGATACACCTATGATGCTAAAGCAGTAGGCCAAGTTGAATTGCGTTCCATTAATAACTTGAACAGAACCAAAGATAGTTGAAAACTTCAATAGAAGCATAGTCGAAGGAGTGGGTTATCATCATACATTCCCCATTACTCTGTGGCATGAATCCTATTATGCCAAAGGGACCTTCAAAATTGGTCCAATGGTGAATTTGTCCAACATCATGTTATTTTACTGGGGGATTGTCACATATTGAGCACTCAATGAATATATCGATAAACAAAATGGGCTCCATTTCACATGATACTACTGCCATCAATATTGTACATACGCAATGGTCTTGTTGTTTTCAATCAAATATGACAATTCCATTTGGCCGTCTGGTACAGAATCTCAACGAATTGGGGTTATTCGTTGAATATACATTAATAGGGCACATAACATTGAAGTTGATTGCATAGAGTGAATTTCATGGCTGTACAGGGATATTCAAACAATTGATATTGGAACAACTGCCAATGCACATCCACCTCATCCATCCAAGCACCATGCCATTGACTAAAATGATAGGGAACCATCTCTATAGGGCACAATCTACGCACTCCCAGAGCAGGAGCTCTCAGTCTTCAAAGATGATGATAAAGAGATACTCAATATCAGACAGATATATCATAGTATTTGAGGCATATGTGCCCCCATACGAATCGTTTCAAAGCCACACAGATGAGGCTAACTGTTGTGTGAGAATTACAGTGGCTTTTATCGTGTGATGATTATAAACTGATATCTATTGCCACTTATGAATGAACTCAGAAACAAGGTTGTTGAATCAAGGATTCGCCCCAGGTTCGATTCAAAGGCCGAATTCAACTGCATTTGAACCAAATCTGGTGATAAATGGATGACAGTGTTTTATATGAGATATGGACATTATCAATTCCTAGTAATACCCTTGGATTAGCAAATGTAACAGCTGTATTCGATAATATGATGATCAAGATTTTGCAACAACCAATCCACCATGAAGCCATAGTCTATATGGATGATATGATCATTTATACAGTGACTGAAGAAGGGTAAGTATGATTGACTAGGGAAGTCCTGTGTTGAGTACAGAAAACCGACATGGCTATCGTACCAAATAAGTAGAAATGGCACCTGAAACAGGTTGCATTTGTTGCATATATCATATTGAAAGGTGTTAGCATAGCCGAACACAAGATTGATACTATGTCCACTGGGTGATTTGGCAGTCTGTAAAGGACATCCAGTCTTATTTCAGATTTCCCATCTTGTATTGACATTTAATCAAACAATCTTCAAATATATACCAGTGGCTTACAGAGTCAACCAAAAAAACCAATGACAAGTTTTATTGGAAAGCAAATCCTGAAAATCGGATGGCTTTGATATGCTCAAGAATGACTTTACCGAGGATCCCATATGATTGCATGTTGAGCCTGTTTGGCTTGTAGTTGTTGAGACTGATACTAGTAATTTTGCAATCAACACAGTTCTCTCACTAGTCATTGATGGATGACTCCATCCAATCATCTACCACTTTCCAAAGATTGATAAAACCAAGATGAAGATCAATATCCATGACATGGCAATATTCAGGGTTATATCTGCATTCGAACAATGGAAACATCATCTGCAAAGCGCTGCTCATCCAATCAGTGTGTACACCAATAATGACAATCTCAAATATCTCATAATAAGCAGAATATTGAATCGGAGATAAGATAAGTGGGGACACGAACTGGCAGATTATGATTTCAAAATATTTCACTGGCCATGGAGTGTGAGTGGCAAACCAGAAACTTTTTTCAGATATTTGGAGTACTACCTGAAAAAATGGAGGGGTAGTGCTGAATAACCCTAAAATTGGCCAACCCACCATGTCCTGAGACCTGATCTGTTGGTTACATTTGAAGGGGACACAGAACAAGGGCTAAAGGTACAAGGCAAACGAATTGCGATTTCATCTGCAAAGTTGTTCGCGATTCAAGTAGTCAAGTTCTCTACAGAGCTGTCAGAAGTAGTAGTCAGTGCCACTAATAATGATGCTAAATGGTGAGAAAAGTTTATCTGAGTGATGGGAGGCAATTGCAGTTTAGACATCTGGTGAAAAAACAAGACCTTGTATTACAATGCAGATTGATCATCCAAGCAATTTGCTGTAGAAGAAAGATATACTGGTAGCAGAACATGATTCAAAGATTGCTGAACACATTGAGCAGACAAAAACAATTGAACTGGTCAGATGAAACAACTTGTTTCCAGAAATAAAGATCTTTTTTGAAGATCATGTCTGTTTGTATCTGGAGTGCCAAAGTAATTAAGCAGTTCATCTCACTTGCAATGGACTCCTCCAACCTCACAAATTAGCATACCACCCATGGGATTCAATTTCTACGGATTTCATTATTGATTTACCATAACCATGGGAATACACATCTGTATGGATTATCATCCCTATCTTTAAAAAAATCGCTCACTTTATTTCATTGAAAAACCATTGAAAAGAGGTAAGAAAACAGCTATTGACTTGATCAGAACATTTATGAAAGAAGTATAGATCATTCATAGCCTACTATCGAACATAGTGTCAGATTAGATCCCAAGGTTGGCTTCCATATTTTCATCCCTATTGGTAGAATCTCTTGATATTCTGTTAAAGATGTCTTTACCATTTCACCCTCAAATGGATGGGCTAATGCAAAGAGTCAATCAAACACTGGAATGGTATCTGCAGAATTACTGGAATTGCTAGCAAGACAATTGATCTTAGATGTTACCGATGGCAGAGTATATTCTCAATAGGTCTTTCATCACAGCTACAGAAATGTCACCATTGTATTCAAACTGGGGAGATCAATCTTGAAAAGAAATGGCATATTGAAGAAGGAGTGAAGAATCCAGTATCTAGGAATTACATTCACTGGATGACCAGTATGCATACACTTTGCCATAGGAGCTTTGATCGTGAATAGTAGACAATAGAGAGGTACAATGATATGTATGGTAATAAATCATTGAAGTATTGAGTTGGTGCTCTAGATATGCTTAATAAGAAAAACCTCAAAACTACAAGGCTGACTAAGAAATTGGATACATAGCATCATAGATCCTTCAAAGTTTCGAAGGTGCTCTCACCCCCCACTATTAAGCTTGAGCAACAAAATCTATGGTGAATTCAAAATACTTTTATTTACCACTTATCGAACTATACCAGCTCGCCACCAATCCTGCTACCTCCCCAACCAAGTTCGATTTGGTCCACAAGCAGAATGAGTTCAGTTATGATATCGATGGAGATGAGGATGCAACAGGCCACAATGTTGAGAAAGTCATGGGCAGCCAGTATATAAAACGATGGAAATGAGTGTTATATCTGGTAAAACAGCAGGGATATCTGGACAAAACAGATTGGATGGAAGAACCTAAAGTGAACTTTATGGACAAAATAGTATTGAAGGAGTATCATCAGCAGAATGCTTTGGCTGTAAAGAATAGTAGGATCAGACAGTGGAGCTGGTACCATTTCCCCATAAGGTGTTTTTATCAGCAAGCAAGATACTTGATAAAAAATATAGATTGTTGGGTACAATGGATCATATATTCCAAATCATGAATAATGGATGGATTAGATTTTCTGGGCACAAGGGGTCATGATTTTTTTGAGTTAAGAGAAAGATGGTTCTGGTTATGAAGGTAACAAGTAGTTACAATTTTTCCAGATCATCATACCAAAAAGAAAGCAGAAGATATACGCAGCCTAATTGGTTCATTTTACTCACTTCCGTGTTACAGCTGGACACAAGCAACCTGATTGGTTGACTTTGCCTGTAGGTCTCTGCTGGCCGCAAGCTAAAGTCAAAGTCCAATAGTATATACAGACCCATTATGATAGTAGATTTTGAAAACAGTTCACTTGGGTATGAGCAATTATTTGTCACCAAAAGGCAAGGAGCAATACGTTCATTGGAAGATGAACTCTCAAAGGGAGGGGGTGGTATTTTACCTAGTACAATACCCTTAGAGCAAAAACACACACATTACTCACCATGAGCCAAACTAGGACAGCATCACCGGTTGTTCATCTCAGAGGCCAGAGTGAAGCTTCACAAACTGCAAAGCTTCCTGAACAGCAATGCTTTTCAACCAGCAAAGTTTCTCTCTGGTACATGGAGCTACAGAATGCTCAGCTCTGGCCAGAATGAAACAAGAAAATAGAATCGCTCTGAAGCTCCCTATGCAACGAAAGCTAGAGAAGGCCACACTCTGACAGTCTCAATGCAATAATAGCTAGGACATACACTGCTACAAACAACAAAGCTAGGGAAAGCTGATCTCTTGCCAGCAACACTGGACACAGCTACTCTCTACCGAACAAAACTGGTATGTTCACAGCTCTGAACAGTGGATCTAGTGTTAGCAATGGTTTCAGGTTGGAACTGGAACCTAGGCCATGGTCCAGATCTGGAACCTAACTAAACCCGAACCGCCCAAAATTTCCGGTTCCAAACTTGGAACCAAACTGGGCAACCTGCAGGTTTTGCCAGGTTTAGTTAGACCTGGCGAGTTTAATCTCCAGTTCCACATTTGGAGTTTGCTATTATCAGATCATCACTTTTTCATTCAGTTGAGTGTTAATAATCAATCCTAATACCATGACAGTCAAATATTGAACATTAGCATATATTTTCAAATGCGATCGGAGACATTTGTATGTATCCAATAATATGGTGGCAAACTTAACAGTATTGTTGCTCTTTTGGCATCCATATCAAAATGCTCACACATTGATAAAGCAAAGCTTTTTCTCTTTAAAAGAATATCATAATGACTTGTTTGGGATGAATGATAATGTTTAACAATTTGTCAACAGGTTAGTGATATATCATTCTCATATCCCAGAACCACCATATGACGATTATTTGCCGATGAAGCCAGTTCCAACATTCCATTTGATTATTTATACACATGTGACCATACCCAATGATTGTCTGGTGAACGGAAAAGTGTTGATGCTCCATTGATGCTAATTTTACAGCATTCATACTGTCCAATCCATTGTTCTAGATTGAATTCCTCTTGACAAAAGACAGTCAATACTGCCGCAAAATGATTCATTGGCTTATTGAGCCACATTTTAAGCTGCTGTCGACGCACTGGTGACGCTCATTGCTGATCATTCATACAATACCTGAACTCAGATTATTCTCGTTCAAAGTCAGTCAATATAATTGAATCAACACTTTGAGAACATGTGCTCATTTGCAATCATAATGTGGTGACCTGCAGAGAGCTGAAGCTCCATTTCAGCCTCATTTTGTGCTGCTCTTGACGCTTGTTGACAGTCATTTCAGAATGTACTTTCCATACTTCATCTTCACCCTTGGACCATGAAGTCGGTCAATATGACTGATTCGAATTGTCTGCAAAATGCGATTGAATACTTAATCATGATAGTGTATTGAAAAGTGTTGATGCACTGTGCACACTGATTTTAGAACATTGTTGCCATACATCATCCGGACCATTTGCCAATAAAATCAGTCAAGCATCCAATTTGATTATTACCACGAATGCAACCATATCCAATAATAGTCCGCTGAATTTAAAAGTGTTGACGCTCATTTAGGAGTATTCATACACTATAATAAATTGTCCTAAATTGAATGTATCTTCATGAAAGGCAGCCAAAACTGCTGCACAAGGGTTGATTGCTGTTTCAGTGGCATTTTAAGCCTCTGTTGATACTGTTGCCGCTCATTTCAGGGCAATTGTACTGTACAATAGCTACGCTATATGCAATGGAATGACTGTCTTTAAAAACGATTGTATATGAATTTCAATATATAATGAATGTGTAAAACGAATTGTGGTTACACTCTTGTGAAGGTCAAATACACTGTAAAATGACCATCTGCCAATAAAGTCAGTCAAAACATCCGAGGTGATTATTTCGACTGATGCGACATTACCCACTAATAATTTTGCAACAGAATAATTGGGGTTCCTGTCTTTTGTAGGTCAGAAGCACTGCACAATAATCATCTGTCAATGAATTCAGTCAAAACATCCAATTTGATCAGTTCAATACATGCGACTCTATCCAATAATAATCTGCTGAACTGAAAAGTGTTGATGCTCCATTTACGCTCATTTCAGGGCATTCATACTGCACCATAGTTTGCCCTGGATTGAATAAATCCTGATGAAAGGCAGTCAATACTGTTGAAAATGGATGCATTTGGTGTTTGAGCTGCATTTTAAGCTGCTGTTGATACTCTGTTGATGATCATTCTAGAGCAATTATACTGCACAATACCTATACTATATGCAATCAAAAGATTGCTATTATGATCGATTCTACATGAATGTAATGTATAACAATTTTACACACCGAGTTGGGGTTCCTCTCTTTCATAGGTCAGAAAGACTGCCCAATAGTCATCTTTTGATAAAGTCAGGCGAAATATCCAATTTGATCATTTGAACAAATGCAACTGTACCCATTAATGATCTGCTGCACTGAAAAGCATTGACACTCCGTTGACACTGATTTTAGGGCATTCATACTGTACAATAGTTTGCCCTAGATTGAATAAATCTTGACGAAAGACAGTTAAAACTACTGAAACAGAATGCATTTGGTTTTTGAGCTGCATTTTATGCTGCTGTTGATGCTCTGTTGATGATCTGTTGATGCTCTGTTGACCCTCCTTTCAGAGCAATCACACTGCACAATTGTTATGCCAAATCAAATTGAAAGATGGTCATTATAATTGATTCCACATGTGTTGAAATGTATAATGACTTTGTAAACAGAATTGTAGTTCCACTCTTTTGCACCTCAGAAGCACTGCACAATGATTATCTGTTGATCAAGGCAGCCAAAATATCCAATTTGATCATTTCAACAAATTCAGCTCTATCCAATCATAATCCACTGAGCTGAAAAGTATTGACCCTTCATTGACGCTCATTTCAGGGCATTTATACTGCACAATAGTTTGCCCTAGATAGAATAAATTCTGATGCAAGGCAGTTAAAACTACAGAAAAATATGTATTTGGTTTTTGAGCCGCATTTTGACCTGCAATTGACGCTCTGTTGATGTTCGGTTGATGCTCTGTTGATGTTCATTTGAGAGCAATCATACTGTACAATTGTTATGCTCTATCTGATTGCAAGACGGTCATTATAATTGATTCCATATGAGTTGAAATGTATAATGACTTTGTAAATCGAATTGTGATTCCACTCTTTTGCACTTCAAAAGCACTGCACAATGATTATTTGTCAATAAAGTCGGTCAAAACATCCAGTTCAATTATTTCTACAAATGCGACTACACCCAAAAATAATTTACTGAACTGAAAGCATCAACGCTCCGTTGAAGGTCCTTTTAGAGCATTCATAGTGAATAATAGATGGTCCTGAATTGAATGTATGTTTTGGAAAGACAGTTGATACTGCTGCAAAAGTGTTCATTTGGTTTATGCACCATATTGTAAGCTGCTGTGGACACTCTGTTGAGACTCATTTTAGAGCATACATACTGTACAATGGATAATCCTTGATTGCATATATCTTCACAAATGGCAGATCATGATGCTGAACAAGGGATCATTTGCTCTTTTGTGGAATTCAACTTGAAGCATCAATTGTTGTAAATTCAATTATCATTATTGCACCAAACAACAAATCAGTAGTACATTATCTTTTCTCTGAATTGCTGATTGATATGTTTATTATTACCAGTACCCATGAAAACTATTTGTTGGCGTTCAATTGCTTTGAAATAACCTTGAAAAATACCTGCAGTCTGCAACCCAACAACTTTAATTGTACTGTAATTACCATGACATATTGATATTAGTTGTATTTCAGTGGATATGGGATGGCTAGTCATGGTACTATTTAAAAATGATCTCATGTCTGCCTGTATATTCAATATGATATCTGTTGGCACTTTGTGAGTAAATGGTAATTGTTTTTTTCTACATCAATAATTTCTGAAATTCCATTCAGTGGTTCATAAACGCTGGGTGTATTGAGATATTGTATATCTACTAGTCTGGTCAAGTGACACATCAAGTGTCCGTTTGTTGTGACAAAATTTGGAAAGAGGTAGGCAATACTCTATTAACAATCATGGTCAAGACTACGATATCTATGGTGATTGAAACTCATCATACACTACAGGATCGAAAATTAGCATTGGTTTGAATCGTTTTTAGATTTACTTTTTTGCAGAAACGAGTCAAATCTACTAAAATATGGATCAATTGAATATATTATTCTTAAAATTTATTGTTTTATTAAAATGAAATCTCTGACAGAGTAAGTATTCAATATGGATTATTGATGTTATCGATTACCAGACTGCAAATGACGCATGTAGTCTATTGTGAACCCATTGTACAACGCATTATATAACCCAGATATTTGAGCAGAACCAAATTGTAGTATGGATCCGGACTGTTTGTTCTGGTTGGGTTCTTCTGGCAATCTGGACTAGTGTTAGCAATGGTTCCGGGTTAACTGCATGCAGTCCGGTTCCGGTTGTGGATCCGTTAAAATCCTGAACCAGATGTAATTTCCGGTTTCAAACCCAGGACCAAACCGGTCAACAAACGGATTTTACTGATTCAAGTTAGATCCGCTGGGTCCTACCTCTGGGTTCTACAAAAGCGTTGTTCCCAATTTTGTGAATAGAAAGCATCGCACATACGTCTTCAAAAGGATAAATTCAATGGTTAAACCACCTTCGACACTTTCTGCCCAATTGTTTATCATATAAAATGAATTACCTTATTGTAATCTTTTCATTATGTATGAAACCATGCACATAGTCCAACGCAATTACAGATGATCTTCAAAAGTTATTTACTATGCATTTGTCTTTTAAAAACAGTCAAAATAGGTTTAGAGAACATATTAGAGATATCTAATATAAGCTCTCCACTGTTCCCCAGAAATCTGTTGACATATTGTGTACACTCTGTTGACACTCTGTTTATGCTCACCTTCAGTCTTTTAACCGAGGTGTATGGTTGTGCGTAAGGTATGATTGATTGTACAGAATGGTGTTCATCCTGGTGTGACTATGATATATCTTGCGATACGGATCAATCGTGATTCAATGATTGCTGATTCCCCCTTTCGGAGATAGCATCGGGGCATTGTTGAAAACTATTTCGTCGATAAAAGCAGTCAGAACTTCAAAAATATGGATGAAGCACATATTAGCCCTTGTGCTAGCGGTGTAGTGCAACAAAAAATCGTTGACGCTCCGTTGACACTCACTTTTGGTCCTGTAGCCTAGGTGTATAGTGGTGTGCCAATAGTATAATCAATTGTGATCTATGGCATTTATCCTTATTTGAATAAGATATGTCCTGCAATCCAAATGAATTGTGTTTCAATAATTTCTGATACTCCCACAGATAGCATCAGTGCATTGTTGAAAACTATTGCATTGATAACAGCAGTCAGAACTTGGACAATATGAACGAAGTACATATAATCTCTTGTGCTATAGGTGTAGTGCAACCAACAATTGTTGAGGCTCCATTGACAGTGACTTTAAGTCCTGTAGCCAAGGTGTATTGTCGCGTACCAATTGTATGATCAATTGTCAAGTATGGCATTTGCCTTTATTTGAATAAGATACTGTCTACAATATGGATGAATTGTGATTGAATGATTTCTGATATTCTCAGACATAGCATTGCTGTATTGTTGAAAACTATTGAGTGAATAAAAACAGTCAGAACTTGGATAATATGGACGAAGCACATATGATCCCTTGTGCTAGAGGTGTTGTAGAACCAAAAATCATTGATGCTCCATCGACTCTCACTTTCAGTACTGCAGCCTAGGTGAATAGTCGAACACCAATAGTATACTCAATTGTAAAGTATGGCGTTTGTTCTTCTTGAAATAAGATACATTCTACACTACGGATAAATTGTGATTTAATGATTTCTGATACTATCCAGGAAAGTATCAGTGTATTTTTGAAAACTATTCAGTTCATAAAAGCAGTCAGAACTTCGATAGTATGGACGAAGAACATATAATCCCTTGTTTTAGAGGTTTTGTGTAACCAAAAATTGTTGACGCAATGTTGATGCTCACTTTCAGTCCCGTAGCCTAAATGTATGTGCACCCACAAATACGTTATTCATGGATGAAGATAGCTTTCTTTCTTATTTGGGAAGAAGGTGCCCAGCAATATGAGCATGGTAAGTTAAAATCAAATTTTTGATAAATATGAACAGAACTCCAATAATACTAAAGGTGCACACTTCATAGATTAAATTGCATTTCATTCACTATTATATTGCGAGTTTTGACAGCTGAAACTGTTTAAATAAATCGGATATCAAAATTAAATATCTTCATAATAATGATACACATAATATCATGAAAAGTTGCTGCAAATTGAAGCTTTAAGTATGCCCAATAAACCCACTTGTCAATTCACTAAGATTTTCAATTGCTTCATCAACACTGCCATTCTGTGTGAAATAGTCATTAGAAATATTTTATATGAAATGTGGAAGTGCATATGTCACTCTTCGGTGCAATCAGTACTGGAGTCACACAAATGATTAACATCTTTATCTGCGGCTTTGTCTGCTGAATCTTTGAGCAGCGTAAATTTGTTCAAAAGACCAAAATGAGCCAATCTTTCAGGACTACATTGTGCTGCAGCAGGTACTGTAGTAGTACAAGGTTTGGTATCTTTGCCCCTCCAGCGAGTGTAGAGATTTTGAACAACCTTATGTTGGTACAGAAGGCAGCCCGCCAAGTGAATATCATTGAACTTGGATGGAGGCTTTTCAATGACCGCCATTATACTTTAATAGTGTGGCAACTGAACACCCCATCTGTTTTCTTCTCGAATCTCTGCCTGAGTCTTTGTAATCAAATTGTTTGTTTCCTTTATTCCAGTGCATGATGTACCATGTTTTGCCTGATCGACTATGTTGAGTGCGATGCGCATATCTGCCTGCTCGAGCTGTATACTCCCATCTTGCCTGACCATGGTTGCAGACATGTTAAAAACCTACTGTAAATCAGTTGCTGCAGTGTAAATTTAATAGTGAGCATTTGCACTTACTTCAATCATATACTCTTCTGTGGCTTCTGCTAATGCTCATAAAGCAGTTTTTGTCCATCCCAGAGATTTTTTGTCAGAGAATTTGTCTGCAAATACTCCGGAGTTGACAACATCATGGTGTTCAATTTCATTGACTGTTTGGACGAATGCCTTGGTAGACCATAGAGGGTTGCCTTAGCGCTACTGGTTGAACTGCTCAGGCAAGTCTGAACGAATTGCAGCTGATTGAATTTGATTAATTGACTGTTGTTTTTATGGATTATATAACTTATATCCAATCGCATGGTCTTCCAGGTTGTTCTTGGTGCCAGTTTTGCGTACAATTTCCAACTTTTTGTTCTTATACATATGTCTTGTGGCTATAGGCGCGGCTATTCGTTGGGGATTCTGTGTATGTCGTTGGAGCAAAGTTTGATTGATTGAGATATTCGAAGTAGAGGCAGGCATGCATGTAGATTCATTCGCGGATCTACTGCTAGAGACAGATTGTTGTGGTTCAGCCAATACTTGAGGATATTGTATGTGTTGAAAGAAGAATTTGTTTGTGGAGAAGAGGGAGAACCTAAAGAATATATAAGAAATCCTGCGAAATTCAAGTCAAATCAACATTTTAAGCAGTCATTAAATATCTTCTAATATCATAGAAATTTATGATGGACCCTGCTGAAGATGGCGGCAGATTTGCATAGATGTAGGCCTTGTAGATATCCTGTTAATTGACAGTAATAATAAACAAAAATGATTAGCCGGCAATATAATATGTTTGTCACAGCTGCCTATTGTTGTATGTTCAGTGTAATAGCCATTGAAACCAAAGTGATGTCAGGTGAAATAGTTTCTGCAGTCATGTTGAATGGATGTTGATTTGCAGTTGAACATACTGCAAAGTTATTCAAGTTGTAGCGCCTGCTAGTATTATCATTTTAGTTGACAAACTAGATTGAACCCACAACCATAAAGACCCACCTTTCACCCACTGTCCAACTGCCATCATCTCCAAAAACAAAGTCTATACAAGCCACATGAAAGAGCAACAAATATAGTCTACACACCAAAAAAGAATTTTTCGAGACTCCCAGCTGTCACATACGGCAAATCTACAATACCCGCTACAAAACGACATTATCAAACAATCCAAAGCAAGATTTGTGTCAAGGCAGAATGTGCCCAAGCACTTGGCGCTTTGCGTAGTCTCTGTTCCAAAAACCAACGTGCAGTGGAACTCAAACCTTAATGAAACTTTGTCAGCAAGGAAGCAAAAGAGAAGTGGATTGAGAAATTTGTGGACAGTGAAACAGCAGCAGCATGAAAGAGAGTTGCGGAAGTGGAAGCAGTAGTAGAGAGAGAGAAAGATACAATGTTCAAAAGAGTGGTGGCTAATACAACTGAAATGAGATTTGAACAGATGTTGGAAGCAATTAGAGATAGTGTTGATGATGTTGCAACTTCAGATGAGGAAGATGATGAAGATGAGCAAGAAGATGGAGAAGACAAGGAGTATACAGAGCTCAGTGATGATGACAAACCTGACTTTGTGGTTGGCACAATCAACGAATCAGTGCTGAATTGGCTGGACACCTTTCGCACTACTTTCATGAAGCTTGAGGAATTCACAACTGCCCAATAATCAGATGCAGAAGATTACATTTGCGTACGTGACAGCAAGTACAGTACTGCTCAATTGAAGGTTCCAGTGGTGTTCACTCGAAATACAATTTCCAATCCTACCATATCATCCATGGTGCAACCACTCTCTTCTCTGGGAACTAGTCATTTGCTACTAGGGATTGGAAAGCCTGTTGAAGAATTTACACCAGTTGAAACAGTTGAATCAGTACAAAATTTTCCCTTGCATGCTTGGTTCTCCACTAATTGTTAAACAGATGTCTGAACATATGGGTATGGAGCATGATGGCCTGTAAGCATAGATCATCATATAGTCATGAATTGTCATAATGCTATTTTTGACAGTTTCTTAACCAGAAATGCATTTTTAGTCCTATTTTTGTCTTGGTTAGTTTTCTATAATTTCAGTGACACCTGAAAAATTGTCAGTGCATGTGCAGGGATTGAACCAAACATATAATCTTTGAGCAGGCCAGATATGTAAGATATACTGCCTATCAACTTGCTTATATCAAGAAAAAATATTTTCAGTATGAGAGTAAAAATTTAATTGTTACATAATATGCCACCTGGATTTTACATCATTGTTGTTATATTTGTTTCAGTAGTTGAGATTTGATAACAAGGTGAACAAATTTCAAACACAGCCAGTATAAATGATGTAAATGAAACTCTAAGTGCATAAGCAGCCGCTCAGGCCCTGTACACATGATGGCGATCTCACAAAGACCTCATGGGTGACCATGAAAATTTGGCACATCCAGCTGGATGATAAAGGTGGGCTATTTATAATACACACTCATATCATTATCATTATGCCATTCAAAGCCAGTCGAAAGCCAGATAATACTGCCAAATATTTTTCAACAGCTAGGCAAACTGTGTATCAAATGTTAAATACTAGTACCATTATGCATAGAATATGGTCATATTGAAACAGGTATCACAACTGCTAATACATGGATATCAATATTGTTATTGAGATATCAGATACAACTGATGCATTTGAGTGACTTTTGAATCCCACGGCTGACATTATTGAACCAATTAAATTTCAATTCATCTGTATCATGATATATGATCTCCTCAAATTAACATAAAAGTCCACTGTTACAATCACATAATTGCAATTGTGTGATATGACATGTAGACTGCAGGAGTAAAAGTCAGTGTCAACGAAGTATCAACGATGTTTGGTTATACAAGATCAGGCAGAGATGGGAACAGATACATGGCATTGGTGATATCAAACTGTTGACCGCCTTTATCGAAAAATGTGTGGCATGCAATATATTCGAGTAACGTCCAATTTGAGGCAATTAAATCTCTAGTTATCTATATTATGAGATATATTCTTGTTAAATCATCATGAAAGCCAGCCTTCACAATCACATGAAGTGGAATCCTGCGATATGACACATAGGCTACCGGATTGAATTTCAGCGTCAATGGAGCATCAACAATTTTTGGTTGCGCAATATCTCCAATGTGTGAGATTTTGTAAGCTCTATTTGTTTAATTACAGTTTTGACAGGCTTTATCAGCGAATCAATTTTCACTGATGCACTCAAGCAATCGTTGTAACTGAGCTTGGAGATATTAAATTACGATTAATCCGTATCGCATGGCATGTCCTTGTTGAATAAGTGTAAAAGCCTGCCATTACAATCATAATGATTGTTTTTGCACAACATAATACATTGACTGCAGGACCAAAAGTGAGCGTCAACAGAGCGTCAACAAGTTTTGGTTACAAAATGTTGGGCATGGGAGGGAACAGATGCATGGCATCAGTATTATCAGAGTATTGTCGGCCTTTATTGACAAATCAGTTGTAAGCAATTCATCTGAGTAGCCACTGAAATGTATGAATTGAATCAAGATTTATGTATATCGCAAGATATATTCTTGTCAAATAAGCATGAAAGCCCGATTTCACAATCAAATAAACTGCAATCGTGCTACAAGACAGGTAGACGGCAGGAGTAACAGTGAGCATTAATGAAGTATCAACAATTTTTTTTCACACAACATCTCTAGTGTGTGGGGTTTCTTCAGCTGCACTAGTTTTATTGTAGTTTTGACAGCCTTTAGCGACAAATGAATATGTACTGCCATGTGAATTTTCCGAGTAACATGTGAATTGAAGGAATCAAATCACGATTTATCAGTATCATGAGGTATATTCCTGTTGAATATGCATGAAAGCCTGCTTTTACAATTGAATAGAGTGCAATCGTGCAACAAGATACATAGGCTGCAGGATTAAAAGTGAGCGTCAACAGAGCGTCAACACATTTTTGTACCATAATTTTTGGCATGAGAGGGAACAGATACAGTGCAATAGTTTAATCAGAGTATTGTTGGCCTTTATCAACAAATAAGTGGTACACAATTCATCCGAGTAGCCAATGAATTGACTGATTTAAATCATGATTTATCAGTATCGCGTGATATATTCTTGTCAAATATTCCTGAATGCCGGATTTCACATCAAATAGTATACAATCGTACGACAAGACATTTCGGCTGCAGTAGTAAAAGAGAGCATCAATGGAGTATCAACAAATTTTATTCACACAATATCTCTAGTGCATGGGGTTTTTTTGGCTGCACTCATTTTATTGTAGTTTTAACTACCTTTATTGACAAATAATCATTACTGACATACTGCCCATCAATTCTTCCTATTAGTAGTCTGTGGGAGCAGGTATATAAGATATCAAGAAATCATATCACAAATCAATATTTTTGACAGCGGTACAGTTCAAACTCCTTCTTATTCTTCTATTATATTTCCTTCAAATATATCTTCAATGGCTGCTGCAAAGTGCATTGATACATTCTCACTCCAAGTAATGTACACTATCAAGGAGAAAGGTGTGTTTATATGATATTTGACTGATGACATATTGCAAATGGTGTTTGATAAATGGTGGACTTCCATGAATGTTGAAACAAAAACTACAATTGTGTGGAGTGGCTCATGGCATGCAGCGGCATGGCAATTCTACAAAAATTGCGCCACAACCGGAAATGGCTACCCTGGTGTCCTTTCTATGGTTTGTCACACAGTTCTGGTTCATCCATCTGAGAATGGAACCAGTACTATGGCAAAACCCCACCGATCAAAGACACACAAAGCAGAGCTGAATAAGTTAACAGAATCAGATGTTATCTCATTGACCGGTACAGCTGTTGATGAACAAGCTTTAGCTGTACTACAGAAGCAAGGCAGTCAGGGTGTTATGATGGCGAGTAGTTCTCATCAAACACAGGCTGATTGAAATCCCTGACCATACTGAGAATTATAACAGATAGAATATGCAAAACTGGCAGATAATAACTTTACAACTCTTGAATTCAACCACGAAACCTGGAGCCGCAATTTGATGCTAGTCTATATTTCTCCTCACTGTCTGTGGAATGCTATAATCAACCTGCAGTTACAACAAATGTTCAATACGTTACAATGCGATTTGATTCTTCCCTCTGCCAGTATTCTCAATACTATTTGCTCAAGAGAATATTCCCTCACAATTGATGCAATCAAACAGCAGTTGCCAACAACAATTAAGTCAGTATAGTGTTGGATGGATGGACATCAACCAATAAATTGGCTATTATATTGATCTCAACTGGTGACTTCAAGAAGTACAGCTTGCATTCGATGAGGTTTATAACCACTTGGTATTAATATTTTGTACTGCTGACAAACAACCATAGATTAAAGGCAAACACATACGTGAGTGACTGGCGGAGTATTTAAAGAATGTACTTGAACGTTTTGGCCTTCCACACGGTCGATGGCTTGGTAAAACCACTGATAATGTTTGATTCAACTATTCAATGACTCAGGAGCTACAATTCACACTCAAAACCTCTGGAATTGACTGGTCAGCATTACGAAACCATATACCATGCATTGTGTATGTCATTCAGCTTTCTTCAGGGGCTTTAATGCGCAGTCTTGGGGTGAAAGGGCAAATCAGGTCATGGAAAGCAAATAAGCATGACGAACAATTGGGAGAAAATGAGGCTGAGGAATTAACCAAAAGCCAAAAGCTGCAGAAGTCCGGATAAGCCACAATCTCCAACATAGCACCCACGATGCCTCGATTGGCTAAGATAATTGAAATGGTAGTTACTGCATGTGATCTACACTATGATTCTGAATGCTGACTCTTGAAAATGCAGCAAATGGTTGCAGTATTGATTACTCTGACTCCTGGAAGATGTAATAAGTTTCTCAACTGCCAGAAATCTAAAGTCAGAATAACAGTACTGCCTACCATGGATGTTAAAATACGGTGGAATTAAACTCTGCAATTACTAGAGAAGGCATACAGATTGCAAGAGTTTACAGGTGAGTGGCTTAAAAATCTTAATTACCCTGATAACTGGCCTTTATTTACAACTCAAGAGGAATGGATTATTGTCAAATATGTAATGGAGGTGCTGGGACCATTTCATTACTAGACACTTTGGATGTCGAAACAGTAAACACCCACCTTACACCATATTATCATATTATATAATGACATATTCGATCAGCTAGATGGTTTAATGTGTGGTTTGGCAAAGGGGAAAACTGAGTGGACAGAGGATCTGTATATTGCTTTGATGTTTGCATGCCAAAAGCTGTCCAAATATTACTCCGAAGTAACACCAGAGATAGGCCTGCTCCACATTGCAGAACAAATCATCAATCCTTTTCGGTGGTTGCGATCATTTCAGCAGTGGGAGAAGGCTATGGATATCAATCCTGAGGATGAGGGTTCCTTCACTGACAAGTACAGGGATACATTCATAACATATGTGGAATACGAATACTACATCAAAACCAATATAAGACTGCCAGAACATCTCAAACAGTACCAAATGATAACCTATTCTCCTGCATAGCATTGTCGTGTCCTGATCAATCGACTTACGATTCGTATGATTTATCAAGTGATGATGTATATTTTACACCTCTCATCATGGGGGAATTTACTCCCAGGCACAGCAATCGTACAGCACGTATATTGACGTCCACCACATTCTATTCGGATTCCCCACCCGAGATACCAAAAAAATTGGGGACAAATCAATCTCAATCTTCATGATTACCATTTTGACCCCACTGAGATCAGCAGGGCTGTCTGGATACCAAACGTAACTGACTGGTGGTGACAGCACGAAAGGATGAAGAAGAACTATACAGATCTCGCCAATATTGCATGCGACAGCTTCTCAATCATGCCACACTCGGTTGGTATGGAAGCCAGCTTTTTACTTGGCCAAGATATCATATGGTGGAGGCAGTCAAAAACTTTGGGTGAAACACTTCGAGAAAAAGTGGTAGTTTGGCAGTTTGTGGGAAGAAATCTTCATCTTCTGGCCAGTGATAGATCACAAATAGATTCATCAATATCTGATAATGATTCTGAAATCAAGACAGATGCTGATGAAAGAAAGCTACATTGGATGGCCAAGGTTCATGACTTTTTGGAGATATGGCACGGCAGTAAAAATCTACGTACAACTCAGAAGGCATCATGCGCCCAGAATAAGCAAATGAATGCCACGGGTTATAATTCAGGCACTGAAGAGACAGTTAAAGCATCATGGTCAGCCTTTATATATGATGGTGTAGCAGCTTTCAAAATGACTGAAAAATCTCCACTTCCACCATCCTTATCACCAATTGACCTTCCTGGTGGCAAAACCAAAGTTCTCAACATCCAGCAAATACTGAAGATCCACCGCCATCCTAGCCAAAGTGATGATGATAGTTCGTTCGAAACGAAATCAGATACTGAAGATTGGCTCCATTGCAACGGTGACATGGACGATCCCAACAATGATGAAAACGATGGAGAGGCTGACAATGAAGATGAAATGGATATATGGAAGGATTCCAATGTTATTGATGAGGCAGAACAGCCATATGTACATGTTACCCCTAACATTGCAGGCTTCATTAGCCCAGTTCAAAAGTCCAATCTCACAGCAACTCCAATCGTTATGAAACCTACGCTTTTCAACACACAGAAGAAATATAATGGGAAAGGGAATACGCGACCCTAGAGTGGTGATCTTTATTTTATATTTCTTTTGGTTTTCTATTTCTTGTACTGGGGCGTAGATATCATTTATTTTACAATTTTCTTGGTCACTATTGAGAAATATTTTATATTTCATACATATATAATGACAAGGCTGTTAAGACAATATATTAGAGAAACACAAATACTGGGCCCATTGTGATATCATTCATTTATAATTCAAGTCAATTTCAAATGTGAGATTAGAGTAGATATGAATCAACTGTGCAAAAGGTAGGCAATAATAAGATAATAGAAATTATTGATACTGAAATATTTGTGGTGATTGCCAAATACCACAACATACTGGAATTTAGTACAGCACAAGTTTAAACATGGTTTTGGTCATGTTTCTTCTTGTTACAAAGTTAAACTGCCCGGTTAGGATACATATTTAATAAATTGTAGTTATAATATTGAATTTGACTGAAGTGAGTTTAATGACAAACAAAATCGTAAATATGAATCGTTTGTTCGATTCAATTGAGAATATCAAAAGTCACATGTGCAATAGTATGAACATGCTTTTGGGCCCATCCAACAACCCAGGAATTTGGGCAGTTCCAAAATGTATAGTCAACGCGGACCATTCTTCCTGGTTCGGTTCTACTGACAACCCGAACCATTGATTTGGAAACAGGTCAGTTGCAACCGGAACCCAACCTGGAGGCTTTGGGTTGGAACTGTCACTATTACTAAGTGAAGCTAATTCCATTGAACAAACGGTATTTGTTTGGAGGTTAATTGAATCGAAAATATACCACTGGTTTGGAAGGCAGATGTTTGAACATTGATATGATAAAAAATACCAGCTGTCTGGGAATGATTTATTGATAATGAAGATATGGTAGGCTAGGGATATAGAGTTTTGCCATAGTTGTGATGTCAAGGGCATTGGTTCAAATGGCTGGTGGCAGTTGCAAACAACAGTTGCATTGGGTCAAAGGTGGTCGAGGTATGAGAGCTCTACAGCAAAGTGCAAAAAGTAGTTGAGAGTGAAGACAAAGGTAAAATGACCTTTGGATTCTTTGAAGGTAAATAGGTACAGCAAGATCATCAATTACCAGTTCAGCAAGGAGAACAGACCTGAATGATGTATTCATTTGGAAAGCCTGATCTTTTCGTTCCAAATCTTTAGGTGAATCGTTTAGTCATTTCCAAATCCCAAGCAATGCTCATAATCCAGCACAATCGAAGCAAGTCTTGGACTAATTATGTATACTACTTCAGCCAGTTGACCTGGATTGACCCAACTGCTGTCACACAAGGTCTGTCCTGTGGTGACGATACTTTGAATAAAATTAATGTTCAACAACGATCAGTAATAATAACATCATAGATATCATCAATAATTCTAATGTTTGTAGTAATTCAGTCATAATACACCATACTTGGACTTATTGCAGCATAAATTCAAACCTGTAATTATCTGTGTTTCTTTTGAAAACAATGCAAAACTATAAAAATATAAAATATATTTCCCAAATGAGTATTGTAATATTGAATTTGACTAATAGAGTTTTAGTAATAATCAAAATAATAATTACATGTTATCTATTTAATCAAATACTCACTTCCAAAATCATATACTATATATCATTTACCCAGTTTTGAACTTGTTAGATGATCTACAATTTTCAACAGTAGCAATATGTTATATTAAGTTGAACAATTCTTGCTGGTTTTATTGAACTTGTGACCCAAACCACTAATTTAGAAACAGTTCAATTTTGACCAAAATATGGACTGGTGGCTGTACATTGAGACAGGTATAAAGACATGTTCAGCCATATCAGTATTATTTCTGCCTGAATACATTCAACCTGCCAACTGTATACTCTACTCAATGATTTCTAGTTTACAGAAACACCACCCCTGTGGATTGAATCCAGTCAGCTGAGAGCCATTTCAGACTGATCATACTCAACTTGCCAAGAGCAAAACCAATTCAATTGCATCAGGAAAATGCGATTTTCTTCCGGGCCTGGCACCCACCTTCCGGGATTCTCAGTCGGAATTGGAAGGCTTCCAAACCCTGCAGTATTATTTCACTATGCTCCGACGCACTGCAGGCAGCTCCCGGCGCCCCTGTCCACTGTCCACCATTTCTCAGAAGTATCTCACAGCATTCCAACCACTTCCGGGGGGGTCTACGAACTCATGCCTTTGCTAACTCTGCTTCGTATATCTCCCTGATGCTCCCCAGCCCTTACTGCCATTTAGCATCTTATGTGACTCCAGTCATAGATCATACTGTCAATTCATCGTTGCTACTTCAAGCATCATCATGAGAGATTTGTACAAATTTATATCTCTACATCTCATTACACTAATACATTGTCCATATACCTGTGTGTTGTTTTAATATACATCCCAGTGTATTTCCAAATGCACTTGATGAATTAAAATCCATACTGAACTGTTCCCTGTTGCTGTCCGGATCACTGGAACCTAGAGGCACAGCTGTTCAATTTTATCCACGGCAATAACATTGTCAAGGGTTCAGGCCTCGGTATCAAGTGTTCAGAGCTTGAGGTCCTAAGGGTAATGAAACTGCAAGCCAGATGGCTGAGAAGTCTGAGGGTAGCCTGTAGCTACGAAAGTGAGGATTGTATAGAAGAGACCCAATCCACAATGACCGAGTGTAAAGGAAGTGAAAGCTGAAGCTGATTGATTGTTTTATAGACGAGAGAATGAGTGATGAAAGAAACTTCTCCTCCGCCAAATGCCTGTTTTATATACAGTGATTCAGTTGTTCCAAAATACATCTGACCTCCTGCTTTCTTGGTACACCACTATTCGTATGATTGCGTTGTTTTCCCGTAAACCCTGATTCAAATCCTGATTTGATTCTTGTTGTGCTTCAGCTTCAGCTCGAAACCTGATTTGATTTATGTTGTGCTTTTGCCTTCGTTCGAAACCTAATTTCATTCTCATAGTGCTTCATCTTGGATATTATGCACAGATCGTCACTGTACTATCGATCATCACTCACTACAACTGTGACAGTAGCTCCCCTTCCTCCAATGCCAAGTATCTATGAGGTTCACAATCCAGGCTTGCCAGGTTGTTCAGCGTGAACATTGTCATTGGCTTTAATTCCATGTACATTGGTTGCGGGCTCCCAGCTGTGCTTGTAGTAGCCTCTCCATATTCCCACATACTGCAGCTGAGTTCGGCGCAGCCTAGAATCCGCTATCTGCTCAACGTCGTACTCCTCTTCTCCATTCACTCATACCAGTGGTGGTGGTTCATGCTATTGTTTTGGGGGAGGTTCCTGGGCGGCCTTCCCTAATTTGGATATCGGTTGAATGTTGTGAATACATAGTTGATTTGGTAGCTCAATTCTATTGGCCCATGGACTGATGACCTCCATGACATCATATGGTCCAATACAATTCCGGTCAAGTTTCTTACTGGGTCGAGCTGTCGATAGATTTCGGGCATCCATTGATACCATGTCTCCCATCTGTACCTCCGTTCCGACTCTTGGTGATTTGTTGGCCTATTCGGACTGTACAGCTATGGCCCTTTTCATCTCTGCTCTGAGTTGGCTGAACAGTTGCTCCATCCTTTGGGCCATTATTTGGGCGTTTGCCTCACAAATATCACTAGGATCGTTGATTGGATGTCGACCGAAGGTCATTCGCGGGTGAAAGCTGTTGTGGCCGAAGAATACGTTGCAATTAGTCGTCTCTGAGGTATAATCGATAGCTGGGAACTTAGCCAATGGAAACCAGCATACCCAATCTTCCTGCTGATAATGAACAAAGTTTCGGAGATACTGTTCGATTGCTGCATTGACTCGTTCAGTTGTGCCATTGGTCCGAGAATGAAATGTGGATAACAGTATCGATTTGATTCCTAATCTTTCGCAGACATGTTTCCAGAATTCCCAACCGAATTGTGGTCCTCAATCGTACACTAGTGTTTCGGGCAGTCTGTGCAGTCTGAAAACTTCTTTGACTTACATTTCTCCCAGCTTCTTTCCATCAAGTTTATCCATACAGGGTACTAAATATCGCATCTTCGTTAGGTGATCAACCACTGCTCATACTCCGTTGAATCTTACATTTTCTGGAAGTCCAACTATGAAGTCCATATTCAAGTCCTTCTATGGTTGCTCTGGTACTTCAAACGGTCGTAGCAAGCCATGAGTTCTTCCGTTGGTTGCCTTGCTCCATTGGCAGGTTTGGCAGTTGCATACATAGCGATCCACGTTTTTTCTCATTTGGTTTCAGATATGGTTCCTGCTTAGCTGGTCATAAGTGTCTGCTTGTCCTGGATGTCCTGCAATGGGTGAATTGTGACAGTCTTGAATCCACTTGAACCTTGATTCATCTGTTGGTAGAGCCTATTGTGCTTCGGAAATTGCCAACTGTTATTCCTTCCATGTCCCTTCACTCCGGTCATATGGACATTGTTAACACACGTTTTTTACCCAATACCACAACTCTTCGGGGCTTGAATCATTATCAATGTTAACTGTTTTTGCGAATGCCACCATTAACCTCTTTCATACTATTTTCATAAGTGTTTCTGTTTTCAGCACGATATATGGGGTTTTTTCTTCCCCCTGCATTGGAGGAATGTCTTCTGGCATTCTTTTGAATGTATCGGGCTTCTGTCTCGGCCTGCCGGGTTGATAGATACTTTTAAACTCGAAATGGGAGAGACATTCAGACCACCTTGTTTGCCTCTGATTTAACAGTTTTGAAGTCATAAAGTAGTCCAAATTCTTGTAATTGGTGAGAATCTTCATCCGATCTGCTGAACCTTCCCACTCAGGCCTTCACTGTTTGAAACATTTAATCATGGCACCTAGTTCTTGATCGTAATTTTTGTAATTCTCCTTGGCAGGCAAATATATTTTAGAAAAAAAGACCACTGGATGTATTATTCCATGATCATTGTACTGAAAAAGAACAACTGTGAATACATATCTTGAAGCGTTGGTTTCGAAAACTATTTCTTTTTCATAATTGAAGTGGGCTAGCAGTGGTGCTGTTATAAAAGCTATTTTGAGTTTGGCGAATGCTTATGTCAGATTGGGTCCCCAGTAAAAAGGTAATAGCTTTTTTGTAAGTTTTGTTAGCCGCTGTACCACTCTGCTGAAATTCCGTATGAAAGGTTGGTAGAAGTTAGCAAAGCCTATAAAGACTTGGACTTCTTTTAATTTCTCCGGTGCTTCCCAGTTTTCAACTGCTTGGACTTTATCAGGATCCAATCATTTAAAACATGTAGCACTTCACGAAAAAAGCTGTAAATAGGTCCACACAGTGGTGTGAGCTACTCCTGCAGGTCAATTACATGTTCGTAGGGTCAGTGTAGTGGTCGCGTTTCCACAACAACCTTGGTGAACAATGGTATAAACTTGGGATATTTCTTTGGGATGAGCTTTTGAAGGGGATTCTCCTATAGGTCTTGAAATCCCAAGGCTTCGTTGATTTCGTACTGTGTGACGGTGTAAACCTTGAGTGTCTGCCTTCTCATTATTTTCATGAAAAGTGATGCTGCTACCACCCAGATGTCCAATTTCGACTCCTCCGGATCTGCGGCTGTTGTTCTCATGCGGTTGCCCCATACCTATACGCTCGAATGATGCTGGCAATAACTCCTTTCGATGCCCATCGTTCGGCTCTGAAATTTGACCGTCAGATCAAGGAGTTGTACCCATAGCAATTCCTGCATGATCGGGTAATGCCCTGACTTTGTGACGAATGCTGGTATTTGTTCCTAATGTGATAATATTTCTATATTTCATTTGGCCATGGTCGTAATGGTTCCTGATTCGATGGGTCTTCCATCAATAACTTCTAACTTTCTTGACTCTCGTAATTTTATCTCTTCTAACAGATGATGGCAAACAAATTCTTTATCCACAAGTGCTATTCCCATGCCTCGGCAGTCGATCAGGGCATGTGTGTCGATTTACCTCTCTCCGATGTTCAGCGAAACTTTTACAACAACATGTTTGCTTCGCATTAAAGACACCTCAATTCGTACACTACTAATCGAAAACTGCGAAATTCCAACACAAAATTCAACAACTGTAGACAATGAGAATTCGTGCCCAATGCAATGGCAATTCTTTTTGCACTGATCAAATCTTTTCACGACTCGAATTCCATTCCTTTTCTTATTCCTAAATATGCGTCCATTTCATTTCCTACTTTCTTAAAAAGTGTCACTTCCAGCTGTCCCGATGCTACTTTCAATTTCCATGGGCACGATGCTGTAAAGAGCCTGCTATTTCTGCAGTACATACAAAGTCCTCCTTCTCTTCACTTCTTGTGTTCTTCCAGAGGTATTTTCTTCATTTTGACTGTTGAGAGATCCCTGGAAGCAGGGTTGAAGTACCCTGTTACCGTTTCCGCTGGTGGTGAATTTGGGGCGGGTGTGCTGTTGGTTGTTGGGTCAGTCTTCTTGTAGCTTCCTTCCCATCTTTTGGACTTCTTTTCCGTCGCTTCTCTTCTTATTTGTGAGTCTCTTTTTGAGCACGATTTGACGAATTGGACCAGGCTTTCTGGTTCCTCGGTGTATTGTAGGGAATCCTTGAATTTGTTGGATAGTCTGTTACGTATCGCATCAATTTGGGCTTCAACGTTGCATGGGACTTCCACTGTATATCATTGGAATTTTCCTGTAGTACTGAGAGAACTTGAGGGCTCATTGCTTGAGTTTCAAGTGGTCAGTTTTGGCCGTTGCTACTTTGTCCTGGTCTCGGTAGGCTAGGTCGAGCAAATCAACTAGGTCTTTCAACATTTTGCGATTGACTTCCACCAAAATCTTATCTCATAATGGCATTAATTGTACCAAAGCTATCCTCTTCAGGCATCCAACTGCGTACCTCACCTTCTCCTTTGCAGTATTGAAAGCTTTTGGTTTTCCGGCAATCTTTATGGCTAACAGCACTTTCCACTCTTGGAGTTCCATTCTTCCTTCTCCTGAGATGCTGGCAATCTCATTGATCTTCTCTTTTATATCTTCGCTTTCACCCCTTTCGGCTGCCCTTCCTTCAGTCAATCTCAAGATTCGAGTTACCTGTTCACAATTTGCCTCTACTGAACACCTGAACTTTTTGATCTGTGCTTGATCATCTTGCAGGTCCTGTTTCAATTCCGCCAGATCAGGGTTATTCTCTTCCAGCTGTGGTTCTTGGTTCTGCAGTTTTTCTTTCAGATATCCGTAATTGCATTCTGGAGTCCTGTCCTCTGTGGTTCTCAACCTGTGTTGCGTAAGAAGCAGCTCCTGTTTCTGGTTGTTCCATTCCTCAATGATCTTTTCTCCTTCTGCCAGCAATTCCGATATTTGTACTTCCGCATTTTTCACAGATTGCTATTTCTGTAGCAATTCGTTCATCCTGCTGGTTGTCAGTAAGTCAGCAAGGGCCGTCAGTCCTGTGCTGATGGCTTGGATAGTTTGCTGGAGTTGTTTTTTGTCCATTGCCTCTATATTCAAGTATGTTATGTTTTCCAATGCCTATTGGAGTTCTCTGGTCTACATCACATTGCAGGCTGTTCTTGTAGAATCCCCTGATATCTTTGCAATTTTCGAATTGTCATTGGTGTAGGTATTTGTTGATTTTTGCAGCCAAAAATGTGTGTTCCTTCAAGGTACTTCTCACAGATGTGCCTCCAGGTATTGTCTTTCCAATATATCCAGCAGTCATTACCACAAGAAGTTTCGCACCAGATACACTCATTGGGATTCAAGTACATTAACACCTGGCGAGATACCAAGGCAAATGGTTTTCAAGACCAAGGATCTACAGTGAACAAAGAAAACAACTGTTTTCCTTGACGCAATGGAAAAAAGTATCGAATTCTTTATGCTGCAGTTACAGGTGGATGTTACGGCCCAATCCTGAATTGTTCCGCGGTTGCAGTAAATGGTTGGGTTTGGATAATTGTGATCCCAATGCCCCAATTCTTCCGAACAGTAGCAGTGATATATACTGTCACAAGTGGTTTTGTCACTCATCTATAAATAGTACTGATTGCCAAAAATATCTGGATTCGTTGGTTTTCAAATGATCAACAGGCAACCCAAACAGGTATGTCTCCAATAAGAATGGATGACCAATCCGTCCCCAAAGTTGCTTGCGGATTAGAAAACAACGCAGAAAATATTGCAGGTACCATGACAATAATAGCAGCCTGAACGGTGAGTGTATCAGCACATAAACTGAGAATATAACTGGTAGAACTGATTATAGACTCATTCTTCTGTCAGCAATTAAGGGTTGGGTGTCAAGGACTCAGGGTTTGGGGTTCTAGGGGTAATAAAATTCAAGGGCCAGAAGGCTCAAGAGTGGAGAATAGCCTGTAGCTAAAGAGACAAAGACTGTATGCAAGAGACTCAATCCAGAATCACTGAGTATAAAAGAAGTGCAAGCTGAAGCTAATTCATTGTTTCATAGACAAGAGAACAAGTGCAGAAAGAAACTTCTCCTCCGCCTAACCCCTGGTTTATATAAAGTGATTCACATGTTCCATGATAAATCTGAACTCCTGCTGTCTTTGTATACTGGTTTTCGTATGGTTCCATCGTTTTCCTGTTCAACCTGATTCGAAACAAGATTTTCTACTTGTCATTCTTGAGCTTCTACTCGAAACCTCATTTCTTTCTTGTCATGCTGTAGCCCTTATTCGAAACCTGATTTCATTCTCGTCGTGCTCTATCTTCTATATTATTCACCAATCATCACTCCACCATCGATCGTCACTCAACACAACTCTGACAGGTTCAGCACTTGAATGATCAAGCAAAGGTAGTCTGCTCTTCAGCCTGAACTACAGCATACCATTCAAGTATATGCTTTGCACCCTTATGGATATACATGGGCAGTATTACTGGATCTGCTGCAGATATACACTTTTCAACAGAAATGGTTTTGCAGTTTCCATTCTGACTATACCAGGGATTCCTTAGGCCTCTATGGCATAGAACCTTAACTTTCAAGACCTGACCAAACATGACAACTTTTTTTCTATATTGTAAATATTTTCCTGATGAGCATTGAGGATCCTAATACGTTTTCCCATCTGAAATAACTTTAGTTAGTTGAAAATAATCAAGTATACAAAACTAATTTACTTTGCAGAGGAAGTTTCTCAGGATTACAGGGTAATTTGCATTGACCCTCGGACAATCCAGGTGCTGCCTAGATACTCTATTAATACCAGGATGTCAGTTTAGGCAGTATGAAATCCAGTGTTATCCTTTTGGTGGCGACTTGGCAGGGGTAGTAGAGATAGCACAAATTTCTTGACTATCTGCCCTTGCAGTGGGTATCCAAATTCATCCAGAGCTTCACAAAATTTCATAATCAATCTTTCTTTCTCAGGAGTAAGCAGCTGCTCTTTCATATAAGTAGCACTGCAGGGCTGGGCCCCTCTAAGCCGAGCTCCGAGGGTACAATAGAAAATGTCATAAGTTCAATCTGGCGTACGGACATCACAAAAATGCGATTTCCTTCCATGCCTGGCGCCGACCTTTCTGGATCCTCGATGGGGCTTGAGAGGCGCCCAAACACTGCCATATCATTTTACTATGCTCAAACATGCTCCAGGCAGCTTCCGGTGCATCTGTAATCTTCCCAGAATCACACAAAAGCATCTCACAGCATACCTACCACTTCCTCAGAGGTCCACAAACTCGCATCTGAGCATACTCCGCTCTGTGGGTATCGCTGATGCTCCGCAGCACTGAAAACCAATTGGTATCATATGTGACTCCATTTACAGATCATGCTGTCAATCCATCACTGCTACTTCAACCATCATCACGAAAGATTTGTATAAATAGACATCGCTACCTCTCATTAAGGTAATATATTGTCTATATACATCAGCTCGATTTCAAGGGCACCCCTGCGTGATACTGCTCTCATACATATACATAAATCGCTGAGGTTGCTCCGAACCATTCGTCCATATGTGTTTTGTTATAATATACATCCCAGTCCATATCCAAATCCACTTGATTATTCACAATCCATACAGAACCATTTCCTGTTACTGCCTGGATTTCCGGAACCAAGTGGTACAGCCCTTCAATGTTCTCCATGGCAATAACATATGGTGTTAATTCCTTTAGCACTTTAATGAACCCATCCAATCTTTGAAGGTGGCCGAAATGATGTTTAAAACGTGTACTGACAACATCCCCCAACTCCAGCGGTGTTGGTCTATCAATCCAGGCATGATGATAGCGGCCCAGACGCGGGAGCATCTCTTCCGTCACCGCAGCCATTGGAAATACCAGCAGCAGGAGCTCTGGAAGAAGGTGGGGAAGGCTACGGGCTAGAAAGCGGGCTGGTTTGGCAGGTACAGATATCTGAGCTGTTTTCCCTGGAGATATGTGATCAGGCGGTGATAGACTTCCTGGTGGCCATGGATGTTGGGAAGTTTCCGCCTACGTGAGGCATGGAGCACGGAGGTCGGTAGTGTCCGTTGTTTGCTTTTCTTTTGTCATGGAATTTTTGATAGAGGTGGTCAGTCATTTGCTTTATCTTTCTTTTGTCAACGGGATGAAGGGTAGTAGGTGGGAGCTCCGCCATCTAACCGGCTCGCCCAGAGGCGCAGGTGTGAAGGGTCCTGTCATACTCTAGCTAGAGTCAATTCAGTATGAATAAACAACAACAACAACCCAGGCTTGAAAGGATCAAAGGAATTGACAGTACGGCTGCAACAGCTGGCCACCAATTCTCACAATCATCCAACATACCAGTGAGGTCATGGAGGATAGTGAAAAGGGGAAGTATAGAATGGGAAATATAGTGTGATGCCTGCGGAGTGCTTCATCCATATTTTCTCCAATTCCTACCCATATCACCTGCGGCGGCTGCCTGTGCGTCTCAACATCCAGCGTATCCTCAACACCACAGTCGCACATAATCCGGGTTATCTGCTCAGGGTTATGAAATTCCACAGTGTAGAAAGTGACCGTTTGTGAGGTTGTAAGGTTACGTCTTCCTTGAACTCATTTCCATTGCCCCAGATCACACTGACCATATCACGGCCTCACATCTCATCCAGATGCTGCCGGACAAGTGATATCAATGTCGGAATGATCAAGGTTGCAGCCGTTTCAGCTGGTGATATCCGCTTGAATGACCATGAACATGCACAAATAGTTGCAAGTTTAAACTGCCACAGAGGTTGTGTACTGGGTAGAATCACAGGTTCATAATCACTGGCAAGGAGCCTTTTCTGTCAGGTGCACCAGGTTATTTGCCGTTGGGTTCAACTGGTCATCATGTTCAGGACTACTGCCCTCCCTTCAACATACCATCTATACAAAGCAAGCCACCACAGAGTCCATTCCATATAGTCCCTAGCGGTATAGCAATCATTTTGCTGTTGAAGCTGTAGACTGAACTTGACCCCATTGCTAGCACAGTACACTTCTTTGATGTTTGAAATGTGCAAGACCTCTGCGATCTGGGTTGACAATATATCACAATGACCCATCCGGGTGATGAATTTGCGGTAATGACAGAGATGAATTATTGGTTTTCCAAAGTGATAGAATTGCTGTGTTAGCTACTTCCATAAATTCAGTCCTTTCCTTGAGTCCCATTTCTCATTATACTTCAGGTGCTCCTCCATCATGGCATGATGAAAAGCAGCTTAAGCTGCCTGGCTTGCCCTGTAAACCTCAATCTCCAGACACCAGGCAAGCACTTGTTGGCGCTCTTCCGACCAATATGATGCTGCATTCTCAACTTCCGACAGACTGCCGCTCGAACTCCCTCTTTGTAGCGACAGAGACTTTCGATACACCAAATGTGGCAGTCATGATGGGGTGACATACACTTTCAAGTTCTCAAGCAAACTTGCATGTCGGTCAACAGCTAGCTTTGGGATGCAGCTTGCGTTCCAGGCAGTCCTGAGCTTCTTTGCAGAACTGGCCACACAATGAAAGCTGGTCTGTGGATGCACCGTAGAGCTCTACTTCAGGTCGTACCATTGTTGTTGCCTGCTCATCTGCATTCCAGGGAGTGGTGCACAGCTGCTGTTCTGTCAGTTGCACCTCAAAAGTTATCTGCTGCCCAGTTGTGATACCATCAATCTCCATATGAAGCGCTCTCTCTATTTTCTCTATTGCCACCACTTGATGTTTCGCTGCCTGCGATTGGAAGTCGCATTCTCAATGCCTTGTTCAAGCCTCAATAGCATGTTGAGGAGTGAAGATTTGTTTGCACTTGTAACAGCATTCAAGTATTTCATCGAGGTATTTCAACAAAATATCCGACTGCCTTCGCTGACTGGCTAGTAATGATGATTCAATCAGTGGGCAAATTGCGTTCATAACCTCCATATCGGATGCACTTTTTGAGATTGTTCTCCCTGCAATATTGCTGGAAAGCAGGGAAGTACATACTGCAAATAGACACCTGAGCATTTCTCAGATTCCCTTGGCATACCAGGATCAATTCTTGAGAGCATCACAAGGTATACAGAAATGAAACAAGCTTGGGTAGTGCAGAATTGAGGTGAACCAGGCATCAAATTCAGCTAACAAGCCACGATCAGTCACGTACTCCAGAGGCCAGTTGAAGAGATCTTTCACAATCCTGAAATGGAGTTGTTGAAGTATATCTGGTTGCCAACGGCGATTGACATTGTACAGATGATAATTCCAAATGAGCTTCCAAGTCAGTTGTAGATTCACCTCATTGTATTCATCATGTTGATTCTCTTCCAGGTGCTCCTCATAGCATGACATACATCGAGGCTCCCAGTTGCGAAATTGTTTGCCTTTGCCCATTTTCAGTCCCTTCAGTACTTTACACACAGGTGATGCTCCTCGCACTATCTTCATGATCATTGCGATCTAACGGTAGTCCCCGATCTCTGCTACTAGCAACGGGTAGCAGGTACGTTTGAAAGTGTCGCTACTATCCCACTTGGGACCAGTGCCACTGATATTGACTTCATAATGGTGTTTCAGGATGGTATGGATCGTGTGGTACCATGAAGAGTCTATATCAGTTGCGCCTTTTGGTGGAACTGGAATGAATCCCACCACAATCAAGGCGTACCATAATGCTGCACGACGAACATCATTCTGAATGATTCTGATACTTAAATATAGCGGCCAGGCACATTGTCACCAGTAGAATGCCTGAGCTGGGTTTTGTCTGAGGCAATGATTACTGGCACAATTTTTGCACCATCGGGTAATTGCTCCTGAGTGTCCCACCACCAATCTTTTGAGTTATTCTTTCTATAGATTCGCTGATCAGCCGAATTGTACAGCTGCACCAGAGCAAAATCTTGGTCCTCTGCAAACAGTAAATGCCCCAGAAGAAACTGAAGGTACTTGAAAATGTGCCTGCAGTATATATTACAACATTTCAGAGGCACCTGCAACCAACTCTGTGCTCCCAGTCCGAGCTCGAGGCACCTCAGCGGCTCCCAGAGCTCAGATGCTGTCTCGAACACAGTTGTACAGAAATCGTCCAGGCCGTGCTGCAAATAGTTGTTGACAGATGATTTGCTTTGTGCACCCAGAGCACGGGCTTGATGATAATCAAATGTATTGGTAAATGGGTGCCACGTGTTCTGATTGGGTTTCCGGTGTTCGTCGTAGAGGCTCATGGCCTTTCCCACAACTTGCCCACCTGCAGCCTCTCCATTCACTTCTGTGCAGGTGACTTACATTGTTGTTACAAATGTGGCATCGTGTTTCTCTGATAGCCCAGGTATTGGAGCATTCTCTGAGGTGTGCACGGCTCGAATGAACTCGCGGATACAGTCAGGTTCTCCTATATTTGTGTACTTCTTGCTTTGCTCATCTTGCTACTTTCTAGATCCCCAATGTGCTCTGGTTCCAAGATGTTCTATTACCTCTCCTGTGTCATCAAACACCTCTGGGTGATCGTTTCAATCATGTTGAGTAAGACCAGTAGAGTTGAGGATTCCCTTTCCACTTAGAGCACATTGCAATCGTATGAACTGGTTTGCCCTACGACTCACACTGAAATATGCAGTTACAGTGGCTTTGGTGAATGGGGCACGATGAGTGAATGGCAAATGGTAGATGGGGTGCCACAAGTATCTGGCGAATGGTAGATAGTGGAATCAGTGTATGGTGAATGGTAGATGAGGTGCTATGAGTGTATGGTGAATGATAGATGGGGTGTAACAAGTGTACGGTGAATGGTGAAGAGCACTGACTCACGTATAATGAATGCAACCGGAGGTTCAAGTTGCACACGCCTCCAGCGAGATGAGGCTCCATGCCATATGACATGTGGGCTTGATAGAACTAGTCTTGAAACACACAAACAACAATACATCACTTCACCTGATGAATTGTTTGTATCCCACCCGGTGATTGAGTTCCCTTCCCTGACAGCTGCAAAGCCTACAATTTTCGTCACGAGCACTCGACCAAAACTACATGGTAGATTTTCTGATACACTTGTATGTGGCAGCAGGGCTTGGATTGCATCTAATTATACAGAATCCTTCTGATAGCAAGGCACCTGAGTCTGATAGATGTTGGATCATCCGAGTTTCCCAACACTGGATAGTTTTCTAAAATGTTGGCAACAAACCGCAAGCATTCGTGAGAATTGGCGAACTGGTTTGATCCGTTCAAACCAAATCCTTGCCAAGATTTTCGCTCAAACCCCACCAAATTTAGTTGCAAATTTCACATGAAATGAAGTATGCAAGTTCTTGTCCGATCAGCTTGAATATTTTTTTATCCTGTAGGTAACTTCATGCGCTACAAGATAAACAAATATTCAAGCCTATCTGACATGAACTTGCTTACGTCATTTCGTTCGAAATTCAAAGGTTTGCCAACCGCTTGGTTACAAACCGGTGGAATGTCGCAAATTTCGGATCAAACTCGAATCAAATCCCTCCTCGGTTCGTTGCCAACACTAGTGTTGTATATTCGGATGAGTGGTAAATTTTCAGTATATTCCCAAAGTCTGCAACCACTGACAGGGGTTTCATGCAAGTCACCTGCATTGTTATATGAAAGATGGACACCTGCAGGCATCTATGTTTTGCAGGCAGCAGGCATATTTCAAGTATCAAACATCAATAAGCAGGGCGATCACAGGTATTCATATGATGTGTTTGTTGTAGCTTCAGAATCGCAGCATAAGTTGGGTGGGCTTTGAGCAACTGCAACCAAGTGGCAGGCACAAATCCTGCCCCACCTCTGATGCAGCCCACCTTCTCTCAACCACTTCCAGCACAGCGGGGAGCACCAGTAGCACTGACGCCTTGGCCAGATACTGCCACTGCTGAAGACACTAGCAAGACTGAAGAGACTGCAGCCCCTGGGCAATAGAGATGGACCAAAGAGCTACCTGAACTGTCACAATGCACCCCAATGGCTAACTTCACCTTCGGTCAATGCTGGCGATAGATCACTCTCAGTGAATACCAGGATCAGACGGCCCCAGCGGTCATTGTTCCACCTGATGGAACTGGAGATCGATGACAGCCACCCACGTTAGCTGGGGCTCAAGTCACCACCAGGCAGCTCATTGTTAAAAATGGCCAAGTTACGGAGCGGTCCAAGGAACGCGACACACCTGGGAGCAGGGGCATCTCCAAGTGTGAGCATCATGTTTGGCACAAATGGCTGATCCCTCAGCACCCTCAATGTGTGATGGGACCACTCTTCTTGAGGATGAGGTGGATTGAGGAGTGCATGGGGTTTGAACTTTCAGAAGCAGCTATCCCAGATTTTATCCAGTGTTCTGAGGGGTTCCTTCCCCTCGACAGTTTGATGATTCTGAGCGTATCAGGCATGATGGAATTGACGATTTCATTCGAAATCTCTATAACCGCCTGTGTGAGAGAGCCACCAGGATGGTAAAAAGGAAATTAAAGAAAGGGAATGGAGGTAGTGGAAAGTGCAAGGCGGAGGGTAGCAGTAATGAACGCCCACCCAAATAGCCAAACATTGAGGTAGTCTAGATCCCAAACATGTCAGTTGTGGTGCAGGTACGTGGAGATGCCACATCTGGATCTCTATTCAGGACATTTGAAGGACTTGAAGAATATTCCCAACTTCTGGAGTGTATTGCTAAGGCAAAGCTGAAGGGCCCGTTCACTGTTCAGACCATATATCGTTGCCAGTTCAGTGACGCAGCTGCTCAAGATGCCGGAGTTACGGTTGGGGAGGAGTATTGTGGCAGTGTTTGGAACCACAAAACATGGAATGGGGAGGTCCATGACTTCCGTGCAGTTGTGCCTGAAGCAGCAACTCTGCCCCTTGGGGTGAAAGAATGGAATGGAGATGGGGAGGACCCAGCTAAGAACATCCAGTGTGTGGAGGAGCCCAAGAAAAGCACTGATGGAAAGAGAGTTAGTTAGGAGCACCAGAAGTAATGAATGAAGTTCTGGGCTAACTGGCATTTCTTGTAGGAAGCACCCCCCCAAACACCAAACAGGAAGTCTCCCAGAACCGCCAGTGCACCACCTGATACATACAAAAGGAAGTCACCCAGAACCTCTTGTGCACCCCCTGATGCACCCATCATGAGGAGGGCCCCAGCCCAGCTAGATGAATACCCCAATTTGTCTGTGCCACTGACTCCAAGTGCTCCTGCCCTGCTCATGTAGAACATCATGAGTACTGAAGTTCTACACAGGGATTTACAATTTGCCAAAGAGCTGATAGAGCCCCAATGTGATCAGCCAGGGCAGGTTTTTGATGAAGCTCTCATGGACACTATCAACAACACCTTCAAGAACATATGTCTTGAAAAAGCAGTTGCATCAGTGAGTGCTGTACCACGTGCAGATTCACATGCGAATGCCATTCGACAGCCAAAGAACACCTTGAAGCAATTATCAGATGCAAAATTTCTTGTATATCAGATATGGGTGATTTGGTTCATTGTACGGAAATGGATGATCGATGTGGACCTTCCTTGGGTTAACCTGGCTGACGAAATGGGACTTTGGAAGACATCAATCATCTTAGCTGCAGCTCTTTATGCCAAGTCAGTAAAGGAAAATGTGACAAAATCACCATGTGACACAACTACTGGTGCTCTGTTACTCTCGCTTGGCGGATGGTGTCAGGTGGTGGACACATATTTCTTAACACTCAGCGCTGTCCAGAATCAATAGTACTCTTGAACTCACCCTAACTCTGTTCATTGTTGTCTTCTCCAGTTGCTTGATAATATGCCGACAACTGACCTCCCACCATGGATTCTGGTACTCTGGGTGGTGGTCGCAACTATCCGAGCAACATTGATTTGTGAATTCAATACCTTCACCAAAGGGACTCTGTTTTTGGTGTGCAATCTCTGCGCAGATAATGCTTGCGACATGACTCACACACACCTGAATCTCTGTGTAGAACATCCCGAGAGATCAGATGATGCTGGCAATCTGACTGACGCACACCTGATCATCTATGTGGAACATCCGGAGAGATGGTGGGACATCCAGGTGATGACCTACGATTTGTTCATGAAGCAGGTTCAAAGAAATGAGAACAACACAGTTCGCCAACTCATGAACAGCAAGTAGTCGTGGGAAATCTCGGATGAGGCATACCGCTTCGAAGGTCCGAAGTTCAAGAGTTGGTCAGTTGCATCTGAAGTCCAAATGTTTTTCAATGTGAAAGTTACAGCAATGCTGGCTTACCACTCACTGAAGGACTGGGGAAACCCAACCTGGTGGCTGTCCACAATTCCAGATGTATCTGAGAATGAGTGAGCAGTAGATGAACGTGGTTCCAAGGCTGTAATGTCAGCGATCACCACCCTTCAAATCACCGTCATGAAGGGAAGTCCCTCCTAAGCTGAGCACGAAGCTATCTCTGTGATGACCAAAGTCACTCACCCATCGACAATCAGCCGATGGACAGAGTTGTGGCCGGCGTCAGGTGCACCCCTGGTTTACATCACATTCGAGGGTTTCCATCCAGTCACGCTGCAGTGGTCTCAGGAAGAACAGTAGCAACTCAATAATGTTGTCACCTAATTCAAGAGACAGAAGCTTGAAGAGGAGCATGGGATCGCCTGGCAGATGCATCGCTGTCAGCTTGCTTGCATTTTGGTACTGCTGCCGCAAGAAGGTGATTGTTTTACTGATGGCAATTGAATGGAAGAGTAGGATGCCAGCAGTTTTGTGGAGGGTCCGATTTTCAAATGGCTGCAAGAATCTTTCCACCATGAGTTGATAAGCGGTTTGGCGACTGTAACTGAGATGGATGACCAGCCTAGTCTAGACTCTCCTGTCCTTTCACCACTTCCTCAGAAGGCTGTTCTGTTTTGTTCTTTGCCAGTCCAGGTTGACAATCTGGCACGGTGGATTCATCGCCATTTCACCCATGTCTTCCAGGTCATTTGTATAGTCTCCAAAGATTCCGCTGATAGACACAGCAAAGTCATAAGCGATTTCCACAATCCTCCCTGCTACTCTGTCTTCATTACCACCACCAAGATTGGGGGTACTGGGCTCAACCTTGTGGCTGCTGATCATGCGGTGATTCTTAACATGCCTTGGGTTCTCAGTGAGCAGCAGCAAGCTTTTGGACGGATTGTGCAACTGGGTCAGATGCATATGCCTCACACCTGGTTTGAAAACCCTGGTCCAAATCCCTTCGATAATAGAGTGACTGCGCTCCATATGGTCAATGGTACTACTGTGCTATATGTTTTACGTGAACTGATAAATCGCTTGATGATATACAAGGAAAACATCCACAACCTTCTCAAAACAACTATTGAGGAAACGGCCGTTCAGGCTGCAATATTGTCGCAATTGGAATAGCTGCCCAGGTGTTTCTTGGTGTGCTTGGGTTTGGGTTATCATGGATGGGTCATTAAGAATGTTTTTTTCTTTGCTGGTATGTATCTGAGAGTATGCTTTGTGGTTGTACAGAGTTTGGGCGGGGTTATTTACTGGGTTTCTTGTTCCAAATGGACTAAATTCTGTGTATCTCTATTATCTTTCATGTGTCACTAGGTCTAGATATTAGAGAATCAATGGCTGAGGGCAGAAGTATATATCCACTTGATATCACGTATGAAACACAATGCAGTCTTCAAGAATTACTTATGGTGGTCGCGGAAGGTGAGGCAGCCCGGTGGTCGAGCTGTCAGGTGAAACTTGTTTGCCCGCAACCACAAATAGAAAGGAGAGGTGGTTCAGATTGTACTCGAAATAGCTATTCATTCAATCCCGATTTCGCACTCCATCCATGGTGCATCTACCACACACCGACACTAAGCTCTGCCAACACTTTCAGCATCCAATGCAGTACTAGCAATGTTGCATATGTGTGCTTGGCACGTCCAAGTATTCGCGACAGATTGAGATCCAGTGACAAGCTTCCAGAGTATGCAATGATTGAGTGACAATAGATACTGGGATTCTACATCATACAAGCTCATAGTCACTTGAATTTTCCAAATGGGAGTTCGATGTACCCTGGAGCATCCCCCTGGCATCTGCCAACATAACGACATGTTTTTGTCCCTTCTGCTCTATTTCATCTTGCCACTTTTTATCATCTCTGCACACCCACATCTGATCCTGCCTGCTGCCATTCAAATCATCACAGCTCCACCTGGACAAAAAGCCACTATTCTATCCACCATTCAGTGAACACTGTCCCTCACCAGATCTGGTCTGCAGGTGAACGTATTGTATCTGGATCGACACCATTCATACTACCGAACATACTGTCTGCATTCAGCTTCAGATTGCATATAGCTGCAGCGCAGTACTGTGTATGTTTGATCTCTGTGCGTTCCCTATTTTCAGCAATGGAAACTGCCCAAGGGGTGCATCCCAGATTCCGATGCTGTTTTCCAACATGGAATGTGACTGTGGGCACCATGATCACAGCGTCAGTGGCATCCTGAAGCCGCACTTCCTGCAGGATGATCGAGAGGACTATCGACCGCTAAATACGATGATTCATTCTGGCTCACCTATTTGCGCTCTGGTCAGTCGAACTGAGCCTGCCAACATCATGCTGCTTGCACTCAAACATTTCTAGCTACAGAGCACGGCACTACAAAACCCAGTGCTCAACGTGCAACAAAAACCAAAACTAAAGCGTCAATCATTCGACTACAGCTACTCTTATGGCAGGGTATGAAACACATTTGAGTACCATTGAAGGCAGCGATGTTCCCGGGCAATGTTGAAGCCAATGCGGAATGCGAAGCACTTGAATTCCAACACTAAGATCACTGGTAGCTCTTGCAAATCCAGACTAATCTGAATAATTGGACGGCTATGATAACACCCAACATAGCAGATATCAGTAGCTCAGACACTCCCGACAACCCTGATGCAGCGCATGGGCTTGTAGCTAGCTAAACCACATCCGAATTTGAATCTAGCCATCTGACAATGATAAGCAGTCCTGAAGCCGGAATTCCCATTCGTCTCACTAACAGATCCCTGAACTCAGTCCTCTGATTAGCAGCTGAGGTGCTCCACCACTCCAGTGGGAATGAACAGTTTGTTCTCTTCAATGCGAACCACAGTGTCGCCTTCAGTTTCAATATGAAAAATGATGTTCTGCAGATATACCTGAGCTGTATTCTGACCTCTTCACCTCAAATCACATTTAGATACATTCTCATTACCTATGGCCTCCCAACATCCTAACCTAACCCCTTCACAAGAACAAGATTTTGAGCGTTGAGCAAGGATGCCCCGTCAAAATGGGTCTCGACGCGTTCCCCGACATGTAAGGCCAATTGAATCCCTAATTTGTATCAAGCTAACCTTCAAGGCCACCAGAATGAACTGGACGATATCGCAGAACACAATGATGAACACAGACAGCATGATGACTATCCCACCACTGGTTCAGACAATAATGATGGTGAGCTACTGTTAACTAATGAACGCAATAGACACAGTCGCAACCCAGGCTCAAAAGTTGCGAATATGGCTAGCTCAGATACCGTCCAGGCAATTGAATGACTCCAAAGGAAGAAATCCAAATCAAACCTCAGAAGCACAAATGGAGACCATTCTTGGTTGTCGATGTGCTCACAATCACCTCAAGGCATTCCGCCTTGATCTCTGAGCCAACATATGACATTCCTTGTTCCAGTGCATCTGCCAAATGAAATTCTTGCTCCTGGAGTGGTTGGAGTATTTGGGAGTATTTCAGAGTAGTTCAAAGTAGTTCAGAGTAGTTCAGAGTAGTTCAGAGTAGTTCAGAGTAGTTCAGAGTAGTTCAGAGTAGTTCAGAGTAGTTCAGAGTAGTTCAGAGTAGTTCAGAGTAGTTCAGAGTAGTTCAGAGTAGTTCAGAGTAGTTCAGAGTAGTTCAGAGTAGTTCAGAGTAGTTCAGAGTAGTTCAGAGTAGTTCAGAGTAGTTCAGAGTAGTTCAGAGTAGTTTGGAGTAAGTGCAAGGTTTAGGAGGCTCCTGGAGCATGGGAGGGCATTCCAGGAACCTCCAGGAGTGTCGAGGGTTCAGGGCTCGGTATCAAGGGTTCAGGGCTCGAGATTCCCAGTCTTATAAAACTGAATACCGGATGGCTAAGAAGTCCAAGGGTAGCCTGTAGCTACGAACGCGAGGACTGAATACAAGAGACACAATCCAGAATCACCGAGTGTAACAGAAGTAAAAGCTGAAGGTAATTGATTCTGTTATAAATAAGAGAACGAGTGAAGAAAGAAACTAGTCTTCCACCAAATACCTGGCGTATATAAAGCTATTCACCCGTTCCATAATACATTCGAACTCCTGCCTTCTTTGTACACCGCTATTGCACAATTCCATCATTTCACTGATTCAACAGTTGATTTGGCTTTTGTGGTGCTTTAGCATCCAATTGAAACCTGATTCCATTTTCGTTGTGCCTTAGCCTCAATTCAAAACTTGATATCATTCTCATCGTGCTTTAGCCTCCATTGAACACCTGATTTCATTCTTGTCGTACTGTTACCTTTGATGTTTCTCACCGATCATCAGTCCATCACCGATCGTCACTCAGCACAACAGTGACAGTAGCTCCCCCTCCCCAATGCCGAGCACCTGCGAGGATCATGACCTGGTCTCGCCAGGTTGTTCAATGTGAAAGTCTTCGATAGCGTTCAGTCCATCTAGATTGGTCGCAGGTTTCCAGCTAAGCTTGTTGTAGCCCCTCGATTTTACCAAATACTGCCGCTGCCTCAAGAACAGCCAGGAATCGTTTATCTGCACGACTGTGTACTCCGCTTCTCCGTCCACTATTACCAGTGGTGGTGGTTCTGGCTCTTGATATGGAAGAGGATTTTCAGGGCATTCTCCAAAAGAGATATCAGTTGGACATCACGAATGCGTAGCTGATTGGGGAGTTCAATTCATTTGGCCCAGGGACTACTGACCTCGATGATTTCATATGGCCCTATGTATTACCAGTCAAGTATCATGCTTGGTCAGATTGTTGATATATTTCATGCGTCCAAACAAACTTTATCACCGACTTACAATGATGTGCCGACTGTTCAGAACTTATTGGCCTGTTCAGACTGTACGGCCTGGGCCCTTTTCATTTTGGCTAAGATTTTGCTATAAAGTAGTACCATCCATTCGGCCATCTGCAGGGCGTTGACCTCGCAAATATCGTTAGGATCTTTGATTGGATGTTGGCCAAAAGATATTTGGGGATGAAAGCCATTGATACCAAAGAACACTGAGCAATTACTCATTTCCAAGGTATGATTGTTAGCCTCAAACTCTTCCAATGGTAACCACCAGACGCAATTGTCCTGCTGGTAATTGACACATTTTCGGAGATACTGTTCCATTACTGCATTGACTCTTTCAGTTCGGCTGCTACTCTGAGGATGAAATGCAGGGGACAATCTTTGTTCAATTCACAATTTTTCGCAGACGTGTTGCCAAAATTCCAAATGAAATTGCAGCCCTTGATCGGATACTATTTTTCAGTGTAGTCAGTGTAATCTGAACACTTCATTGACATACGTTTCTCCCAGCTTCTCTCCATCTACATTGTCAGTACAGGGTACCAGGTGTCACATCATGGTTAGGAAATCGACCACTATCCATGCTGCATTGAACCCTTCGCATTCTGGAATTCTGACTATGAAGTCTATCCTCAAGTCCTTCTATGGTTGCGCTGGTACTTTGAATCTTTGTAGCAAGCCATGAATATTTCCATGAGTTACCTTATTCTGCTGGCCAATGAGGCAATTTTGTATGTAGCGGTCCATGTCCTTCTTCATCTGATTCCAGAAGTTTCTGTAGGTAAGCAAGTCATCAGTTTTTGCTCGTCCTGGGTATCTTGCCACCAGAGAGTCATGGCATTCTTGCATCCAGTTGAACTTGTCTTTGTCTGTCAGTTGGATTGGTTGTAATTCGGAGACTTGTAGTGGTTCCTTCCTGTGTGTGTCTGACTCTGGGCATTGTGTACCTACATTGTTTACCCAATTCTACAGCTTATCAGGATTTACCGAGTCGTTATCATGATTAACTGTTTCCATCGACACTACTACCAGGTTTTTGTGCAGTTCATTTTCGAGGTTTTCGGATTTATCACGATGTATTGCATTTTTTCTGCCCCCCCTTTTGGAGCAATGTCTCCTGGTATTCTTGTGAGTGCATCGGGTTTCTGACGTTGCTTTTCTGGGTGGTAGACTATCTTGAACTTAAACCTTGACAAGAATTCGGACTACCTGGTTTGTCTTCAGTTGAACAATTTAGAGGTCATGAAATACTCCAAGTTCTTGTGACCGGTCAGGATTATAATAGGATCTGCTGAACCTTCATAGTTGGGTCTCCATTGTTCCAGGCTTTGAACTATCACGCCTGATTCTTGATCGTAGATTTCGTAATTTTCTTCAGCGGGTGTATGTCTTTTGGGCAAGATGCCTACAGGATGTATTCCTCCTTGATCATCGTACTGAGAGAGCACTCCTGCAGATACGTACCTTGACACATTGGTTTCCAAAACTATTTCCTTTTAATAATTGAAATAGACCAGTACTGGAGCTGTTGTAAACACTAACATAAGTTCGGCAAATGCTTCTTTCTGATCAGATCCCCAATGAAAATATACTAGCTTTTTCGTAAGTTTTGTTAGTGGTTGCACTACCCTGCTATAATTCTGTATCAACCGCTGGTAAAAATTTGCAAAGCCTGGGAAGACTTGGACATCCTTGAGTGTTTCCAGTGTTTTCCAGTGCACAACTGCTTGAAATGTCTCAGGATCCATTCTGATTCCGTTTACTCCGACAATTGACCTTAGGTATTCGACTTCTTTCTTTTGAACCACGCATTATTCTGCTTTTAGGTTGAGGCAGGTTTCCTTGAGTGAAGTCATTACAGCCCTGATGTATTCCTTATATTCTTTCTAGTTATTGGGGTAGATCAGGATGTAGTCCAAAAAAGCTGTGCAGAAGAGGTCAAGAAATGGTCGTAATGTATCATTGATGATTTCTTGGAAGGACGCTGGTACATTGGTAAGTCTGAAAGGCATAACCAGGGATTCAAAAAGTCCATAGTGGGTTCTGTATGCTGTTTTCCATTCATCCCCATCTGCAATTCTGATCATATCATACGCATCGCGGATGTCTAGCTTGGTATAATAGTGAGCCTTGAACAGTCTTAGCAGGGTTCCTTGGATCAATAGTCGGCAGTATCTGTTTTTGATTGTTCTTTCATTTAGGCCTCAATAATTGACACAGAGTCTTAAACCCCCCCCCCTGGCTTTGGAGCGACAAGTACAGGGGCTCTGCCAGGTAATGATGATGACCGGATGAATTCCTGTGACAAGTTCTTCTCTATCCATTCCTTTGAAACTTGCAGCTCTCGTTGAGATATGCTGTAAATAGATCCAAATGGTGGGGTAAACCACTCTTGCAGCTGAAATTCATAATCATAGGATTGGTGCGGATCTAGTGTTTCTGCAACTACCATACTGAACAGGGGTAGAAACATGTGGTATTCATTGTGGACAACCTCTTCGAGGGGTTTTTCTTTCAGATCTTTCATTTCCAAGGCCTTATTGATTTTGTATAATGTGACAGCGTAAACCTTATGTCTCTCGTTCTTCATTCATCTCATAAATGGTGAGACGGCTACTGCGCAGATGTCTAGCCTGGTTTTCTGCACATCCCTTGCTTCCATATGATCACCCCACACCCATACGCTCCAGTGGTGTTGGCAGTGTTGCTGGCAGTAGCTGCTTTCAAAGCCGATCCTTTGGGCCTACAATTTTACCGTTACATTGCAGAGTTGTAACCATGCCAAAGTTAGTACGAGCAGGTAATGCCCCAACTTTGTTACGAACACTGGCAGTTGCTCATGGTGTGATCGTACTTCTATATTTAATGTGGCCATGGTCGTAATGGCTCCTGCATCAATGGGTCTTCAATCGATAACCCCCTACTCTCTTGACTCTTGTAATTCCGTCCCTTCTAACTAATGATAGCAAACAAAATGTTTATCCACAAATGCTATTTGCGTGGCTCAATAGTCGAATAGAGTGTGGGTATCGATTAATCTGTCTCCAATTTTGGCTGAACATTTCACAACAAGATGTTTGATTTCCATTGAAAACTCCTTGATTTCTGAACTGCTAATTGAAAACTGTTAAATTCCAAATGATTTAACAACTGTAGACAAAGGAGATTCGTGCCCAGTGCAATGGCCATCCTTATTGCACTGGCCTAAAATGTTCCCAACTCAACTTCCCTTCCCTTCCTTGTTCCGGAATCTGTGTGTATATCATTCCTGTCTTTCGTAACACGTATTACTTCCACCTGTCCCAATGCTGATTTCAATTTTCTTGGACACAATGCCACAAAGTGCCTGATATCTCCACAGTACATACAAAGTCCTCCTTCTCTGCGCTGCTTGCATACTTCCAGAGTAATTTTCATCCCTTTGACTGCCGAGAGATCCATCGGAGTGAGGCCAAAGTACCCTGTTAACATTCCCGCTGGTACTGAATCTGGGGTGGGTATGATGTTGGTTGTTGGGTCAGGCATCTTGTAGCTCCTTCCCATCTTCCTGACATCTTGTCCGCCACTCATCGTCTTATTTGTGAGTCTCTTTTTGAGTACAACTTGACAAATGCGGCCAAGCTTTCCGGCTCTTCGGTATGTTGTAGGGAGTCCTTGCATTCATTGGATTGTCCATTACGTATAGCATTCATTTGGGCTTCTACGATGGGTTTGATGTCCGCTATGAATCTTCGGAATACAGTGTAGTACTGAGAGAACTTGCGGTCCTATTGCTTGGGTTTCATGAGTCCCCTGTTGGCTGTTGCTGCTTCGTCTTGGTCTCCGATGGTTAGGTCTAGCAAGTCAACTAGGTCATTCAAGGTTTCGAGCTTGACTTCCCCAGAAATCTTATCATACAACAGTATCAATTGTGCCAAAGCTACCCCCTGCAGGCACCCCACTGCGTACCTCAGTATCTTCTGTTCGGTATTGAAAGCTGTTGGTTTTCTGGCAATCTTTGATGCCAACTGCATCTTCCACCCTCGGAGTTCTCTTCTGTCTTCTCACAAAAAGCTGGCAATCTCATTTATCCTTTCCTTTCTTTCTTCTTTTTCCCCCCTTTCTTCTGTTGTTCCTGCCATTAATCTCAAGATTGGGGTTACCTGTTCCCAATTATTCTCTGTTAAATTCCTGAACTTCTCCATCTGTGCTTGAGTATCTTCATGGTCCTGTTTCACTTCTGCCAGATCTGGGTTATTTTCTTCCAGCTGTTGTTCTTGATTTTGAACATTTTCTTCCAGATCTCCATAATCGCATTCTGGAGCTCTTTCCTCCATGGTTGTTAATCTCTGTTGTGTAAGAAGCAGCTGCTGTCTCAGGTTGTTCCGTTCCTCAATTACCATTTGTCCTTCTGCCAACAATTTCAATATTTGTACTGCCGTATTGATCACAGATTTCTGTTCCTTCAGCAATTTGTTCAGCCTGCTGGTGGTCAGCAACTGAGCAAGGGCAGTCAGTTCTGGGTTGATCGGTTGGATATGATCCCGGAATTGTGTTTCGTCCATTGCCTACATATTTGAGTATATTACATTTTCTAATTGCCATTGGAGTTCTCCGGTCAACGTCACATCGCGGGCTGTTCCTTAACACTCTCCCGACATCATTACAATTTTCACATTGTGATCGGTGTAGATATTTGTTGATTTCCCAGGCGAAAAAATGTGCTATTTCAAGGCACTGATCACAGATATGCCTCCAGGTATCACAATTCCAGTATATCCAGCAGTTGTTACCATAACAAGTTTCGCACCAAAACCACTGATTGGGATTCCAGCACATTGACACCTGGCTAGTTACCAAGGCAATAGGATTTCACGAGGGAGGGTCCACATTGAACAAAGGATACAACCATATTCCTTAATGTATTCAAAAAAAGTATCGATTTCTTTTATGCCACAGTGACAGGTAGATGTTACTGTCGAATGCTGAATTGTTCCGCAGTTGCAGTAAATATTTGATTTTGGATAATTGTAATCTACATCCCACGATTCTTCCAAACTGTAACTGTAAAATATACAGTCACAAGAGGGTTCATTGTTCATCAAACAATGGCACTGATTGCCAAGAATATCTGGATTCATTGGTCTTTGAAAGGTCCCCAGGCAACACTAACCGATGTGTCTCCAATAAGATTACATAAACAATGTGTTTCCATAGTTGTGTGCGGATTAAAAAACAATGCAGAAAATCCTGCCAGTGTGGGGAAAATAATAACGGCCTGAACGGTGAGGGTATCATTACATCGACTGAAAATATAACTGTTAGAACTGATCATAGACTGCTGCTTTTGTGAAGGGTTCAGGCCTCAGTATCAGGGGTTCAGGGCTCGCGATTCCAACGGTTATAAAATCGAAAGCCGGCGGGCTAAGAAGTCCAAGGGTAACCTGTCGCTACGAGTGCGATGACTGTATACAAGAGACTCCATCCAGAATCACCGAATGTGAAAAAAGTTAAAGCCATAGCTAATTGATTTAGTTATAGACGACAGAATGAGTGAAGAAAGAAACTTATTCTCCGCCAAACGCCTGGCTTATATCCAGTGATTCACTTGTTCCATAATACTTCCGATCTCCTGCTTTCTTTGTACACTACTTTTGCACGATTCCATTGTTGCCCTTATTTAAAACTCTATTTCGTTTTCTTCGTACTGTAGCCCCTGTTCGAAACCTGATTTGATTTTCATCGTGCTTGAGCCTGCATTTGATACTTGATTTCATTCTCGTTGTGCTTTAGGTTTCATTCCAAACCTTATTTCGTCTTTGTTGTACATGTACCTTGTATATTTTGCACCAATCATCACCCCACCACCGATTGTCACTCAGCACAACCGTGAAAGGGAGTCCCTGTATAAGGTTCATGAGCCTCCAGAAGCGCCAGTGTAAGGTGCTGGAGTCTTCCGGAGCACCAGTGCAAGGTTCTGGCGCCTCCATGAGCACCGGTGCAGTCTCCAGGAGGGCCAGTGTGAGGTTCTGGAAGTTCTGCAAGCACCGGGGCAAGGTTCTGCAGTCCCCGCTATTGCCAGTGTAAGGTTCCGGAGCCTCCAGGAGCATTGGTGCAAGGTTCTGCAGCCTCCAGGAGCACCGGTGCAAGGTTCTGGAGCCTCTGAAAACGTCAGTATGAGGTTCTGGTATCTCCAGGCGCGCCAGTGTATGGTTTTGTAGCCTCTGGGTGCACCAGCATAAGGTTCGGGATCCTCTGGGAGCGCTGCTAAATGATCTTGAAAAACTAGATTTTGCTTGAGCGCAACCACCAACGTGCTTGAGTAGCACTGGTATGGGGATATAGGTACCTGACATTGTAGAATATATGAATATCTATCTACATAATATTCACGCTTGGACAAATACAAAGAAAGAGTTCAGACAGGGTTGGGAGAGATGATGAATCTCCAGCAGGATGACAACATTGATCTCCAGTGGACTTGGAGAGAGATGATGAGATAGATCACCAGTGGGCTTCGAGAGAGATGACGAGCTAGATCACCAGTGGGCTTGGAAACGAATGACGAGATGAATCACTAGTCGGCTTGGAGAGATTCATATGGATCTCCAGTGGAATTAGAGAGGGATGGATATGATGGATTTCAGCGGGCTTGGAACGAGTTTTAAGAGAGATAGACAAGATGGATATCGAGTGGGATTATGGCTGCAGAGCACAAGTAATTGTGAGAGAGAAGAGAGAATGTGAGTAATTGGTATCAGATCTGGCTTGGAAGATGTTAACAAATGATCACGAAGCCAAGTGGAGAACTTGACTCCGGTAGACAGGGGAAGCTGCATGTAGGGTGCTCCCATGGGAAGGAGAGTCAGCAGCTGCAGCCGGCTGCAGAGAGCGAGGGCCAGACGGAGTGCGAGAGTAATTGGTGCAAGACCTGTAGCTTGAGAAATTTTACTGCACGATTGTAAACCCAAGTGCAGGACTTAACATTGATAAGAGCGGAGTTGGTCTCTAAAGCCGGCTGCAGGGACATGTCCCACACGATATGTGAAAGTGAACAATTGAACACGGACATGTCAGAGCTGACTCTAGTGGTGGATCATGATGTTAACCGCCTGATGACTGGCGATGCGCAGGGGGGACATAACTCTGGATAATCCGGCATGAATTTGAAAGAGGGAAAGAGAAAGAAAGACAGAGAAAATGAATGAAAGTTTGAGTGCTGCAGAGAGACAGAGATGGATAAAAGCCCACTGAGAGTTCGGATTTTTACACAAGAAATAGATACTTGATTCGGTAAGTTGCATCCGTATTTTCATCCAATCGGTTTGATAGTAAAAGGGCTAAGCCTCATAAAGCTCAGTTGGCCGAAATTGCACCTCTGATTAGGATTAGACCTGTAAGTTTGGGTTAGAAGATACGTCTTGCCAAGCAGATTATACCAGTTGGCAGATGTAACAAACCTGATTGAGTCCTAGTTTTTTGTGAACGAATCCAAGCTCCCATAACTTTCATTTGTCTCTGGTCTCTCTGCAGCTCTCAAGTTGTCATCCATCTTCTCGCTCTTTCCTTCTAGTCACATCCCGCTGTACCAGAGTCAATCTCCTCCCCTGTCCATCGCCAGTCAACAGTCAGCTAACTTTATAATCCAGCTGTCATCTGTCCTTGCTCAATCGATCACTCTCGTAAACCAGTAGTATCATCTTTCATGCTGACTTTGGTGACCAACTCCTCTTTTATCCAAGCCAAGTCTTTCACATGGCTTTGCAATCATGGGATAACATCACTCCAGCCAGGTCTTGCACCAATTACACTCTCACAGCATCTGGCCCTCACTCTGTGCTGCCGGCTGCAGGTGCTGTCACTTCTTCCCATGGACGCACCATACGTATAGCCTCTCCTCACTACCCAAGATAAGTCTTCCACTTGGCTTCCCCATTGTGGGTTGACATATTCCAAGCCATATCTTGCACCGATGACTCGCGTTGTCTCATGCCCTCGCTGTCAGCAACCAGCTTCAGTGACCATTTCTCTCAAAATTTCTCGTTCTGGGCAGCATCAATCTGTATCTTTAAACTCACTCCAAGCCTGTTTGAAAGTTGTCATCTCCTTTGTTTTCATCCAATTCTGTATATATTGTAGATATCAATAGAATCAAAATTTCACCCTCATCAAAGGCCTGTGCAAACGTGAATTCAGGAGCGCCAGGGATCTCAGCAGTTCCAGGGACTTCAAAATATGGAATGTCATAGGAGCACCGAGCATCTGAGGAGCACCGAGAATGATATATGTTTCGAGTGTCTCAGGAGTGCTGAACATCTCGGGCACGCCGGGGATCACAAGAGTGATAACAATCTCACCATCTCTGATTTGTCGAGCATTCTTCCAGGAGTTTTTGGAGCGCTGACACTTGGTTGTCCTGTTTGCCGAAACCTGGTAAAACGGAGAAAAAAATTGTCAAGATTTTGAAAGAACTTGGCTAGTGCTCCAAGCGTGTTCACAGCTTTTTCAATTCTCCCTCATGACTCCAGAAGTAATCTACATGATATGTTCTCGCTCACTTGCTCAGCTAGGCTGAGGGTGCCAGCCAAAACATGATTCTGGTGCCTCCAGGAGTACTGGTGCAATATTCTGGAGGGTTCGCAACTAGATTCATTTATTCCAGAAACTCCGGAAGTGATGGTGAAAGCTCCTGGAGGGTTGGTGTGGGCTCCCGGAGGGTCCGACACTACGTCTATTTCTCCTGGAGGCTCCCGTCGTACCTTTCTGTGCTCCAGGAGTCTTTGGAAGGTTTGGTAATTGCTCCAGAAGGGTCCGAAACTATGCCAATATCCCCTGGATGCTCCTGGTGTACCAGCCCAAGTTCCGAGAGTCTCCGGAAGGTTTGCTGACAGCTCCAGCTGGGTCCAAAACTATGACATTTCTCCCAGTGGCTCCTTGAGTACCTCTCTATGCTCCGGGAGTGTCAGGGAGTCTCCGGGAGCCTCCGGGCGATTGCACCAATGCTTCAGGACCATTTTACATTGTATTCATGTATGGTGATACAAGAATATTCCGGAGCCGCTTCTAGCCCTCCGGGGGACCAAGGGAGTGTGCTGAGAGTGCATTCGCTGGACCCAGAGGACTCTTTGATGGTCTGCACAGTGTGTAATTCAAAATGAATAACCCCAACATCTGGAGTGTCTGGGCACTTCCGGAACCAGACGATTGACCTTGCTCATCAATATATGTTACTTCACTGCTAAGATATGCACATTTGGTTCCCCAGATGTCATTTCCTCTGGCAGCAGCCGGTGCTCTGCGCTGCACTCTGTCCATGATTGCGGTGATGAAGTGGGATGGCAAATATCAAGTCGAGGAGCAGGGTAAAGATGAACTCCTGCTCATACAGCGAAGGATGCTTGCATGCTCAATTGCGTCATCCGTCACCAAACCTTAGACAGTTAGACCAAGAAATATGTTAGTACATGAAATTTCTTTCTGGATAAGCTGTAGATTGGTCCAAATAGGAGCATAAAGCCCTGCTGCAATGTTATTATATTGTTATATTCTCTATATGGTAGTTGTTTATCAGTAATCACCTGATTGATTTGGAGGAGGAATTTTTGGTATTCTTTTTGTATCAATTTTTCAAAATGTTTTGTTTTGAAATTTTGAAATTTCAAGGGCTTTGTCAATTTTATACAAGGTCACTACATAAATCTTCATTTTTTCATTCCTACTGCTATCTATAATAGGTGCTACTATAATGATACTTATGTTATGCTTTGATGTGTTTGGATCTTGTCTTGTATCTATATGGTTTCACCATATCCATATACGTAAATGATGTTTCCAATGCTGTTGGCTATAGTTGCTTTAGAACCCAATTCTCTTGCTTTGCAATTCCATTGTAATATTATAGAGTTATAATCCAAGATGTTCTAGTACTATGGAATAGTGTTCTAACTTGGTAATGAATGCTGGGTATTGTTTTTGATATCTTTACAATCATAGATTTAATTTTGCGATTGGGGTAATTGTTCCTGATTCCATGGGCCATTGATTGATCATATCCACTTCTTGTGATTCTCATGGTTCCCTTTCTTTCAATTAATGATGGTTAACCAATTGTTCATTTACAAATGATATTCTTGTGGCTCCGGAGTTGATTAATGTATGGGTATTAAATAATGTGTCTTCAATTTTGAGTCTGTATTTTACAGCATGGTGTTGGATGTCAATTCAATCTGATTGTATTTCCGTGCTATTTGTCGAAATCTCTAAAATTCCAAAACTAGACCCAATATGTGTCAAGGGTTCAGGGCTCAGTTTCGAGGGTTCAGGGCTCGAGGTTCGAACAAATGAAAAACAGAAAGCCAGATGGCTAAAAAGTTCGAGGATAGTTTGTAGCTATAATGACAATGAGTGTATACCAGTGACTCGATCCAGAATAACCGAATGTGAAAGAAGTAAAAGCCGAAACTAATTGAGTGTTTTATAGATGAAAGAATGAGTGAAGGATGAAATCTATCCTCCACCAAATGCCTGGTTTATATATAGTAATTCACATGATCCATAATATATCCCAACTCCTGCTTTCTTTGTACACTACTTGCATATGATTGCGTCATTTTCCGTAAAACGTGATTCGAAACCTCATTCTTTTCTCGTTGTGCTTTGGCCACCACTTGAGACGTGATTGTGTTCTCGTCATGCTTTTAGCCTCCGTTCAAAACCTGATTTTATTCTCATCGTGCTTTAGGGTTTTATATTATTCACCGATCATCACTCAACCATCGATTTCTACTAAACACATCCGTGACCGTAGCTTACATTTTTCAAATGCCAAGTACCTACGAGGTTCATGATCCGGGCTTGCCAGGTCATGCTGTGTGAAAATCATCCATCACTTGAAGTCCATATATGTTGGTCCCAGACTCTCAGCTGCGCTCATCGTAGCCCCACCATTTCACAAAATACCGCAGCTGCCTCCGGAACAGTCTGGAATCATCCATCTACTCAACTTTGTACTTATCTTCTCCATCCAATATTACCGGTGGTGGTTCTTGCTTTTGATTTGAGAGAGGATCATGGGGAGCTTTCCCTAGTCTGGATATTGGTTGAACGTCATGAATGTGTAATTGATTTGGTAGCTTAATTCTATAGGCCCATGGACTAATGACCACGGTGATTTCGTATGGTTCTATGGTTTCCCCTCAAGTTTTGTACTTGGTCCGATTGTTGAGATATTTCGTGCATCCAGCCAAACTTCATTGCCGACTTCCACTACTGTGCCGGCCCTTCAGGACTCATTGGCCTATTTGGACCGGATGCCCAGGGCCCATTTCTTCCCAGCCTTCAGCTTGGGGAAAAATTGCTCAATCCATTGGGCCATCTGCTGGGCGTTCACCTAGTGAATATCATCGGAATCCTTAATTGGGTGTTGGCTGAAGGTCATTTGTGGGTAGAAGCCATAGTTGCCATAGGACCCGGAGCAATTAGTCATTTCCAAAATACCATGGTTAGCTACCAATTCTGCCAATGGTAACTACCAGACCCAATCGTCCTGCTGATAATGAACAAAGTTTCGGTGGTTCTGTTCCATTACGGTGCTGACACTTTCGGTTTGGCCATTTGTTTGAGGATGAAATGCAGTTGACAGCTTCGTTTGATTCCTGATCTTTCATCGACCTGTTTCCAGAACTCCAAAGCAAACTGCAGACCTCAATCCGACACTATCGTTTCAGGCAGTCCGTTCAGTTGGAACACATTTTTGACATACATTTCGTGCAACATCTTGCTGTCCAGGGTATCCGTACAAGGTGCCAGGTGTTGCATTTTTGTTAGGCGGTTGACCACTACCCATATTGCATTGACCCCATTGCTGGCTGGAAGGCCAACTATGAAGTCAATGCTCAATTCCTTCTATTGTTGCTATGGTTGTTCGAGTGGTCGCAACAAGCCATGAATCATTACATGGGTCACTTTGCTTCGCTGGCAGGTGTGACAGTTTTGTACATAGCAGTCCATATCTTTTCTCATCTGACTCCAGGAATGATTTCGGCTTGGCAGATGGTAGGTTTTTGCTCATCCTGGATATCACTTGATCAGAGGATCATGGCATACCTGAATCCACTTGAGCTTTTCCTCGTCTGTTGGTTGTGCTTGTTGTATTGTGAGTATCTCCTGTGATTTATTTTCATGTGTCCATAGCCCTTCACTGCTGTCATACAGGCACTGCTGGCACATCATTTTAACCCAACTCCATTACTCCTGGGGATTTATGGAGACATTATCGAAGTTGACGGTCTCTGCAAATGCCATTATTATTTCTTTTCTTTCATTTTTGTTGAGGTTTTCAATTTCTAACACGATTTGCTGGGTTTATTCTGCCCTCTCTGTCTGAGGAATATGTCCTGGCATTCTTGTAAGTGCATTGGATTTTTGACATTGCTTTTCTGGTCAGTAAACTATCTTGAATTTGAAATCTCAACAGGAATTCAGACCATCTGGTCTGCCTTGGATATAACAGTTTCGATGTCATGAAATATTCCAGGTTCTTGTGATCTGTAAGAATTTTAATCGGATGTGCTGAACCTTCGCATTCAGGTCTTCACTCTTCGAGGCTTTTGACTATCACACCTAATTCTTGATCGTAGATTTGATAATTTTTTTCGGCTGGGGCATATTCTTTGGACAAGAAGCCCACAGGGTGTAGTACTCCTTGGTTGTTTTACTGAGAGATGACTCCTGCAGATATGTCACTTGAGGCATTAGTTTCGAGGACTATCTGTTGTTAATGCTCAAAATGGGCTAGTACTGGTGCTGTCGTAATAATTATTTGGAGTTTCGCAAAAGCCCTTTTTTGATCTGGTCTCCAGTGAAAAGGTACCAACTTTGTTCCAAGTTTTGATAGCAATTGTACCACCCTGCTGTGAATCCATATGAACCGTCGATAAATGTTAGCTAAGCCTAAAAAGGTTGGGACTTCTTTAAGTTTCTCTGGTGCTTCCCAGGTTTCAACCGCTTGGACTTTCTCCAGGTCCATTCTGATTCCATTTACTCTGACAATTAATTCTAGATATTTGAGTTCTTTCTTATGAAACTTGACCTTCTCTGCATTTAAGTAGAGGCTGGCTTCTCCAGGTGATGTCGTTACAGCTCGGATGTGCTCTGTATGCTGATTGAGATTACCGCTGTAAATACGGATGTCATTCATAAAGGCCATGCAGAATATGTCCAAAAAGGGGCATAATGGGTCTTTGATGAATTCTTGAAATGATGCTGGTTCGTGGGTGAGTCCAAAAGGAATGACTGAGGATTTGAAAAGTCCATATCGGGTTCAGAAAGCTGTTTTCCACTCGTTTCTTTCTGCACTTTTAATCATATTATACTTGTCGTGGACGTCTCTCTTCGTCTACTCACGGGCTTGTGAGAGTCTTTACAGGGTTTCTTGAATCAGCGGAAGGGGGTATCAGTTTTTCATCATTCCTTCATTTAACTCCCAATAGTTGACGCAGAGCCTAATACTTCCTCCTGGCTTCGGAGCAAAAAGTTCAGGGTTTCCGCAGGGTGACGAAGATGATCGGATGATTACCTTGGAGAAGTTCATGTCTACCATTTCTCTAGGACTTGCCATACTTCTTGTGATCAGCTGTAAATAGGTTCAAACGGCAGTGTGAATCGTTCTTGAAGCTCAATTGTATGATTGTAGGATCGGTGTGGTGGAAGTGTTTCCACAATTACTTTGCTCAACGAGGGTAGCAACATGTGTTGTTCCTTGGGCATGACTTCTTCAAGGGGTATATTTTGTGAATTCCGTGTCTCCAAGGTGGTATTGAATTTGTATAATGTGACGGTGTAAACCTTGAGTTTCTCTTGTTCTATTCTTCTTGCAAAAGGTGAGACGGCGACTGCCCAGATCTCTCGCTTGCATTTCCCTTGATCCACTGTTGTTTCAATATACTTTTTCCACACCTATACACTCGAATGGTGTTGGCAGTGCTGTTGGCAGTAGCTGCGTTCGAAAATAATCATGCAACTTTGAACATTCGCCGTTATGTCGTGAAGTTATAACCATGATAATCCTACCACTATCAGATAATGTCCGTTCTTTGTGGCAAACACTGGTAGCTGTTCCTGATGTGATCGAATTCCCAAGTTGAATTTGGCCATAGTCGTGATTGTTCCTGATTCGTTGGGTCTTCCATCGATGACCTGCAACTGCCCTGATTCTTGTAATTTATTTTCTTCCAACTGATGATGGCAAACAAAATCTTTATCCGCAAAAGCTATTCCCGTCGCTCCGCATGCAATTAATGTGGGTGTATCGATTAACCTGTCTCCAATTGTCAGCGAACATTTCACAACAAGATGCTTGCTTTCCATTCAAGACTGCTGAATTTCTGCACGACTAATTGAAAACTGTGAAATTCCAAAAAGAAACTTCATAACTGTAGACAAAGAAGATTCGTCCCCAGCACAATGGCCATCCTTATCGCACTGGCCTAAACTTTTCCCAACTCAATTTTCTTCTCCACTTCTTTCCCATTTGCTGAATGCCTGAAAAGTGTTACTTCCACCGTTCCTGACACTGCGATCAATTTCCTTGGACATGATGCCACCAATTGCCTGCTATCTCCCCAGTAGAGGCAAAGTCCTTCTTCCATTTGCCAATTGCATTCTTCTGGAGTCATTTCTTCCCGTTAATTGACAGGAGGTCGATCGGAGCGGGCCCATGTTATCCTGCCACGGTTCCTGCAGGTGCTGAATCTGGGGCAAATGTAGTGTTGTTTGTTGGGTCAGACATCTTGTAGCTCCCTTCCCATCTTCCTGACTTCTTTTCTGCCACTCATCTTCTTATTTTTGGGTCTCCTTTTCAGCACAATTTGACGGATGTGATGAGGTATTCTGGCTCCTCGGTGTGTAGTAGGGAGTCTTGAAGTTCGTTGGATAGCCTATTTCATATTACAACCATTTGGGCTTCTACTTTCAATGTGACATCCACTATATATCTTTAGAATTCCACGTAGTACTGAGAAAACTCGGGGCCTCGTTGCTTGAGTTTCAAGAGTCCCCTCCTGGCCGTGGCAGCTTTATCTTGGTCTGCCAAGGCTAGGTCTTACAAGTACATGAAATCTTTCAAGGTTTCGAGCTTGACTTCCCCAGAAATCTGATTGCATAACAGCATCAATTGTACCAAAGCTACCATCTTTAGGCACCCCACTGCGTACCTCAGCTTCTTCTGTTTGGTATTCAAAGCTTTTGGTTTTCCAGCAATTTTTAAAGCTAACTGCACCTTCCACCCTCGAAGTTTCTTCACTGCCTTCTCCCAAATTGCTGGCAAGCTCATTTTCCTTCCCTTGCCTGTCATCTGTCCTTCCTTCCGTCAATCACATGATTCGGGTTACCTGTTCCCGATTTTCTTCTGCTCAATTCCTGAATTTCTCCATTTTTGCCTGAGCATCCTCCAGGTCCTGTTTCAATTCTGCCAGATCAGGGTGATTGTGTTCCAGCTGATGTTCTAGGTTCCGGACATTTTCTTTCAGATCTCCGTAATTGCATTCTGGAGCTCTTTCCTCTATGGTTTTTTACTTTTGTTGTATAAGAAGCAGCTCCTGTTTCAGGTTGTTCCGTTCCTCTATGACATTGTTTCCTTCTGCCAATAACTTTGATTTTTGTGCTTCCGCATTTCTCACATATTGCTGTTCCTTGTACAATTTTTTCAACCTGCTGGTGGTCGGTAACAGAGCAAGGGCTGTCAATCTGGTGTAAATTTCATGGATATATTCCCAGGGTTGTTTTTCGTCCATTACCTACGTATTTGGGCATGTTATGATCTCCAATTCCAGCAGGACTTCTCTGATTAATGTCACATTGCAGGCTGTTCTTGAAGGTTTTCCTGACATCATTGCAATTTTCGAATGGTGATTGGTCTAGGTATTTGTTGATTTTCCAGCTGACAATTCGTGCTAGTTCAAGGCACTCGTAACAGATGTGCCTCCAGTTACCACTTTTCCAGTATATCCCACAGTTATTGCCACAAGGTATTTCACACCAAATACACTTTTAAGGGTTCTGGCACATTATTGACCGATGGCAAATCATTATCAATCATTTTGTCAACTATATAACACTCTTCGATTGCTTCGACATCAGCTAATAATTCATATTTGCTTGCTGTTGGGCTATGTACCAAGGCAACAAAGATTCGAGGTCAATTACCCATAGTAAGCAAAGTATACAGTCTTGTTTCTTGCTGCAATCCAAAAAAAGTATCGAATTCCTATATGCCGCAGTTGCAGGTAGATGTCATGGCCCACTGCTGAATCGCTATGCAGTTGCAGTAGATAGTTGGGTTTGGATAATTGTGATCTAAATCTCCTTCTTCTGAACAATAACAAAAATAAATACAGTCGCAGATCCCATTTTCCTCGCTCATGTATTTAGAAGTGGCAATGGACGCGAATAATATCTGCACTTGTACATCTTCGAATGGTCCACAAGCAAGATAAACAAATGTTTCTTCAGCAGGATTGGATGATCAATCTATTTTCGAAATTGCTTGCTGATTTGTAATCTTTGCAGGATGCATTGCGAATGGCATGACAATTATAGTAACCTAAACGGTGAGGATAACGGCATATAAAACAAGAATATACTGGTAGAAGCGATTGTAGACTTGTTCTTCTGTCATGGGTTCAGGGCTCAAGGTTCTAAGGGTCATAAAACTGATTGCCGGATGGCTAAAAAGTGCAGGCATTGCCTGTAGCTACGAAAGCGATGACTGTATTCAAGAGACTCAATCCAGAATCCCTGTGTGTGAAAGAAGTGAAAGCCGAAGCTAATTGATTGTTTTATAGATGAGGATTGAGAGAAGAAAGAAATTTATCCTCCGCTGAATGCCTGGTTTATATACAGTAATTTAGTTGTTCCATAATACATTCGAACTCCTGCTTTCTTTGTTCACCACTTTTGTATGATCCCATCTTTTCCTGTAAAACCTGATATGAAACACTATTCTGTTCTCAGTGTGCTTTGCCTCCACTCGAAACCTGATTTCGTTCTCATTATGATTTTAGCCTCCGTTCAAAACTTGATTTTATTCTCATCATGCTTTATCTTTGTATATTATTTACTGAATATCACTCCACCATCAATCGTTACTCAACACAACTGTGACAATATGTATTTACACTGGATATTGATATCCAGTGAACTCACTATTCTTATTGCACTCGTCTGGACTTATCAAAATTCTGCTCTCACTGTCTTTCACTAACATTGATTCTCATCAATGGAATGATTTTGTATAACACTGGGAGCATCACTCCTGGTTTACCCAGGCAAAGTGTGTCCGTACTTAATTCGGGACAGCATTGATGATTGATTAGCAGCTTCACTTGGGATGTGGAAATTACAAAAAGATTTTGAATGAAAAGAATCAGCTTTCTCCAATGTGTATATTGTTAAGGCTTGTTCACTTCACTGAGAAGGTTGATGCCTTCCTACCCTTGCAGAATCCATGGTTTTTATACCATTGTCTTCACTCTAACAAATACTTCTATCTACACATTTCTCTAGAGCTCCAGTCGTTCAACTGTATTGGGACCTCCTTCGAACCAATGCCCATTCGTTCGCATCTTCCTCTGCCTCCACATCCTGATGCTGTAGTGTTCTGATCGTGATTAGATAATAATCCGACCATTGCTATCCTGCATGACTACAAGTCCACAGACTTCTGCTTCTGGAACAGTTGTATCCATTCCATTTGATGACCTCCAGATGAATAGGCCTCTTTCAATGGACAATAGCTTTGCTGTTCAGATTTGGCACTGAATCTTAGGCTTCCAATTGCCATCGGCATTGTGGCTAGCATTATCTAGCTGTTTTCCGGCTGTCCGTTTGTGATCGGAAATTCTGAGCTGCAGCAACTGCAGCTATCAACTAGCCCTGGTTGCTTATGGATGGTGTGGTTGGTTGTTTGCTAGCAATCTGAAATGATAGGCTCTGGCATCCAAAATGAGTGATAGCCAATAGCATCTATTCAGGGAAATCACAGTTGATTGTATATGACTCTGCTGCGAACTCGCGATGTATAACACTTTCACCTCTCTTTGATGGTTTGTATCCAAATGATCATTCTTATCGGCTCTGTGTTGCCTTTTGCAAAATATAATCCAGTGCGCCAAAGTGAATTGTTCGAAATCCTCGATGTAGTGGATCTGAACAAACCATTTCGCAATACACCTCACTGCTAGATTTTGCCATGACCCCCTTTTTTTTTGTTTGGGTTGCGGTTTTACTTTGGCTTCATGTTTGCATAGTTTTGTGTGTGTCAGCTTGTTCACCCCTCCTGATCAAGTATACCTCAGACTGCGACAATGACCCAAAACCACTCAGTATGGACCTCAAACGGTTGTCCATTTTGCAGGGCTACTTACCTTCTTTGATATTTTACGCAAGTTAGCGACATGGTTTTCATGATACAACTGACGCAATCATCAACACAATACAACTAGGGTGTCCAAGCGCAGCAGTTCAATGAAGAGATATTCTGAGGACAGAACGCTGCAATCCACAACACTCGGAAAGGCTATGATGGCAGACCTACTCCTCACGACCACCAGTAGCAGTATGAGTTCATCTTATAGATGCATCAACCCACCTCAACAGTAACCATCTGTAGACACATCCAAGGTGCTGTTCATGCCCAATTGTAAGATGGTTGGGGTATTCTACAGTGATAACATCAATGAGACCCTGCGTTCTGGTGCATGTGGTCCTGGATCTGAACAGTTATATTTCTGGGGGAGGACTAGAATATGGTGTGGTGGAGTAAAACAGGGGAGCAAAAGCAGATGATGGTAAAACAGGAGAGTAGAAGCAGAAGATGGTGGAAGAGGGGAGGAGGTGAAAATTTTGGTTTTTGGGTAGTGGGTGGAGCTCCACCACTTAACCAAAGGTTATGGGCCTGGAGGCGAAGGAGAGTCGGTCTTTTTCGTACTCCAATTAGAGTGAATACAATATCAATGAACAACAATGGACTATTTCACTTTGACCACTTGCTTATGGCCAGCTGAGACATGCAAACACAGTTGACCAATCAGTTTGCTTACATCCAGATCAGACATACAGCAGCAAGCAGAATCAATCAATCAGATTGGGTCCAACCAGGGCAGTTTGCTTTCTTTTTCTTTCTTTGATGATCTGGAAAAATCATCACCCTGTGTGCCCAGAAATCTAAATTCATCTTTTCTCTTGATCCATCTTTCTCATGATCTGGAAAATCATGACCCTTGTGCCCTTAAAAACCAAATCTTTTATCCAGTGTCTTGCTAGCCATTATATACCCTTCATGGGGCAAACGTACTAGCTCAGCCATTCATTTTATCCTATTATGCTTGGCAGCCTGAGGATTTTGTCTGTGATACTCCAGTAACAGTCTCTTGTCATTGAAGTTCTTATGAGATTTCTCAGTCCAATCTGCATCTACCAGATATCCCTTCCGCTTGACCATATATAAAACTTGTTCCTGTTCCTTGAAATACTGGCTGCCCCTGACTTCCTGAATGCCTTAGCCTTCCTCATACTCATAGTCGTTGACATCATCACCACGTTCATTTTGGTCACTGGCGTAACTAAGCTCTGGTGGAGGTCTGGTGGGGATGATAGCAAGGCGATCAGAGTTGATGTGTGATGTATGAAATGCATTGTGAATACACCATCTGTTGGGTGACTCAAGCTTAATATCCGTGGGTGAGAGGATCTTTGTTACTTTGAAGGGTCCATAAAGCTTTGCATCAAGTTTCCTAGATGGTCTTTAAGTTTTGAGGTTCATCCCATCTACCATAACTAAATCACCAACCGAATATTGTGGAGGTTCCCTAGCATGCCTATCATTGTACTTCCCCATTGCCTCATGCACTTTCTCGAAGCCCTTACAGCCAAGTGCATGCAAACTGGCCATCCTATCAAAATAATTGCTCGATGCTGAATTGTTTGTTTTTACTTTGATGTACCAATTCGTTTGAAGATCAAACCGAAAGTTTGAAAAGCATGGTAACATTTCCATAGTGGTAGTGAGAATGTTAATATGAGCATACACTGCCATAGGTGAAATCTCAGACCAGTTATCCTGCTCATAGTTGCAGTAATTCCACTGATAACATTCCAACGTTTGGTTGACTGTTTTGGTTTGCCCATTTGTTTGATGGTGGAATGGTAAAGACATCTACAATCTAATATCAAGAGCTTCAGCCAATGAAGACCAAAATGAGCAGGGAAACCTAAAGTTTCGGTCTGACACTATGTTTGATAGTAGAATATCATATCACCATACTTCTTTCAGCAAGATTTTGACCTGGTCTATTAAGCTCTTCTCCATATCATTCAATGGAATTAAGTGAGCCATTATATTCAATAGGTTGACGATTACCCATACCAATGTGTATCCGTCCGATATTGGTAATTCAATGAAAATGTCAATGAAAATTGAGTTATGTAGATGGTACACCCATTTGAGTGGTTGTAGGAGTCTGTAGCGAACATGACGATCAGATATATTCCTTTGGCACTGAAGACATGAGCAGAAATGATCTTCAATGAATTTCTTCATTTCTGGCCAAAAGAAGTTTTGTCTGATCAGCTCGATTGTCCTATTCTACCTCATGATACCAGCCATACTCGGCTGAAGCTCCGCTTCTAATGTCTGTTTGTTCAACTGCAGATAGTCCTAAATCTACAGTCTGCCTTTATAGTACAGGGCTTCATCCTCGAATGAGATATCTGGGCTTGGGTTACCTTCCATAGCTGGGACGTACTCTTCTTGCCATACAGCATTGCTGTTAGTGGTATTGGCCACTACCTCAAGCCACTGTGAATTGAACTTCACTACTGGAATTGCTCTCACCTTTGCAGAAGAAATTGCCATTCGTTCACCTCATACCTTAATTCCTGTGACTTGTACTGTTTCTCCCTCAGACGTTACCCACTGATCAGGTCTCAGAATGTGGTGGATAGGCTGATTTTCATTTTCTTTGGCACTACCGCCCTCACTTGGAGGACGTTACTCCAAATGCCTAGATTATGCATCCGGTTTTCTATTTGCACTGCCAGGTTGGCAGAATATTGAAAAGTCATATCATGCCAACTCTTGAGACCAGTGGGCATGTATCCAAATCAAGATCTTTATAGTTGTAAGGTATTTGGGATTCTTGTGATCTGTGAAAGCACTGATTTCGGGAGTGGCCCATTTGCAATAGTGTTTTCACTCTTTGAACGCAAACACAACTGCAGGCATTTCCTTGTCATGGATATCATAGTTAATCTCTGCTTTATCCATCTTTCAAGAGTAATATATAATCGGGTGATGTCATTCATCAATGACTTGGGAGAGAACTGCGCCGATTGCAAAATTACTTGGATCAGATCAAATCACAATAGGCCAAACAGAGTCAAAATACCATAACCTGGGAACCTTGGTGATGTATGTCTTTAGTGTATCGAAGGCTATTTGGTTTCGCAAATTTGCATTCCAATCAAACATTGCTTTCGTTTTCTTGCTTAACTGCATTAAGGAATTGTATATCTGTGAAAATCCTTCAATAACATGTCAATAGAATTTGGCAAATCTGGGGAAAGACTGGAAGTCTTTGACGGACTCTGAAACCTTTCATTCAAGAATAGTTTCAATCTTGCCCTCGAATATGCTGACATCTTCTCCCGATATGAGATACCCAAGGAACTCAACTTGTTTCTGGTGGCATTCACATTTATCAGGTGCAATAGCTGAGTTATGTGCCGGTAATCAATGATGGAGGTCTCTAGTCAATCGCACGTGCGTGCTCTTCTTCATTTTCTGTATAGATGAGGATATCATCTCCGTAGACTACAAATGTATCATTGATTAGATCTTGCAGGACGTCATTGATTATATCTTGGAATATAGCTGGCGTGTTTGCCAATCTGAAGGGCATAACTAGATATTTATAATATCTATATCTTGAATCTAATAGTGTTTTCCATTCATCACCTGGTTTAATTCGAATGAAGTTGTACCCTGCCTTCAAATCGGTATTGGTAAAAATCCTGCATCCAGCTACCCTGTGTCTGAGTTTATGCATAAGTGGCAATGAATATCGGTTCATAATCGTTATACAATTAATGCCTCTGTGATCCATTTACAAACATATGCCTCTTCCATGTGGCTTTGGAACACAACATATGGGTATACTTGCAGGTGACTTGCTAGGAAAGATCCTTCCAGAATCAAGCATTTCCTTCAGATATTCCTCACCAACCAAAAGCATCATTTTTCAAAGCACATAGATGGCAACCCACACAGATTGTTTGACATCTTTCCAGTCAATGGCATAATTGTAGAATCGATGAGACAGACGAGTATTGGTAGTTTTGCTGTTGTATATTTTTTCGAAGTCTCTGTATTGCCATGAAATTCTCTCTACCCAGTCATTTTCAATCTCATGTATCGCATTCATATGAATTGAGCCAATAATCCCGATCCTACAAGAGTCTGTAAAAAATTTCAACATTGAATCATATATTCGATTGTGAACAATGATACCGCAGCCTTTGTGCCCTATGGATAGCAGTGTATCGACATCAACTGGAGCTTATCATTTTCTTTGGTAATTCCCATCTATACTTCATGTTTGATGATCCGCCAGTACGATAACATGATTGCGATCCCCTGCGGTAATACAATGGTGGTTGGACTATAACTGATCGGTTGTGACCCCTTCAAATATGTATGGAAGTTCAAATTTTTGCTTCTTGCTTGGATTTGGAGTTCTTGGTGGTTGTGGTGGTACTTGGGGTGGTACCGAAGGTGATTCACTATAATCCATTTCTACTGGTAGTGGAAGTGGTGGGAGAACATCATCTCCCCTATCAGGACAGCTGGAGCTTCTCAAGCTTGAGCTAGAAGACTCAGAGTCTCCTGGGGGTCTCCTCCAATGCCTCCTGCGCCATCTCAATTCTGGAGTCACAGCCTTTTTCATCCACATTCCAATGCAATTACTTCTGGTATATCGATGGTGGAATCTGTGTTCAACAGGCTTGGACTCCGCTTCCTTGAGTTTTAATACTGACTGGGCCAATGAATATACTGATCTCTTCATTCTTTCATCTGAGAGCTTTGTCTGCAAGGCTATAGTAAATTCTTTGAATTTCAGCTCTGAGTTCTTCTTCATCTTTCGCTCTGCCACCTTCCTTTCCTGTTCTGCATTGTCTGCCTATTTCTGTGCTTCCGCCTGTATCTTATTTACTTCTAGATGAGACTTGGCGTATAGCCAGGACATATGTTTGCCATCTTCTTTGGCTTTGATCTGAACATCCGCCAGCTCCTTGGGATTGGGAATGCACATGCAGGGCAAGATGTTCTTGAGCTTATTCCCTATTATCGAGCGGAGTTGAAAGGGTTCCCCAGGCTTTACCCACACATTGGATTTGCTTGCTGAGGGCTGACAACTGCTCGTCATAGGTTTCAATAGAATGGGCCTTCATTAGAACAAACACTGCTTGGACATTGGCTGCAACACATAGGATTAGATGACTATATCGGAATGCTTCTCATATTGAGGCCATTCCATCATTTCCACTCCCAGTTGGACAGTATCGTATATCCTGTTTTCCATCACGATAAGGCCTTTGTATGCTTTGGCCAATCCTGGGAGCGCTGTCTGTATCTTGTAATTTGTCTCCCTTGCTTCTTACATCAGGGCGTCCATCCATCCCAGTTCTCTGGTGATTCCATCCAAAAGCTCAATAACCCAGTTCGGAATAGCATTTCTGGTGACAGAATGGTATTGTGTTGTCTGCTGATCCTTGTCGCTGGATGCAATCAACGCATTTTCCCTTCAAACAACCGTGTATGTGTGCGTCATGCTGGTGTCTGATCCGACCATTTATGGAACAATGAACAATTGCGCAACAGGGGTGGTGTGATAGAAGTGCGATCAAGCTGCAAATTCTTGCTGGAGTTGTACGGATGGCTCATAGTCTAAGCTTCGGCCAATTCTGGGAGTGCCATTTGTAGCTCGAAATTATTGTCCCTTGCATTCTGAATCATGGCGTCCAACCATCCAAGTTATCCATGGATTCTACCCAAAAGCTCAATGATCCACTGCAAATTACCTTTCCTTGTGATAGGCAGGTATTGTGTCACCTGCATATATGTGTCACTGGATAGGGTCAACCTATATTTCCTTCCAACCATCTTGAATGTGTCTGCCATTCTGGTGTCGGATCTGACCATGATAGGATGATGACAAATTGCTCAACAGGGCGGGTGTGAAAGAAGAGGAATCAAGTGCTGGATTCTTCCTGCAGGTATATTGACAGCACATTGTCTAGATCAGAGGTATACATAATCAACAAGCAGCAAAGTGGGAATAGATAACATCATAAGGGTGATATATTGTCTGAATTCATTCACCAATTCCAATGATAGATGTCCTTGACAATGTTGAATAGAGCTGCTGTGGGTCTTCGAAATGTTTTGTGGGTTTCTTCGCAGTTTTACTTGCAATACCACACTTCCTGATCGATGTGATCTACATACAAGCCTTTCTATCAAGTCCAATGATCAGTGAAGACTGGATAGTCGATACTTAGACCTCCTTCTGGTCTGGCTCAGTCTGTCCAGTAGAGGTTCCACAGATACAGTGTATCAGGTGGGTTCTAAATATATTCCTCCAGAGGTTCTTCTGTGTTGTTGGGGAGTGCATTGATGCTATCGAAGATGTTGAAAAGTTCTGGTTTTGCCAGCTGCGATGAGATTCAAACTAGATCAAAGAGGTTTACTCAACAGTGATAGTTGGAGTCGTACTGCATCAATATCACTGGATGTATCCATATGGGTAGAATGAGTACCATTCTCGCAAGTGTTTCTTTCCTAACAATATATTTCAACGCCCAAAACGTCACTCCAGGTTTACTCGTTCAAAGAGTATCCATACTGAATTTGGGACAGCTTGGACTGTAGATTGCATGCTTCACTTGGGATTTGGACATCACAAAATGATTCTGAACGCCCTGAATAGGCTTCCTCCAATGTGTATATCATTAACGCTTGTTCTTCTCATGGAGATGGTTGATTTCTGTCTACCCACAAACAACCCATGGTCTTTATATCTTCGTCTTCGCTCCAACAAATACTTATATCTACATTTCTCTCTAGAGCTCCAGCACTATAATGGCTTTTGGTCTTTCTTCCAACCAATTCTCATTTCTTTGCAACTACCACAGCCTCCATCTCCCAATCTTCTGTTGTCCCAATCATCATTTGATCAAAATCAGACCATTGGTATTCTGTATGGCAACAACCTTGCAGGCTTCGGCCTCCGGACAGGTGGTATTCTGGCGATCCGATGGCCTCCAGATCAATGGGCATCTTTTGATGGAGAGTAGCTTCGCTGATCAGGTTCAGCACACATTCTTCGGCCTCCGATTGCCATCGGCTTCTTGGCTTGTCCCATTCAGCTGTTTGCTTGATCTCAGTTTCTAGGCGGCAATTTGGGGCAGAAGTGACCACGGCAATTTACGAGCTATTATTGCTTATCAATGGTGTGGGTGTTCGTTCACTAGGCATCTGACAAGATTGGCTCTGGTATCCGACACGAGTGACAGCCGAAAAACTCTAATCAGTCAGATTCAGGGTGATTGGATATGACTCCACTGTGAATTTGCTAGGTGCAACATTTTGATCTATTCTGATACAGCTGTCAAGTTGCTTATACAAATTGCTGCAAAGTACCTAGAATCTCTGCAATATATATACAATCCCCCTTGCCTTTGATGTATGTGATTTGCATGTGTGATTTTCTTCGCCATGACTACTAAAAGGTCCATAGCAGCAGGACCATATTAACCTGCTACTATTGTTGCTAGGTCTGTCTTTTGGGCAAATACAGTGTTTGCAGTTGTCAATTTTTTTGGCCATGCTGTCCATCTTCTTGACAAATTCTCAACAGTTCAGACATGGATTTGGGGATCTCTTTTTGACTATATCTTGATTAATTTGGTCAACTCAAATTGGATATGGCAGTGTTGTAGTGACTCTGATAGCTCTGTGGACAAGCCTTATTGAAGTACTTTGGATTGGGCTGCTTCATTCCAATCAATGCCAGGTTCACATCACTGCAATTGCATATAGTACTGTACACATTACCAGTCATTTTGTCAGAGCTGGAAAACTTGTGCCATTTCCAGTAGCTTTTATGTCATTATCCCCACAGGCAAGTTGGTGTAGATCTAAAAGTCTTTCCAGTGATTCCAGCCTGGGGTTTCAGTTGTTGTTATACCTAGCGAGTTGACAGCAGAATCATGTATTATCACCCACAATTGCCCTGATTAGATGTCATTGGTCATCACTCGTCGCAAATGCCACAGCCAATCTGTTCGGATGGGTAGCAAGTGAACACCTATACCATAATGAGTGACAATGGCTAGTTCATTGCTGTGGTCACTTCTGCTCTGAATTGCGAATAACACATAGACATCGAACAAATAACTCAATGGCAACAGCCATGACTCTGACAATCGCCTATAACAAATGCACACCTGGTACCCAGCTGAATGCCACCAGCCAGAAAACAAACATCCTAAGAATATAAGCTGACTCTGAACATCAATGCTGCTCTGTAACACAAGAATTGTTTTCGTTTGGATGTCATGAGAACAATAGCATACCACTGGTGCGGAGGCAGAAGCTCGCGAGCTTGTTGACATACAGGCCACCAATAGTTCGATGATAATTTGGTGACTATAAAGATGATAGAGAATCAGGAGATTGAGGCGATAGTAGATGCCCAGGAATGGGCATTAGTTGGAACGTGGTTTGAAGGTGGATCAAGTGCTGGAGTTGTGCAAAAAAACGTAGAAAAGAAGTATTTGTTAGAGCGAAGATGAATGTATAAAGACCTTGGATTGTTGGAGGATAGAAAGGCATTAACCTGCTCAGCAAGGAGAATAAAGCTTTACAATATACAAAGTGGAGAAAGCCTATACTTTTTATTCAGAATATTTTCAGGATTTCCACAATCTGAGTGAAGCTCCTAGCCTATCTTGAACGCAGTGACGAATCAAGTACCCATACTCGTTGCTCATGTAAGCCTGGAGTAACACTCAAAGTGTTATAATCTATGGTTAGCCCCGACACACTTCCAAGGAAGTTACTCTTTCAACCTGCATAGATCAAGTGACCTCGATGCCATACGTCCCAAACTGGCATGTCAGATTAACTTGTCCAAGATGGCTGGAATCCCATCGCAGCTTGCAGATCCAAAACATCTTTGCTTCTTTGATAGCATCAACGCTCTCCTGAATCAAACAGAAGAACCTCTTGAAGATTATTTTTGGAATGCACCTGATATACTATATCAATGAAACATTCTCTGGGCAGACAGAGTCAGACAAGGAGGAGGTCTAAGTATCAGCAGTCTGGTCGTCACCGATCATTGGACTTGATACCAAGGCGTACACGTCAATAGAGAACATCAGGAAGTGTGTTATTGCGAACACAATTTTGGAGGCACCCATAAAACAATTGGAAGAGTAGCAGCTGCTCTATCCACCATCATCACAGCCATTTACCATTGGAATTGGTGAATCAATTTGGACAATATACCACATGTATTTTGTTACCTATTCCCACTTTGCTGCTTTTTAATCAAATATGCCTCTGATCGAGACATTGAGCTGTCGGTACACCTGCAGAAAGAATCTAGTGCTTAATTCCTCTTCTTTTACACCCCCCCCTGTAGAAAAATTTGTCGTCGTCCTATGATGGTCAAATCAGACACCAGAATGGCAGATGCATACAAGGTGCTTAAAAGAGAACATACATTGATTCTATTCAGCAACACAGATACGCAGGTGATACAATACCAGCCCATCACAAGGAAAGATATTCCGCAGTAGATCATTGAGCATTTGGGTAGAATTCATAGCAATCTTGGATGGATGGATACCCTCATTCAGGAAGCAAGGGACAAAAATTTCGAGGTACAAATGGCACTCCCAGGATTGGCCATAGCTTACAAGGGCCTCACTATTAGGTAAAACGAGATATATGATTCTGTGTATCTAGGAGTAGAAATGATGGGATGGGCTCAATTAGAGATGTATTCCGATATGGATATCCAATCCAAAATGTTTGCGGCTGACATCTACACAGCCATTGTGTAGATACAGACCCAATCCACACAAGTATACGAAGAACTGAAGTTGGCCCTCACCCCGCAAATCCAACGATCTGGAAAAGCCTGAGCAACACTGTCAACTCTGCTCAATAATATGGAACAAGCCCAAGAACACCTTGCCCTCCCAGTGTATACTGAATGCCAAGAGCTTGCGGATGTTCGGGTCAAAGCCAAAAAAGATCATAAATGGCTGTCCAGGCTATGCGCCAGGTCTCTGCATGAAACAGGAAAGATTCAGGAGGAAGTACACAAAATTGCAGACAATGCAGAATGGTAGACGAAGGCGGCATAATGAAAGATAAATAAAAATTGAAAGTGAAAATTCAAAGAATTTACTAGAACCATGCAGACAAAGCTCTCAGATGAAAGAATGAAGAAATCAGTATACTCACTGTCATGGTCGGTGTTTCCACCAAAGGCAGAGGATACCAATTGTGCCGAGCAGGGATTTGGCCTTCACTACACCATAAGTGATTGTGTTGCAATATAGATCCAAAAGGCTGTGACTCCAGAACCAAATGGTAACAGAGAAGGTGCAGGAGGCATTGCAGGAGACCCCCAAGGGAACTCCAAGTCTTATAGCTCCAACCTGAGAAGCTCCAGCTCTTCTGATAGTGCATATGATATTTTCCGACCACTTGCACCACCAGCAGGACCAGATTATAGCAAATTACCTTGGGCACCACCCCAAGTACCACCCTGTCATGGTTGTGTTAGGTGAGGATGGAGGGAGGAATGTGGATTGGTGATTGGGATATAGGAATACGAAGGAAATCAGGTTTCATTGGTTGGGATCAGGTTTTGTTGGAAAGAATCAGGTTTTGTTGGTTGGAATCAGGTTTTGTTGGAAAGAATCAGATTTCATTGGTTGGAATCAGGTTTCGTTGGTTGCGTTGTAAATATGGCGTGATGGTTATGGCGTAGGCCATGGGCTGAAAGGGTTGCGTACATAGTTGGGTGGAGTTAGGATGTATTTCGGAACGAGTGAGCAAAGGTGACGACGGTCGCGTTAACTGTATATAAGGATGCTGGATTCGTTTGTTCTTCACTCGTTCTGTAGTCTACAAAACAATCAATAGCTTCGGCAACAACCATTGTTCACTTCTGTGATTCCGGAATTCGAGTCTCTTGCCTGTTACGCAGTACCCACGATCACTGCTCAACCCACAATACCTACCTCTTAGTTTGGTTTTTATAACCCCTAGAACTCCGAGCCATGAACCCTTGACACACCCCAACCACCAAGAAGTCCAAATCCAAGCAAGAACCAAAAAATTGAACTTCCATACAAGTTTAAAGAAGAGCCAACGACATGTTAGAGTCCTACTGCTATTGGATTAAGGAGTGGATTGCAATCGCAGATACTTCAAGGATAAGATCACAATAATAACAATAAAATCATCTTTGTTGGAACTATTCTTTATGAAAAAGCTTTGGCTTGGTACAACAACCAAGAAAAACATCATAGGAAGCATTCACAGGTTGAAAGGTGATCAGCATTCGCCAGAGCTATAGAGAAACAATTCATCTACTCAGGGGAAGAAATGGAATGGTTCCAACAGATGAAAAATTGCAGTACAAGGGAGACATCAAGAACTATATTCTTACGATAGAGAACCTCAACTACTATGTATGCTTATGAGGGATTGCAGGTCGGCAGACACTACACAGCAAACTGAATGAACAAATGAAGAATCAAATGATCTTTTTGAAGATTACACCAAGTGACAATGCAGAATACTGATTACCGTTCAAATATGTCAGTTGTCCGTATGAGACATTCCTGCATAACAAGCACCACCTCAACACCCAAAGACCAACAGAACAATAAAAGAAGCATGTCAATGATGGTGATGAGAAGGGCAATCAAGAAAAAAAAACATTTAGAAAGATTCTGACTCAAAGGATCCTCAAACGGAAAAGAAAGGTATTAAGCCAGTCATTATGGGCAAAGGTAATGCCCTGAATGGCATTCTGGAATCTTTGCAGGAATCATGAGCCTCGCACAATCAGTGTAAGTACCGTGGTTCTTCAGAGCAAGGTGGGTATTCTATAAGACTGCCATGAAGATTTCCCCCAGAAAGAAGAAGAAGAAGGATAAGAAGCCTAAAGTGGAAATGCCAGAAATAACAACCACTTCTTGAAAGGTCAAGCCCAGGAGTCTAGCTGACCGAATTACAAATCCAACAGCTACCTCAAGCTCTTAAGTACTTTAACAGGTTGCCACTGATGGTATGGAGATCGACCGATGAAACAAGTTTCTTTTGTCCTGCCTTTGTTCAATGCATTGGCAGTTTTTCCTGTGGGTTTTGAGGAACAGACACCTCTAGTTTTTGTTTTTATGGGTACAGATGTTCATATTTCTTCTGGGATGTCTTTTGGATCATGCCAATGCTGTCATTGGTATTGCTTATAGGTTTTCGATATTCAATATACTGTCTATTCTGCTTTTCAGAAATGTGTGCCTAAGAAAGAGTTCAATACTTGAAAGTGGTGGTCATTCAGTATCCATGAGTGACATAAAACAAGCAGCTGCCATCGAACTTAATAATACTTATTGGAACCTTTTTCCCCTACAACTAGGACTTTTTGCAGCTGAAGCTGTGTTGACAGGCAATTCACTATGGTTGACAACCAAAAAGATTGAAAATGCAACGGTGCAGCCAGTACACCTCCACCTGTATCAAAGAAGTCCAAACAATTACCACCTGGACCAAATATGGATCCATGACCTACTATATGCATGTTTGCAAGCTTTCGAGACAAGAGGAATATCACTGTAAGGGTTCTCTTGGATACTGGGTGCGATACACCTATGACCTTGAAGCAGTGGGCCAATTCACATGGTGTTCAATTAGTGACACGAACGAAGCCAAAGATGGTCAAAAACTTTGTGTTGACAGGAGTACAGCCGAAGTAGTTCCTGTGAATCCCAGAGTCGCTAGGTATGGAGATATGGTATCAGTGGTGGAGTAATTTAATCCAGCTCATTTCTCATCTTCTGTAGGGTACACAATTGAAACTCTCAGTCTTCCGTATTTGTTCTCTTCATGTTATGAACCCTGGTGCTTTCTCATTCGAATTTGCACTATTTATCAACTTCCCATGGATATGGGTAATCGTTGACCGATTCACCAAACTGGCTTACTTCATTCCATTGACAGATGGAGAGAAGAGAGCTACAGATTTGGTCAGAATTGTGCTGACAGAAGTATGGAGATTCCATGGCCTACCATCAAACATAGTATCAGACTGGAACTCTAGGTTTACCTGCACGTTTTAGGCCACATTGGTCGAAGCTCTTGATATCAGATTGAAGATGTCTTCGCCATTCTACCCAGGAATGGATGAATAAATGGAAAGAGTTAACTAAATGTTGGAATGCTATCTGCAGAATTACTGAAATTATGAGCAGGATACTTGGTCCAAGATGTTACCAATGGCAGAGTATAAGTACAACCACTCTCTCACCACTGCGATGGGAATGTTACCATTCATTGCAACATTTGGGTTCGATGCTGGAACATATGGGTCCATCAATACAGAATAGATGAATCCGGCATCTAGGAAGTACATTCACTGAATAACCTGAGTACATGTATTCTGCCGTACAGGTTTAGAACATGCAGGGGAGACCATGGGAAAGTACCATGACTGGTATGCTAAGGTACCTTTAAAGTATTTGGTTGGTGACTCAGTTTTGCAAAATGGGAAGAACTTCAACACTCGAAGACCATCTAGGAAGCCAGATGCAAAGCTTCATGGACCCTTCAAGGTTCTGGAAGTGCTCTCACCAATGGCTATTAAGTCTGTATTACCGAATCTATGGCATATTCACAATGCATTTCATATATCACTTATCAAACCTTATTGACTTGCCACCAGCACTTCTACACCTCCTTCTGGACTTATCTGTGCCAGCAAGCAGAATGATCTTGGTTATGATATCGATGGCTGCTAGTATGAAACTGGGTATGAAGTTGAAGAACTCATGGGCAGCCAGTACAGCAAGGAATGGAAATAGTTGTTGTATCTGGTTAAGTGGAAGGGATATCCTGAGGAAGCAGATTTGACTATGGAACCTTATGAAAACTTTGATGACATGAGACCACTGAAGGAGTATCATGAACAGAATTCTCAGGCTGTAATGAATAACAGGATTCAATAAACAGTTGAACTAGTATCTTTGCCTGATGAACGGTTGTTAATGGCTAGCAAGACACCGGACAAAGCATTTGATTTTCGAGGGCACATGGTGTCTTGATTTTCCAGTTCGAGAGAAACATAGATCTGGTTTTAAGGGCACACCTGGTCAACATTTTTCCGAATCAAGACATTGAAAGCACAGTATCTTAGCTGGACACAATTTGATTCATCGATTCTGCTTGCTGCCATATGTCTCATCCGGATATTAGCAAACTGATTGGTTGATTGTGCTTGCATGTCTCAGGTGGCTGAAAGCAAGTTGTCAATTTAGAATGGTCTATGCAAATGAATAATGTCAAAGATGTAGAATGATTCACTTCAGTACGCTGGATCATATTTCGCCAAACGTAACGAAGAGCAGATATGTATGGCGAATGGTCGTTCAAAGACACACTCCATGACAGAGGGGGTAGTATTACATCAAGCAAGTTCGCAGTGGGGTCATGTGCAATCACCTACCATATCCCTGATGGGATATCACCAGTCATCATGTGTCTTGGATGCCAGAGCCAATCCTTTTGGATGGCTAGCAAATGAACATCCATACCATCAATAACCAACCACAGCTAGTTAATGGCTGTGATTGCTTCTGCTCCGAATCACTTAATACAATCGGATAGCCAACAATCAGCTGAATGGCCTAAGGCATACAGCTGACAATTGCCAATAACAAAGAGACAGCTGGCAACTGGCTGAATAGTGCCCACCAAGAAGCTAATGACCGAAGAATATGTGCCAACCCTGAACAGTGGAGCAGCTTGCTATCGAAAGAGGCCTATTTGTCTGCAGGTCATCCGATTAAAAGAATAGCACTGGTCCGGAGGCCGAAGCCCACAAGCTAGTAGTCATCCAGAATTCCGATTATCTGATTAGCATCTGATAATCATAAGGAAGATAGAGGATCGGAGGATGGAGGCTGCAGTAGATACCAAGGAACTGGCAATGATTTCAAGGGGGTTTGAATGCAGTGAAATTGCTGTAGTTCTAGACAAATGAGTTGATAGAAGTATTTGTTGGAGCAAAGACAAGGGTATAAAGACGTCGGGTTCTTCAAAGATTGAAAGTCATTCACCTTCTCAGCAAGGAGAACGTGCCTTAACAATATACACATTGGAGAAAGTCTATTCTTTTCATTTAGAATCTTTTATTAATTTCCACATCCCAAGCCCAGCTCCTAGGCTATTTATGAAGCAGTCCCAAAATATGTACAAATACTCTTTGACCAGGTCAATCTGAAGTAATGCTTGCTGTATTACAGTTGGTTCTTTTAATATATAGTTGGATCTGATCCAAGGCTTTATGTTCCATTTGATTGCCTGCTTATCTCATCTATAATTTCTGGTTAGAGAATCCTCTTGGTTGATTAAAGATTTTGATTGCTCATTGTGCTATCAATATGTGGACTACTTTTCTTTCTAATATTGAAAATTGGGGAATCTATTATACTCATTCATTATACTGTTTTCTTTGCCACAACCTGTCATTCCTGCTAACGTCCGAGAAATAGCAATCAAATATGACACAATCTCAGACGTCTGAGTGCAGAAAATAAAATCTCGATATCTGCACAACCTGAAGACTGATTTGAAAGCTATCTTCAACTGGGGTTTGTGGTGTGGTGGGGTATTATTTGGATGTTTCTAGTAATGGATTGGGGGGTTGCACAGTCTATACATTCTATCTGTAGCAGCAGTATTAAATTTATATTGCATGGCCTCCGTAAGCTTCTTCTAGAGGCTCTGGGACCTTGAGTATTGTATTACAGATACAGAGTGGTAACACATGCTGGCCTGACTCTAGGAGGGACAATTGATTGTTTACAGAGTTGTACACAGAATCTACTAGTGTATTGAATGGTATGTTTAAAACCAATAGTGAGCATCTTGATCAGAGTGGCTACAATGGAGTCCAAGAATGAGGTAAACATTCACAGGACATCAACAAAGCTATTGTGGCCACAAATTGTTGCTAATATGGCCTGTCTAGTATTCTACAGTACATAATTATATAGTCATATATGGAGTTTTTGGTATAGTTCTAAGCGCAACCACCAAATACTCGTATATTGAAAGTTAACTAATGAAACACTTATATTGTATGTAGATATCATATTTAAAGGCAGAAACGACGGTAATTAGGCCATACAGGTACAGAAACAGCACATGTGATTTCACAAAGTATAATACTAAAATTACTGTTGACATTTATATCTAAACTACAATGGAATGCAAAACAATTCAGAATTAGTGCAATCATACTGTTAAAATAAAAGATAGTCATAGTTGGTGGTATAGGCTTCCAATTGTGGTTGTATAATAGATTGTACATAGAGTACTGTTGCTGTAGCAGTGTCCATAAAACAACCAGTATATTTTATTACAGTATACATATTACCATGTTTGAAGCCCTGAACCTTGGAGATAATCTACCAGAACATCTCCCAGGAAAGTCATACCTTTATCCAATAACCGAGTCAGTTTCTATAGAACGAAAACTTGTAAGTACTTCATTATAGTATATGTTGTCCTGATACTATCTACTGATTGGAAAACAAACTATATTCCATTATATGACACCAAAAATGTGTTCACCATGACTATTGGGAACCGGGATTCTAAGTTTGAGATGGGTGGTGTATTGGGTTATTGAGATATTGGGAATTTTCTTGTTGTGCACCAACTTGCGTACGGTTTCCGAAATCCCATTGTATCCAACTTCCGTGTCTCACACGTTAACATCATAACTCTGTTGACCTGTTTTAGATATATTTTCTATTCTTTTCCTACAATCTTCAATTGTTTCTGTGCATCTTCAAGTTTATATTCTAACATCTCTGTATTGTCATTACCAGTGGTTATTTCAGATGCATGATCTCTGGTTGTAAATTATCATGTATACTGATAGATACTCTCTCTTTCATGTTCCTGATTTTCTGTTCAGTCAACCCCTGTTTTTTGTCTGTATTTGCTTTGTTTTGTTTAAAGTTTTTTTCTGCTTCTATCAAATCAGAAATTATTTCTGCTTGAATAGTCATTTGATTAATTAGTTGCCAGATTTGATTTTCCATTTATGATACTGGTACTCCTGCCATTCACCCCATTTACGCTTATATCTCATTGGCTGCTGTCAGGGTACCAACATGATTGAGTTCTGTAAAATAGACCAGAATCTTTGGTGAAATTATATCTTGTTCTATTGTATTACGAGGGTACTCCTGCATGGGTGGAGGCAGACTGATATCGTTGTACTTGGTGTTGATATAGTCTGATTTTAATAACTAAAACGCAACTGAAAAAGTGTAGTTCAACAGTGGTTTGTCGTAGTCTCTGTGGTGTATGTAAGTATACTGGGATTCGCAGGGTACAGCTGCAATCCTAAAAATCGTAGAAATCTTGTAGATAGTCTTCTGAAGACTCGTCAAATGATACTTGTGAGGGGTATTCACTGGTTTCGCAAAAATTGAAATAATGGTCCACAATGTTGTTGTATTGCAGAAACTCGTACAGAAAGTCGAAGTGGGATTCGGTTTGAAAATACTGGTGTAAACAGGCAGCGTTTGATACAATGATATCTTCACGTGCATATTGGAACATAGATAATAGAATATTTTTAAGGTAAAAACTGAATAATATTTCAGGTGGTTTTCCGCTGTTGTTGTTCTGACTATAGATTGTTGCTAGAGCTTGATCGTTTCTTTAAACCGTGGGTTTATGTGGTTTTTTTATATGTGAGTATTTCCACATCAGAGGTATATCAGTAAAGTATGACGGTACTTCTTTAATACCGTGATGTGTGTGTAAAGTACTATCTCAATACCACTTAATCCACCGAGGTGGGTGTTTGCGCAACAACCGATCGTTGCAACAGAGCCGATCTCGGCAGTTGGTCGTGGAGAATTTCGTTTGACAACGTGTGGTTATGCAAGCGTCCACCAGGCATCCCAAAGGTTATCCTGCATCCATGGTGACGTTGCTGACATACATATCAGACCATAACTTCCTAATAGTTATCTTTCTTTTGTATGAGTGGAATAGTGATCTAAGATTTGATGAGCTATCAACCCATACTTTGCCACATGTCTAGTGTCATTGGGTCTTATCTGTAATCCCCGAAGGGGGTGCCCTCTTTCAGTTTATTGTATTGCAAATGCAACAGAGCTGGGGATTGACAGTCTAGATCCAAACACTTATCTTTCAGGTAGAATCAACTACTGGGACGCAGTTAGCTAATCTCTAATGACTATTTCACTTGGGAGATAGCAACGTCCCGCATACTAAGATAATATCGTTGGTCCAACTATATTGCGGAACTGAGTGCAGTTTCCGATCATAGTCGTGATCCCAGTATTAGTTTGATAGTGAGTAACACTGGTCTGATTCATAACATACAGCTGGCCCTAAGGCCTCTGTCAGGAAATTATATTTGCTTCGGCAGTAAGGTTCGGTGTGTTCCATGCCTCAGCCAGCACTAAGGGAATCACCCCTCAGTTACTGTCATATTGAGTGTGCGTATTGTCTCTGCATGGGTTAGCTAGCCCATTTTGCTGAGACTCGGTATAGGAGCTTGGAATATTATGGGAATTTCACCTGGCTTTGTTGAGCCTTCTGCTCACTCATTAGTAGACATACCCAGGGGTGTATCCTCATCCATCCGACACAAGTCATCACATGGTGAGCCTGGGAGACTATGTCTAATGTACCTCATATGCATAATAAAGGAAAACCCCTAACATATGGTTGGTATTTCAACATAGTATGTGCCTCTATCCAAATGGTTATTGGAGATGGTTGTTTGTATTTTCGAAGGATGATTGATGAAGGTAGTTGTTGATATTGATCCTGAATACTGGTAACAATTGTTTTTCCACTGTCTGTTGGCTTTCCAATAATTCCAGCAGTTGTTAGTATAGGGTGTATTATACCAGCAATAGCTGCTTGGCTTCAAGCATATTATCAGCTAATAGCAAATTGCTTACGGTTTTTTCAGTTGTTCAAATATACCATTAAATAGAATTTGATCTTGGTAGATTTGTTGATTTTCTTGGATCAATAACACTCTTCAATTGCTTTGCTATTTCCTGGGATATCTGCTTATACAAACTATATATCTGCCTGCAGAGGCATGAACTTTCATAATGTCTGAATATATACCAGGCAACAGGGTTTTGAGGCCAAGAATCCAGAGTATACAGAGAATGCAGTTGGATTCTTTGATATAGTCAAAAATGGTATTGATTTCTTCCACTTCACGATAACAGATTGTCAGGGTGGGCTATACCTGGGCTATTTTTCAGGTACCATATATTGTTGGATTCAAATAATCATGGTCCAAATCTGAAGAAGTTTCTATGCTGTAACAATAATCAATACAGTTGCCGGTTTCTTTACTCATGTATCCAACTAAATATAATCCTGATGGCCAAAGATAACTGGATTTGTGAGTCTTTAAAAATTGCACTAATATAATAAACAAATATATCTCAAATGTAAATGGATAAACAATTTGTTTTCAATGTAGCTGGTAGATTAAAAACAGATTCAGGGAGTATTACAGATACAGTAACAATTATAGTAGCCTGAACAGTCAGGGTATTGACATATAAAATGGCAATATAACTGGTTGAATCCATTGTAGAATTGTTTATCTGTCAAGATTTCAAGGCTTGATGTCCTAGGGGTTACAAAAATCAAACTAATATTCAAAATTGGAAGTATTGCAAACAAGACATCGGACTGAATGTCTGAAATCACAGAAGTAAACAAATGTTTGTGCAAAAGCATATTGATTGTTTTATAGACCAGAAAATAAGTGAAGAGCAAATCAATTCTCCACTAGAACATCCACCACATATACAATAAACATGATAATCATTACTTTGACTCACTTGGTCGATATATATCTGAATATGACCAAGCTTTGTATTTTTTATTGATATATTTCAAACTGATACCATTATTTACAATTGGAATCTAATAATTTTCTTCTGCAATTATTCTTAACCTATTATCTTATCTTTCAAAATCTGTTTAATTACTCACAAATCTGTTTGATATTATTGCAATACTTATACCTGTTTCATTCCAAATGAGTGTAACAACCTGTTACAAATCATTATTGGATCAATGATCTTTACTTAACACAATCAGGACCGTAATAACTCTTTGTAAAAGCAGTGGAAGCTGAAGCTATTGAATAGTTTTCAAGACTAGAGTATAAGTGAAGCAAAGAGACTTATTTACTTCCCAATATCTGGTTTATATATAGTAATTCACTTGTTCTATAATATATACAACTTCTGCTATCTTTTATATCCTACTTTAATACAATATCTGCTGTATTTTCCAAACTTGATTCTTGCAATTTGAAATCGGATTTTGTTGCATTCAATAATTGATTTCATTTTCAATATGAATATACTCTTCAATTTCTCTTCAATTATTACTCTGCTACTGATCCTTACTAAACACAATTATAACAATATATTTTTACATTTATAGATATGACTAATATATTTTTAATGTTAGTATTTAAGTTCAGGACATTAGCTTCTTGTTCGTTTACCATAGATATAGGAAACGATGATTGTCAATATATATATACCAATATGTACAAAGTTGATAATAATAGGCTACAGAAATAATGTTTTGATCATCTATTGAAATATCATAGATGATCATGATAAGGATATTCTTTCTTCAATTTTTACAGATGTTGGATCTAATGTTTGGGAATTTGTTTGTATGTATAAATGTATAGTACCAGATATATATATTTATATTTATAAGTATATATCAACTCTAAATACAAATTTGACTCATGACAAAGCCAGTAACAATGATATAGAGATTGTGAAAGATTAAAATTCAGATTTCAATAATTAGACTATAATTCCAAAGAACAACTTTAATATATCTATTATTGAAAATGTGATTTAATTACTGCAGATGCTGTTGTTTTTGGTACTGCCCTTGGTACTAGATGTCGTTTGCTGTGATATTTTGTCACACCAAATATAATAAATTTAGAGTGGTAACACATTCAATAACATGTCATGTACCCAACTATGATTGTATTGGTTGTTGCTTATCTCTTAGGCTATACTGAAACTACCAACTATATTCTCCAAATGGCAAAACTTTACAAATAGTAATACTTTCTGAAAAGCAAAGTTTCTTTCTAACAAATTCTAACCCAAAATTAAATACTTAGGTTAGAAAGAAACCTGAAATTAGATATCACTTTCTAGTACTCTATAGAACAAAAGCTAGAGAATATACCATCCTGAATAATATAGCTCAAAAATGATAATTGCTATTCAATGGAACAAGGAAAAGCTACCTTCTATCTAATAAATCCTAGAAATTATACTATCCTGAATGGCAAAGCCACTGTCTATCTAATAAAGCTAGAGAATAAATCTGCACAACTATTTTCTTTCAAACATAGACTATTTGTTCAGAAGTCAAAAGATTTAATAGAATAGTACTGCTCTATAACATAAAAGCCAGGGGATTAATGTTATATGGTATATCAATGGTTTGAGAATGATCTATTTACACTAAACATATAAAGATATCAGGATCTACAGGGCAGCAGTAGCTGCAACAATTGTCGTATTGGTACAAAGGCTCTTGAATCAAGTATATATAGTAGTTAAGAGTAAACACAAAATATTATAACCTTGGGTTTCTTTGCGAATAGAAAGATATCAATCAACCTTTGCAGTAAAAAGAACATACTTCAACAAAATATGTATTGGTAAGCCATTGCTTTTCATTGTGAATCTTTTAGTTACTTCAATATCTGGAATGAATCTTCTTGCCTGCCAAAATTGAAGCAAGTTCTGAACGAATAGAAATATTACTTTGACTGGAGAAGATAAAATAATATGTCTGATAGCTTCTTTTTATTTATTTTATTATATAATTCAATTGAATTACTTGTTGATCTGGTGCTGCAGATATTGATATTGCCATAATTGCCAGTATTGAATTTGTCTTTTGATTATTTTTTCTGCTTCTATTAGTATATAATATATTGTATATTTCACTATTGCTGCTGTTTGAGCAGAATATTTTTTATGATTGTTATTTCTGTTCTTGCTGATATTTTAATCAAAGTAGAAATTTGCTGCCACTGGTACTGTTGATATTGTTGATATTTCGATTATTGCTAGTAGTGTTAGCAACGGGTCCAGTTTCGGCCCGTTTGTATCATAGCGGTTCCAAGAAAACTCGGAACCGACCCGGTCGGGTCGTGTTTTTGCCAAACGGTTCCCTCAATTAAGTCCATGAATATCCATCAGAGAATTTAGTGTTTGGTATGTCAAATATGCAGTTTCGCACGGTGCATCTTTAGGTGTTCTCCGATTTTGCATATCTCAAAAACTCAGCAAGCGGCTTTGAAAAAGGTGCCATTTTGGGCCCAAAAACGAGGTTTTTACCCAATCGCTTGCTGACATTTAGAGATATTGAAAATCGGAGAACACCAAAAAATGCGCCATGCAAAGCTGCATATTTGATATACCAAATGCTAAATTATCTGACAAATATTCATGGACTTAATTGGACATTTCGCTTGAAAAATAGTGGATTTTTGATGTGGTAAGGCCGTTGCCACGCAGACCTATATTACCCGCCGGGTCCAAATCTGGAACCGTTGCTAACACTAATTGCTAGTACTGCTGATATTGATGTTTCTGCAGTGGTCTTTATAGAATTTCAGTTATTAATATGGTTTCTGCTTATAACAATATATAATCCACTTGATATTATATCAACTAGTATTGGCAATAAACAAGATAGATCTGAGGCACTTTAGTTTTGGTGTGATTTGGAATTTGTTAGATTTGATAAGTTTGGTACAAACTAATTTGTGAATCACTTATTGTTGAATAAATTATAGTATTATTGGAGTAGCACAAATATAATATAATAAACAATACCAGTGTTTCAATAGTTATAAGCTGAGTTTTTACAGTCATATTACTAAACTTATGATTTTTTATAATATTATTAATATTATTGAAATTGAAAACAATTGAAAAATCAAGAGTTAAACATTAACTTTAAAATTATAAACTCAATTGTATTCATGGTATAGCTACTAGTGCAGCAATGCTTAATTACAAATAAGGAAAGATTTTATGTGACTAGAATATTTAATGAAGAATCAACAAGAATGTTTGTATTGTTGAAAATAGCAGATATTGATGATAAGTTGACTAATACTTGATAAAGAGTTGCCAAAAATTGTAATCATGAATCTAAGTTTATTAAAACAAGGCACACTTATTATGAATACAAGATAATACATGCAATTGAATATATTGTATGCCTAGAGTAGATGTAACTTCAATTCAAATATATTGTTTTCACAATTGGCAATGTTATTGAAATTGGCAATTTATGTTAGTTTTTTTGAATATATTTCAGTGTCCTATATAGACTATTGAAAAAAACTGATATGTTTTAAACTTGATTTGGCTTATAATCCATCTTTGCTCTAGAAATCAATTGTAGACCTCCTATGACCTCCAGTGGATGAATTACAAAAAACTATAATAGACTATTAAATTGGCGAACAATTATAACAGAATTTGCAAGCAGCCTTTAATGAACTCTATAATGGTCAAAATGAACAAAAAGTTCAAGCTAATTATCTATGAAATCTATTTCATACTACTATTGCTGCAGTTTCCAAGGTTTTTTTAGATATAAAAGATTTTCCAATTATCCATTATAATATCCACCATAAGTATTACAAACTGGTATATTCTTATATATACTCATATGAAATCCTTGAATTATACAACAATACTATTGAACGAAATCTACCAAACAGTATATCTATCAATCATATAGATCATATCTATTGGCTAAAATATAAACATACAAATAATATTAACATTATATAATGACTACCATCTGCTGTAGTATAAAGAAAAACAATTGAAATATATTATATCATTTGAATAATTCTGAGTGAAGAGTCAATATCTGATGAACCTGAATATAGATATGAAGATATATCTTTGAATGACATACATACTACTTGTAAGTTAGAAGTAAATATTGCAAAAGTAAAAGTCATATTGAAGCAGTATTTGTTAGGGGTTTTCCCTTATCATACATACGAGGTACATCAGGCTTAGTCTCCCAAGCTTACCTACGTCGAACTATGACGTACGGTTAAGGTCACACCCTTGTGGATGTCTACTGACGAGCGAGCGGAAGGCCCAACATAGCCGGGTGAAATTCCCGTGATATTCCATGCTCCCATACTGTGTCTCGGTCTCGGAAATGCAATCCGCAGATAGGGACAGTACGTACGCTCGATCTGACAGTAAAAGAGGGATAGTTCCTTCTGTACTGGCCAAGGCATGGGACACACCAAACCATACTGCCGAAGCAAAAGTAACCGCCTTGCAGAGACTCTAGAGTCAGCTGTGCGTTATGAATCAGACCAGTGTTACCTCATATCAAACTAATACTGGGATCAAAAACTACGGTGGGAACACAGTTCTCCGATCGTAGTGGACGAACGATATTATTTTAGTATGCGGGACTTTGCTATCTCCCGAGTGAAATAATCAACGGAGATAAGCTAACTGCGCCCCGGTAGTTGACTCTACCTAAAAAATAAGTGTTCGGGCCTAGACTGTCGATCCCCAGCTCTTTCGCGATACGAGCGATAACTGAGGGAGCGCACCACCCTATGGGGAACACGGGTAAGACGCGATGACACTAGGTACGTGGCAAAGTGTGGGTTGGTAGCTCATTAATTCTTTGATCACTATTCACTCATAATGACGAAAGATAACTAACATGGAGTAACGGTCCGATATGTGCGTCAGCAATGGCGCCATGAGCGCAGAATAACCATTGGGATGCCTGGTGAAGGCTTATGCCTGCACGCATTGTCAAACGGAACTCTCTGCAAACTATCTACCGAGATCGGCTCTGTAGCAACGATCGGGGAAAGTGCAAACACCCACTTCGGTGGATCAAGTGTTATTGAGATAGTACTATACACACAGATCATAGTGATAAGAGAAGTACTGTTATGCCTTACTGATATACCTCTGACGGGAAATGCTCACCTATAAAAGACCACCTAAACCTACTGTTTAAACAAAACGATCAAGCACTAGCAACAACCACAGTCAGAACAAACCAGCGGAAAACCACCTGAAATATTATTAAATTTTTTACCTTAAGAATATCTATTATCTACCTATGTCCGAATACGCACGTGAAGACATTATCATCCACAACGCCGCCTATCTTCACAACTGCTGCCAGACCCTCGCGCACTTCCGGTTCGTATACAACTTGCTAGTATACCACAAGCTTGTAGACGACTACGTCCACTTCTGCGCCACCGGAGAATACCCTTCGGAACGAACCTTTGACGAATCCTCGGAAGAGTATCTACAAGACTCTTACGACTATTAAATAGGTAAACGGCCGTGCC